>VZSE01001761.1:0-20318 GCA_013398275.1 Promerops cafer | reverse complement strand
CCTGCATCCCCGGCACCTGCCCCGGCACCTCCGGCGGCATCCCCGGCACCTGCCCCGGTACCGCCTGCATCCCCGGCACCTGCTCCTGTACCTCCTGCATCCCCTCCGAACCTCCTCCGGTACCTTCTGCATCCCCGGCACCTGCTCCGGTACCTCCTGCATCCCCGGCACCTGCCCCGGCACCTCCTGCATCCCCGGTACGTGCTCCGGTACCTCCTGCGTCCCTGGTACCTGCTCAGGTACCTCCGGCGGCATCCCCGGCACCTGCTCAGGTACCTCCTGCATCCCCTCCGGACCTGCTCAGGTACCTCCTGCATCCCCGGTACGTGCTTCGGTACCTCCTGCATTCCCGGCACCTGCCCCGGTACCTCCTGCATCCCCAGCACCTGCTCAGGTACCTCCTGCATCCCCTCCGGACCTGCTCAGGTACCTCCTCCTGACCTTCCTTACCTGCCTCGTACCTGCTCAGCTACCTTCTCCTGATCTCCAGTTCCTGCCCTGGTACTTCCCTGCACCCCCTGGCACCTGCCCTGGCACCCACCCCGGTACCTCCCTGCAGCCGCAGTCCCGCCCTGCCGCGCCCCCGCCAGTGCAGCCCCGGTGCCGGGCAGTGCCGGGGGCAGATCTCGATGAGCACACGGTGTAAATTGTTGCTGACTGATCAAGCTGTCATTACCACCCCATCCTCACACCCTTAACACCCTCTGTTTGACCAACAGAAGGACTAGAACACATCAGGGTTTTGACAAACACTTTCCTGGGTGGTTTGTCAGTAATTCCAGCCTTTCAAAGTGCTGCCCTGGGTGGCCCAAGCAGCCTGAAAGTGACATCAGCTATTCTCATGCAATTTTGGTTTTGTGGTGCCTGTTGCGTGTGGATTTCAAAGCACTTGTGCAAGAAAATTAAACTGATCAAGACTGCACAGTCAATCCAAAGGAGAGCAAAAGACTGACTTGTACAAATTCACACCTCAGGTTTCTGCCTGCTCCTAGTCCATGACTTCCCTTTTGGATCCCACCAGAATGTTCCAGTGATGTGGTTTCAGCCCCTGCCTTCCGAGAGGAGGTGAAGCACCAGTAGAGGCTGCCCAAAGAGGCAGCAGGAATTCCTTCCTTGAAGAGACTCAGAACTTGACAAGGCACTGAACAACTTGAATAATTTTGACCTCAGTCCTGCTCCAAAGAGGAGAGGAGACCAAAGGCTCCACAGGGCCTTTCCAACTTGAACTATATCTAAGGTGAGGTAAATTGTCAGTATTGCAACGTTCTCACCTTGTGGCAAGACCTACACCTTACATATTTTAGCCACTTGAGACATATTTTAGGCCTTGATAATGTGGATACTAACACACATTCAGTCAAAGGATGAAGTAACAGCTTGTCTGGACTAGGCTGGAGTCCCTGGAAAAACACCTGGAGTGTGTAAGGGTCCTCCTTGGGGACCCTTCACCCCAGGAACCCTTCTGGCTCCCACTCTGCCAATAGTTCCACTGATACTCCACCCTACTACTGGCATGTTATAAATAATCAATAATCAAATAGCCAAAATGATCAGCTTAAAACTGATTGCAGAATTTTAGGCCATAGAAGGCAAGCAAGCAGCGCCGGGGACGCGGGGAGTCTCCGCTCCACCAACGCGTCCGTCTCCTCTCGGTCCCTGCTCCTCCTGCAGGCAGCTCCTCGGGCCGCAGCGAGTTCGCTGTGCTGGGGCCCCAGCCTGAGCAAGCCCCAGCAGCTCGGCCACCTCACAGCCTCGTAAGCAGCAGCAGCGACCACAAGTCCCCACCAGGTCTGGGCGAGGCTCGAGCGTGTTGGGCACCGTGTACCTTTAGCAAGCAGGCAGTGGCAGTAGCAAGTCTTTGCATGTTTGGACAAGTTTACAGCCTCCCCCATACACAAAAGTGGGTGCAATTCACAATCATTTTCTAAAGGAGTTACATAGTGATGAAAAAAATACATAATAGTAAAAGTCAGTAATTTACAGCAAAGGGATTTAAAACAAAATAATGAAATCACTATATTTCTCTGGTTTGTTTTTATAATGACACGACTCACCAAGTCACATCTCACATAGCAACAGCTCCACTCAGAAACATCTTTTATAGATGTTTCAATATTTTAATAATAAAAACCCCCAAATTGCAACTGCTGAAAATATTGGAAGACGTATTTATTGCATCATTGGCATCATCTTTATTGCAAGTCTCTCAGGTTTTGGTTACCTTGCCTGTTTTCAAGCATTTAAGTGACATCACAGTGAAAACGTAGTGCTAATACAATAACCAAACCTTTTCCACAATAAATTAACTATTGATTCATCATTCCTTTATCAGAACAAGTAAAAAATACAACTGAAATACTAAGGCTATCACTGAAAATGCAAGTTACCAAGGCTTTCATGAAAGCTTCCTATAAAAAATGTGTAATTAGCAGAAATGGTGGTTCTGCTCACTTATTTGAAAAATACACCAGAAAACGGTCCAACTATAAACATAAGCCAAGTTCTATCAGTACCTACTCAGTTCAACAGTGAGTACAGAATTTCTGTAGCAGTGAAAGATTTGCCTCCTCTGTGCAGCAGTGTTTAACCACATATTCAGTATTTTCTGTCACAGAGACATTTTTCTGCACATGCAGCATATTCAACACATGACAAAATATTCCACCCGCTTTAAACATTTCACTTATTAAGAGGAAACAGATTCAGACACAACAGCATTAACAGCAGTTTCAGATATAAAGTATTCATTTTAGCAATATATCCTTTTCTTACAAATGGTATAGAGCAAGCTACAAAAAGTTAACTCAGAAGTTGCATAAATCAAATGCTCAAGAAGGTTAAATTAAGTTCCAAATTAATGTAATTTTTACTGATAGAGATTTTTGTCACCTATGATAGCATTACTTAAAGAAATTGTCAAGCTATGGTGAATTAAATTTACAATGCACAACAATTCTGTCAGTTGTCACTGAAAAACATGAGTCCAAGCCAACCTAAATTCTCCAAGGGCTCGAGTTGTTCTGGCAATACCTCATGTTACAAAGGCTGTTCTTGAACATTCTGCAACAAAATCCAAAGCACTCTCAGATGATGTTATTGATGTCCTTTGCGGGCTTTTTTCATCTATAAAATGGTGATAAAAGAGAAAATATCAAGATAAATGTTGCCCCAAACCACTGCACAATTACAGACCAGTTTTCAGTAGAAAAGGTTTGTAACTTAATTGCTCCCATGGCCTCCAAAGCACAGGAGCAATGCGAGGGATGCATGGATTAACCACGGGGAAACTGCTGCAGAGGCTCTCACAGACCAGCAGCACAACAGAGGCTGAGCAGAGAGGAGACCAACTTCCTGATAAACACAGGCATTCATTCAGAGTCCTTAATGACACTCTCATTCTGTTTGTACCCTGTCAGGTGGCAGTGGCAGGCTCCAAAGCTCTCTGGTCTTTCCTTACTTTAGTTCTCTCTCTCTCCAAGCACCAGCCCTGATGGCATTACACCAGAGACCATTCTCATGGGTATTCTCATGGGCACTGCACTGACACAAGGCACAATCCCATGGCTGCACACTCTGGAAGCCTGTCTTTATTTCTGCAAGTCAGCCCAGGGGCTAATGATGAATACTGGGCTCACAGCATTTGCCATCAGTAGAAAATTCTGTGATGAGTACCTGCACCTGTAACCTGTAGTACTTCTTGGAAAGGTCAACACTTGTCCGTCCTTTCTGGAAAGGGTAAGACCACAAAATCAAGTTCCAGTGGTTGCCCATTTTTTGGACTCCTTTCAAAAGGCAGTTGATTTCTTCAGTTGTGAAATCTTTTCGGACTCTTCTCTTGTTCAAAGGTCTCATGCTCATGGCCAGGGAACACATTTCATTGCCCTGCAAATAATTATTTTGGTGTCATTAAGAATTATGTAAATGTACATACTATTTTGCACGTGGAAGTAACATACTACTGGCAATTCAACATTTAATAGTTTTAAAGAAATGGTCCCACTGACAAGGGAACAATGCTTCTCCAAGGTTTCTTTTCTGTCACCACTTATTAAAATACACTATTTTTCTGATCTTCATTTCTGTTGTGCCTACATAGTTTATTCTTTTTGCAGGTTTATTCCTTTATGTTTCTGTTACTTCCACACTGAGCAAATCTTCATCAATACAGGAAAAATCAGACCTCCAGATCCATCATTCTGAAAAAATGTCAGCTGGAAAATGTTGATCTCAATTCAGGGCTAAATCAATGTGACTGGAGTAGAATCAACACAGGAATATTTTTTTAATAAGGTTCATTTTGCTACTCAGCTCCTGTTAAAGGTGACTAAAAAAGAAACTGTGCATTTCCTAGTGCTTTTATCTGGCCATTTATAAACATGTCAGTGCAAGATTAGGCTTTGCATAACTAACCTCATCTTTGTCAAGTGAATGTCTGCAATTTTCTTTTAAGTGTGGACATTTCTGGCTGCACATCTCTCTCTGTCTCTTCAGGTTAGCATCTTGGGTTTTTTGTAAAGCTACAAAATTGTGAACAAGGAGGCCACTTAGTCACTTTAAACTAACTAAAATCTACTGAAAAACTGGATATAAAACTCTAAAGGAGCATTTATTGTAATGAATCTGAATATGTAAACGTTGCTTTGTTAGTAATATCTCATTCTCCTTAGATCTTCTTCTCATAATCCACATTAAGACATAAGGACTATTGATGAATCAGAAGCAAATAATAGTATTATTGATGTTCAAGTGGATTTCTGTGAAAATATAACAGTTTATTTAAATTCATAGCCATTTATCTCCAATAGCAAGGACAGGTGCTTCTCTAATGCCCTGACCTAAATGCAAATACTGATCTTTCAGTTGTGCATATCAGATAATTCATTTTCTGGTAATACTCACACTTTCTATAAGCAGGTGTCAAGTTATAGTTGCTAGTCCACCTAATATTTCTACTATGTTCATCTCTCTTTGAAGCATTAGATTTGTCTTTTCTATTTGGAGTCAAAAGAATGCCTTAAAAGTAAACAATAAAAACCCAAACAATAAAGCATTACACACCTTTATTAGAAAAAAAACCCAAATCATAAAACACAGGTGATGTTTTAGGAATTGAAATTTAAGCAAGAACCATCTTTTTGAGCCATTCCACTAATCTGGTCTTGGAAGAAAGACTGGAAAATTCAGTTTACTTCAGCTTACAGGAAATGTGTACTTGCTGAAGATAATATATTGCTGTAATGGGCTTTCAAGATGAAATACAGTTACTTTGGTTGGTTTTTTTCACACTTCAAAATACCTTTGTGGCTTTCATAAGACAAATTAATCAATTTCTGAATCTGAAGGGGAAAAATATAAACAAATTTAAAAATCAATCTACTAGCTTTTACAGGGCATTAATTAAATAAAATAACCATGTAAATAAGGCATTTTGAAAATAAGAGTACTAAAAATAAATTTCTGGTGGGAATTTCAAAATTCAAATTTCAATTCTTGTTTCAAAGAAGAATTCATTCTTAAGGATTCCTCTTGTAGCTGTTTATTGCAAGCCCCAAGTCCTCAGCAGAGCTCCCAGCAGGAACAGGAATGGGTCTAATGGAATGACATGACTGGAACAGCATAAGGAGTGGTGCTGAATCCAGGTTCAGGCAGCTGAGCTCTGCTCTGAGCCTGACTAAACCTCTCAATTTTGGAAAACAATGCCACAAAACTGAGAAATAGCAAATGCCATGGAAGTAACCCTGACAGGATTCAAAACAGGATCAACACAGCAACTGCCAGGTAACTTTGCAGGGAAATAATGTGCATTACACAATTTCATGACTACAGAGTATGCATTTTCTGGCCTAATAATATACAGATTATTCTCAGAATCTAGAGAAAAAAAAAAAAAAGACAGTAATTTCCTCTCCAGTCTCCCATGGTAAAGTTCTGCAAAAGAATTAATAGGCAGGAAGGGCTTTTCACACCAGTTTCTGAACCAAGCCCTTACTTTGGAAACTATCCTTCTTGCTCCTAAAAGCTGGTATTTCTTTATGCAGCCTGTCTTTCTTTGCTGGGGCCAGCAGCATTTCTGGAAAATATAAGATGAACACCAGTACAAATGCCAGTAAGTAATAACTGTTTAATTTTCAGAATTTCTTCTTTAAACCAGAAAAATATAGGATGTGCTTCTATTTAATTCATTAAGATCTCTAAGTATCCTAGACCCATAAGTGTGTAATATTGAATGAAATTACTTTGGTGTGATTTCATACATCTACTCACACATATTTCAACTTAATACATTCCTTTCTCTTAGGACTTGACTATTTCTGGCAAATGTGAGTCTTATGAAAGCCTATAATGAGCATCTGTCACCATGGCAAGAAACACACAAAATCCTTCAAAACAGAAGTGGCCAGTTCTGACCTCACTTAGTACAAATCATTACAAATCAAATTCCATGAGTGAGTTTAAACCAGCAAGACAATCAGAAGCAAATAAAAAAAAGTTCAGAATTTTCAATGCAATTCTAAAGCAACAGTTCCAAGTAGTGAACATAACCTCCATACTCTGGTGAGTTGCAGATCTGCTGCTGCCACCAGCAGCCACCCTGCGGAGCTCCCCTCGGTATCTGTCTTCAGCCTCCAGGATGACTCTGTGGTGCTCACACCTGTGCAGGCAACTCTGCAACATCTTGGTGAAGGTTCTACTGTTCAAGGACAGTCCTCCTCCTGTGCAACCTGGGAAAAATAGGATATTGCAGAAATAGCAATCACAGCTTCTAAAGAAGTCACCACAAAGTTCAGTGTTTCATTTTGCTCACTAGGATCAATTTGACTTCAGGTTTTCCATACTCTAGTCATTTTTATGTGCCTTCTTGAAATACTTTGTATTTGCTCTCTTAAAAAAAATTGTTTTCAACATTTTATGGGACAAAGTTATACTGCACATCCACTCCAGAAGTACTGAGTGAGGCACAGATCCTCTACAGAACTACAAATATTGGTGGGATGGGAAGACTCAGGCCTCAGTTCCATTTGCACATTTATCCAGGAGCAAAAATATATGTATTATGTACTATATTTTTTTTAACTTTATGTTGTAACAGTTACCTGTATTAATCTGAATCAATGGTAAATCTAGTTTAGGCATGAATTCCCTCATAGGGAGCCTTGCTGTTAATTTTTGAGGCCATTCCTAGGGTAATTTATGGTTTAGATATCCTTGGATGCTCTCATGGTTAAGTTACTTCAGGTGAAGGAGAACTTGTGTGAGGAGTCACAGGAAGGGCACAAGTCCATATCTGTAACATTCTACTTTAAGATAAAGCAGTGCTAAAGCTCAGCTTGAATTTAGTTCGACAACTTGGATAAAAGTAATGTTCAAAGGTGGATTATGGGCTGCTTTGGGGGTTCTTTGGTTTTCTGTGCATTTCTGTTTTGTTGGGGGTTTTTAAATAAGGAAACATTGGCTTGATTACAAAATCCACTCACAAATCCGGGGTACCAGCAGCATTCTCATGACCTACTGATGGAGCAGGCTGAGGAAGTAGAACCTGGGGTAGCTGAGGGCTGTAGTCTTGGATGACCATCAAACTGCCTGCCTGTACTTCACAGCAGTGAGGCAACGAGAACAGAAGGGCTGCAGAACACTGAGGAGGCTTAGCAGGAGCATAAATGAGGGAAATGAGCAGGGCTACATGTTCTTCAGAGAAAGGAGGAAAACACCTGCTCAAGTGTTCTCCTAATTAGGGGGTCACCTTTTAAGTTACTGTATGTTCTGTTTGGCAGCAAACCAACATTATTACAAGGACCAAAACTGCAATTTGTCAGCTTTATTTCAATATTTATAGAGGAGGGGAAAGGGAGAGGAGGGGAGATGGAGGGGAAAGGGAGAGGAGGGGAAAGGGANAAGGAAAGGAAAGGAAAGGAAAGGAAAGGAAAGGAAAGGAAAGGAAAGGAAAGGAAAGGAAAGGAAAGGAAAGGAAAGGAAAGGAAAGGAAAGGAAAGGAAAGGAAAGGAAAGGAAAGGAAAGGAAAGGAAAGGAAAGGAAAGGAAAGGAAAGGAAAGGAAAGGAAAGGAAGCAGCTCAGGTTTTGTTATTATGTAAGAGGTAATACAACAGATGTGTTACAATTTCTGTCAATCCACTTACTGCACTGCTGACTCTTTAAGGCTTCTTTATGTACTCTGGAAAGAAAGATCTAAGATAATATTTACCTAAACACGTTAAGTCTCCCATTTCATGGGATGAAGATGTAGCTGAAGTACTTTTGACTCTCTCAGTTTTCTCTGAGCAGAATGGATGTTGATCTAAATGAAGGAGGAAAAAAGTCACTAAGAAATGTAACCTATCTTTTGCCATGGTAATCATCCATCAGCATAGCTACATTCAACTGCATTTCCTATTTGTAGATTATTAAAGTTTAATTAATATAACAGCAGAAAATCCAAATGAAATTTCTTGAGTTAAATGCCTCACATTCACATTTCTATAATTCCAGAATAACCATGATCAATTCAGTGTTTTTTCATCACTCTCCCAAAGGATATTACTTCAACTTGAACATAGCAAAGTAACCCTGTAAACTCATATTGCTTAACTAAGCCCTATAAACTTTATTTCTGTTTGGAATCGGATGCTGAAAAATGTAATGTATTGGAATAATACATATTCTCAGTTTAAACAGGTGTAACCTGGAGATCAGCTGGTTACCTGTAAAGCTCCCATTCTGGCAAATTCTAATCTCATGAATACTTAGCAATGTTATAAATTAACAGGAAACTAAACAATAAATAAAGATTTGATTGAACACATCCCAGTTCTGAAATCAATGTATCAGACCAGGATTAATGCAAATCTGAAAAACTTTTCTCTTAAACACGTGTTCAACATGTAGGAACAGCATCTGGCAAAGGTCACTCTCACAGGCAGGTTCTATCCCAGCCTGACAGGCACAAGACCAAACCTGCATTTTCTGTTAGTGGCTTTCACTGGTCAGTACAGATTAAACAGTAAACTTAATCTCTGATACATTCATTTGTATAGTTAAAATAAATTTTAAAAAAGAAAGCTAAAATATGTATTAGAAGAAAAGTAGGATAAATGTTCTTCTGGTAAGATTATGTACAATATAAAATTCCAACACTATGCAAATCAGGTAAAGGATATTACACATAAGGCACCTCTGTTATCATCTAATGATACATAACAAGTGATAAAAAGTAGTGATAAATGTACACAAAACTAATTAAAATCTAATTAAGAAAAAAATCAACTCAGAAAGGAGTATGTGTAGCTATTTGTACCTGATGTGCATGTCTGTTTCTTATTTCTAACAGTCTCTGCTGGTTGTTTAAATAACTGTTCACTGGGAAGATCAAAATGTGAACAAATTAAAACCAAGAAAACGATAAAAACAATGTACATTTACCTGCAAATGAATATACACATTCCAAGGGCACAAGAAAAAAACATACTAAATATAGAAAAGAGAAAACTCTAAAAAAATTATTCTAATTATCCCAAGTTACTGAACTTATGGTACCCAGCATGTAATTAGTGCATGTTAAAACCTGTTTCCCATAGATCTGTGACTGGCACTCCTTGCAGTCTGTTCAGCAGGGAGTGCAGAGCTGTCACTGGTTTCTACAGTAATTTGCAATTCAGAGTCACATAAAGATTACCAAGTGCACATAAAGCTCTCACAAAGTCTTCAGAATACTGTAGCCTTCACCATTTGCAGCAAATACTCTAAAAGGTAATTGGTTTTCTTTTTTTTTCTTATACTATTTAACTTCTGTGCAACCAACACACTGCTATGATACACTGATTGAGCATTTTTGTGTCCCTGACTCCCTCTGAAAGCTGCAGGAGCAAGGAGCCTGATGCATGGTCACCTTCCAGTAACTCCTGTGTCCACACAAACACATACTCAAAAAGAGATTTTTTTAAAAATTGATATTTTAACAGTTTTGTGCCTCAGAGCCCAGAACAACAACTAAAGAAGCTGTGAAATTATGCTAACCAATAGCAAAGCAAAGTTTACCTGAATGTACCATGGAAAATATCCAGGCTTTTGGTGGTTTCTGTGGTAGTTGCAAAGTAACAATATAATACCAGGAAACTGCACAGGGCAAGGTGCAGCCAGACAAATAAAGAAAAGCAAAATAAAAATGTGGAACTCAATAAGCCCAAAACAAAATATAAAACCCCCCAAAATGTAGTTTTGCTTATACTTTACCATTGACTGTCTTGAGGGATATTCCAGATATAAACTCAAGAGAATGGCATCTGTATTTATCATTGCAAGTGAGCTATAAATAATTTTGGGTTTATCAATAGGAAAGATAAACACAAGCAGCAAAAGAAAAAGAAGAAAATTAGCATTTGTGTGAGAGCAACGAGCAAGAGAACAGCCCCAAACAATGCTGTTCCCTTCTCATGCAGGGCAGCACTGGAACATGAGGGGAGAATAGCAGAGGTGCAGAAACTTTCTCCCCTATTTGCAGACACTCCAGTTTCAGTATTTTTCCAAGCAGTTCTCTACCTGTTGTTTCCCTAGTAAGTGCACATTACAGAAACCATTGTGGTTTTGCCCAAACCAATGGGTTAAATCTTGCTCTGTTACATCAGTGAGAGCTTTGGGGCAAAAGCCATGGATGATTTTCAGCACTATGCTGAAGGCACTGGAAGGTGCCCTGCCAGAGGCTCTCTGTACAACACCAGCTCTCAGAGATCAGCACCTTTGTTACTGCCCTGACTGTAATTGTTGATCTGTGACCTCAAAAACAATCTCTGGTGGGCCACCAAAGGGTTACATCTTTCCACTAGGAAAAACCCCCATAGTTAGTAACAGATAATTTAAAAGCCTGTCAGTTTGGAATGACTAAAGAAAAGCAACTTAATGTTTCTGTTTAGGTGTAAGATTCTTACCCTGCTGGAAGACCAGACTGATTTTTTCCACAAGCAGTTTTTCCATTTATATTGTGACTTTGAGGTACACTGTCTGTTTGCAGCTCAGTGACTGAACATGGAGTGTTCCTCTGCTCAGTTTGTCTGGTAGAAGCTGCATCCACAGTGTTCACTGTTTCATTTTTTTCTGGAGCACAAGTTACAGATGGAGCAAGAACCTGATTATTCAACCTTGAGGTCAACTGTGGACAACAGACATCTTTCTGTGTTCTTTCTGTGTGCTTCTTTGGATCAACAGGATTCACTTCATGGGATTTTAATGCTTCAGAATTGGCTACTGAAGATTCCTCTACAAATATTTCTCCTTGCACTCTTTCCTGTATTGAAAAATACTGGTTAGTGACTGTGTGAGCTCTGTAAAAATGTTAAATAAATCCAATGACAGGATTAACTAGATAGTCTAACTCTGAGGGTTAAGCAAATTCCAGAGAAGCTTCAGAAAATCCCCTGACTGAGCTGAGAGCCAGCAAGACAGCAGTGCCACTGAAGGTGTTGAGGGGGTACTTCCTAAGTGCTAATTTCAGGCTGGAGCAAGGAATTTGCTACTAATGCAAGGAACTGCTAAAACTTAACAGATATCTAAATAAGTTATAAACTTGCTGTTCCAAACCTACAGATACTCAGCAGCTTTAAAGCACAAGAAAAATATGGAACAGCTTTATCTCAGCTTATGTTCACATTCTCCTTTATCTCCACCAGAGCCATACAACCCTGAGCATTTCATGCATGCAAATATTAAAATTGTAAGTTTGAATGTCCAGCAATCAAAAATAAATTCAACTTCTTTTTCTATCTAATAGGAAATCTGGGTTTACAATAAACTAGAATACTTCATACAATACAGGTGCTTCCATTCTCTGCACACGTGTAACTCAGTCTGATCTACAATAATGATAAAAGTTGCAGGTTGTAGTTTCACACAAATCCAGCATTTTTCCTGGGTTTTTCCTCACATTGAAATTATCTTAAGGATTTACTTTTGCTTTCTCCTTAAACTCTGGAAAGATGTGATTAGTTTTATCCTATTTTGGTAAATAGGCCAACCTCATCATGCTGTTTTTCAATCGAGTTTATTCTGTGTAAAATTTCTTTTGCTTTCTTCCAGTAGTCTTGTAGACATCTTTTTCTGACTTGCACATTCAATTCTTCTGCATTGTTCTCATTTAATGAGTTACCATATAATTTCAGAGACAACTGTTCAGCTTTATAAAATATAAAACAATATTAATATTTAATATTTTATCAATTAACACTTATAAAGTATTTAATATATTTTAGGATGCTCAGGGACAGCCCCAATAATTTAATGCAAAATAACAATTTTTATAAAACTTAAATTTATACACAAATGTTAACACATTTAAGTATAAATTTAAATATAAGCTGCAGTTACAAGAGGTGAGCTTGCAATTATAGTTCCTATAAACTGTTTGCACAATGATGCTGTGAAAAAAACTGACTTTTTCATTGACTTAACTCTGGGTTCTTTACCAGCATGAGTCTCTGCTTTTTTAAAAAACAAATCCATATTAATGGACACTACAAATCCCCACATCTCCTCAATCTTGCACAAACCTCTCAGTTGTGCTTGCAGCAGAAAAATGGAGACATAGGTTTGTTTTTTTCCTAACTAGCAACTGGACACCCTCCACGCTCTAGAGATTAGAGGACAAGGTCTCTCTGTTTCATGGGTGGTATTGTACAGATAATTAATAAAAAATGGAAACAGGGGACCTTAAAATTCATCCTACTTCAGAAAAAAAGATCAAGATTTCTTAATATTAAAAATTAATGGAGACACAGTGATTTCAGGCTTGATTATCTCCTGATTTATTCTCTCTCTCTAGTGGTACATCCCCAGGAAGAGAGTATCCACTGGGTGTTAAATGACAATGTTCATATTTTCCACAGAATTTATAGATAGGAAAGCTTTAAGAGCTGGCCCTACATGGAGAGGTTTCACAAATGCATTATTGCAACATTGTTGGAATTTTTACTCCTCTTTTTTCTGCCTAAGTCAGTTCTTGATGACAAATAAGCAACTCTCTGTGCAGAAAACAAACATCTCTTGGAGTACACAGAATTACAAAGCTGCCACAGTTAAAATCACTTGGGGAATCAGCAGAACACAGAGATGGAAATAATCACTGTCATTTTTAAAGCAATAACAGCAAGCTTACTCATTTGTTTGCAGTTCTGCAGCACAAAAGTAGCAGCTTTGATGAGTTCCTCATCCTGAGATTCTGTCAATACCTGAATCATAAGTGGCAGACCATTGTTCTGAAGCAGCTCACACTGGTTTTCTTCTAGAACAGGACATGGTAAAGGAAAATAGGTTGGTTTCAGCCCCACACACCTTAACATTACAGTAATTTTAGGAGCCAATACTGGCAACTTCCTGCAAATTTCTGTAGAAAAAGAGATTTTTGTTACAGACTCAAGCCTGCTGCAGTGACAGGAGGAGAGCTTTACATCACACAGGATGGTATGACCAGAACTCAGATTTCTGTAAGAAAACTGAAGGATGACTGAGACAAATTACACAATGGAGTTTCAAGCTCATTTAATTCAGGCCTAAAACGTTCAAATAATGACTCCTGTATTTCTTTTCTTCCATTACCTGCTCTTGGAGTAGATATGCTACATTTCTGTGAGGCCTGAGATGCAGAAATATAAAAATCTCAAGGTTTATAATTAGCAAAATAAAATTAGTAGTTTAATCCTGGTCTAGCCAATCTGTTCCTCCTCATTTATTATGTAATTAGCTATATTTTTATTGCGATCTCATTTGCATATGTATTCATATAACTGATAACTTGCTAAATATAGTTCTTTCTTGTTTAAACTTAATTTAAAAAAGGTAATAAAAAATGAAACATTTTTATTTTGACAGTGTTGACATTTTAAGAGAAACCTTTTTTCTCATGGCTTAATAATTTTTCTATTCAAAAAACATTTCCCATTAAGTGTTGTTTCACTAATTCTTCATGAAAAAATGTCTGTTCAAATAAATTTATGACCTATTAAGCTAATTATTGAACATGTTATTGGCACTCAGAGAATGAAAACCAACTAGAATTTTTGAACATAAGGCCTTTTCCTTGTTTATCTAAACATACATGAGAAAAAACAGTAGTACAAATGAACTTCCCTCTTTATTTGCTTGTACTATTACAAAATACCAACTGAAGGCTGTATTTGTAGCAGATATGCTTGGGCAAGCCCTGAGGAAGGTGACAAAAACATTTCAGGGCTACCTACTGCTTATGTGTCTTGAAAACCAATGCTCTTACATGGCTTTTACAAATATTACTGGCCTTGTAAGCAGTGCACAGAGGCTGTATGTGCCAAGACCATGAAAAGAGAGCTCAAGACAACTCATTTGTTATGTCTGCATTGTAGTAGTTTTCAGGTCTGGATTAATTATTCCCTGTGACCCCTAAGCTGGCTCTGAATTCTTGCATATTTAGTCTACTTTTTCAAAGCTACTAAAGACATTTCCTGCTAACAAGCTTTAAAATTTAAAGATGGAACATTACAGAAAACTTTATTTCTGAATACTGACATCATATTATTTAATAGAACTCTCGTGTTCCAGCCTTGATGAAGTGACACCATTGGAGGAGTCAGTGTATGAGAATTTAGGAGAAGTGGACAGACAGGAAAAAGAAAAAGCAAATCTTACCACAAACTTCAGTACAGTGTCCAATTGTTAGAATAATACTGATTTTTTCTCCTGTGCTCAGTGTCTCATTGGACAGCAGCTTCAGCAGCTCTGACACAGTGTGATACTTTGCCAAGACAACACCCATGGCAGCTGTTTGTTAAAATAATTGGAAGGAAAATAAACTAGATAATAAGTGTACAGGAATTATCCAAGGATAAAATGCTGGGTTTTGAGGGAACTCTACAGACCCCTCAAAGCCTTGGGCCTGCTCAGCCCTGCCCTGCTCTGCCTTTAACAGTTCACATGAGCCCATCCCTCCTGTCCTGCTCCCAAATCCAGCCCTGCCCGTCCTCCCAGCCTGTGCTCCATGGAGATGAGGCAGAAGATCTGATGAACAAGGGCTTTGCACTGTGCAAGTTTTGGAGGTCCCTGCTGAGCTCCTCCAGATCCTTTATCAGCTCCTGCATGCAGCCAGAGAGAGTTGAATAAGCTTTGACACACAGAGTAGCTGCCATAAAAAGAGCAGAGGGCAAGCCCTTCCTGGCACTGGGAACACCACAGTCCATCCATGCTGAGGCCTAGTCCTGTCACCCACCACCTGATCTGAAACTACACTCAGAACTAATGCACGTTTATGCTTGTAAACTTTTGTCAACTTCCACTTGAAGCTCTTATGGCAGACGTGTGAGATGCAGCAACCATGGCCACAGCACAGGCTCGTCGGGCTCACAGGTTTCTGCAAACCTTCTGATGGAATACACAAGACCTCACTGGGGAGCAGTACCCAGCCAGCAAACAGAGCAGAGTGTGCTGCCCAGAAACACCACATTTGTTCAGCTCCACCTCTGAATTCCTAAAGCTTCCTAAAGCTACACCATTGATTGTTCAGGTGTAGGCCTAACTCCAGGATCCAAACTGACTGGCCAAATCCAGGCCTAGAGCTCAGCTTTACTTACCCAGGACTAGCTGCAGCATCTTATTTTTAATTTTCAGTAGGGTTTAAATTTCACTGTATTTACTTTAGCAACAATGGGACAGTAATCCACCTCAGATGAACTGAATCACTCCCCACTTACACGTTTGAATTTTAAAAATCACTGCAACATCCACTGGGATGTATAGAACTTAACTGCCTTTAAGAATCCATTTATACAACTTTTCCACCAGCACAAGACTTTAAAAATTGCCTTTTAAAATTACCATAGATAAAAAATGTCTTTTCACTCACAGTTATTAGCAATGCAGGCATCCAGAGTCTTTGTTACTACCACTGCAAGTTTCATGCTGGAGTGACTCAAACAGGAATCATGCATAAGCTCAAGGAGAACTTTGGCTAATGTATCCAATCCTCCAATAGAAACAAAATATTTCTGCACATATGCTTAGTGAAAAAAAGAAAAAGGGTGATTTAAGCAACAGAGTTTGCAAATTATTTTAGCATTTCACCAAGTAAGTCCATGACAGTTTTTCTGTGTATCTCTTAGTCATTACATTTCTTATACAACAGAAGCTGGATATCCATTCATCTCAAGAAATGTAGGAACTGCATATGAAATAGTTACAGGAAAACATGACCCTAATATGTGCACACAAATGGCAAACATCATGCCTGAGTTCTACCTAAGTCATTGTTTTCAGTCATGTAAGAATGACTTTTATTTAGAAACACTTTTAATCAAAACAGCTTCTGAATAGTTTTACTGACCTTTTGAAATGTAACCAGACTGGGGCTAGTTGTGGACTTGAGCACAGTGTAGTGTAAGTAAAGATGGTGGAATATGGTTGGCAGAGTAAAAGTTGGAAGAGCAAATGACTTTGTAGAGATTGACAAGAAAGAAAAAAACATTTCGCTCTCTAATTAAACTTATTTTACCAAATGCAAAACTGTGTAAAGCTTGAGCTGCACTTACAGTTATTTGCAACTGTGAGACCAAGAAATGAACAAATGGGACGAACTATCTCAGGCTCTGTGCAACTCTCGAGCCACTCCTTGGCATAGGGAAAAACTGAACAGCAAATGTTTTGGTTATCCTCTGGAAAAATAAAAACAAATTACCCCAAATCAAAACACAATGAAATGAAATTTCAGCTGGACAGTAAAAATGAAACCAAAGGGTTACCAACTTGGAGAATATCTTTAAACTTCTTTCACAATTTTCAGAGCAGCACGTACCGTTCTGGGGGTTGTTCACACAGGCACAGAGAGTGCTGCACACTGAGGACCAGAGCTGATAGCAGGGATCAGTGCTTTCATCTGACAGATTCTTCTCACAGGTGGAGAGAGTTGTTCTGTGCAACGCAATGCAAACAAGTCCCAAACAGTCAAGGAAGCATAGCCTGTAACCAGTCTATTATTTGTCTGTTTGAATTGCAACCCTGTTTACCTGAATAACTGCAGCAGCAGGCTGATGCAGCCTGTATCTCTGACATAGGTTTGCCCATTTTCTAAAAGAGAACACACACGACTCCAGAGACAAATGCATTGCAGACAAAATCTTAACATCAAGTTTAATTTACAGACATACATTGCCTTTCCTAAGCACATATCGTCCCCAGAAGTAAATACAAAATCATATCAATACATTGGTAAATAACCTTTCTACATACCTCTCTTTCTATACACTCTCAGAAACTATGGGTTTGCATTTGCAAACTACATTTTAAAACCAAACCACCTTCTGCTGTTTAAGGAAATCCCAGTAAGAAATGACCAACTTAGACAATTCAGGTTCAGTTACATGCAAACATCCATCTTTATAAATTAAGTTCACCAAAACATTACTTATTGAATGTTCCAAATTTTGTACTGCAGATTGGCAAATAGAAAAAGAGTGTTGCTGTAACACAGAAAAAACCCCAACTTACTGTTATTTGAAACCAGTACTAAGATGACATAAACAGACATTCTTTTCAAGTTCACACCAGAATCCTTTTTAATTAAAAATAAAATGAGGTCTTCAAACAACGCAGAAGTACACAAAGTCTGTTGACAATACACTGAAAACAGAAAGTGAAAAGCATTAAGTCCTAAAGTAAGCCACTCATAATCCTAAATTATTAAATCTCAGCTGTGGCCAGTATGTGGGGAGTGGAGGCAAGGCAGGACTATGAAGGGACTGAGGGCTTCCCCCTGCAGTGAGTTCTACACCAGCCAGGACCCTGGCAAGATCTGGAACAATCCAGGAGCCATTTAACACTTGCTGCTGAGGGAGAGGGGGAGTACAGGTGTCTGCTAACTTAAAGGCACCATGTGTGCACAAATCAACAAGGCACTGATCAAATCTGGGGATGGATGGTGCAACTGGGGCACCTTCATTGCCCCTTGCTCCAACTGACAGTCCTGTAGTCTCATTTTGTGAGACCAAAAGAAAATGGAGACAAAGCAGAAGCACAAGTAATGACAGGGGGCTGTAACACACTCAGAAATACAGAAAGTATTATTTTTATTACCATTACTCTCTATAATAATCCCCAATGTAAATAAAGCTGCTTCCTTTACGATGCAATGAGCACTTGACTTGGCAAGGTCATTTATAAACATCAAACCACCAATTTCTCGAAAGTATTCGCTTGCTTCACCTACAAGAGGAAAAAAGAACAGAAACTTTTGCTTTTGTTTCTCTGCAAAATGAAAGGCTTCTAAGATTTTCCAACACCTCAAACTTTATGTCCTTTAGACAACATTTTTACAGTGCCCACCACTTTCTTAATATACATGGTGAACATAAATGACTGCACTGTTTCTAAGGAAAAGCCTTTCTTACTGTTTTGTTGGCAAATGGAATAGATAGTGATCAAAGCCTCTTTCTGAGACAGAGGGCAGTCCATCTGATATTTAAGGCATTCAAGCAGTAAGTTCAGATCTGTTTTCATATCTAGGAGTAAACACAAAAAACCTCATTAAAATTGTTATATTTTCTATATATGAATCTAGTCAGTATTAGAATAAACCTGTCCAAAATGTAGTATGTACATGTATTTCTAATAAGGGGGAAGAGTGAGCCAAATTGGAGCTACATCACTTCTATTCACCCACAAGCAACAAACCTAGAAATATTTCTGTCCACAGTTTGTTATTTGAGCATGATTTCCTTTGCAGAGTAACAGCCTCCTTTAGTATTTCTGTCCTTTAATTACTAGTAATTCTTAGCAAGTGTGATGTAAACTACTAAATATTAAAATCACAATTGCAAGGTGCATTAGGTGTAAATAATACACAGTCATTAAAATATTCAGAGTGCAAATACAGTTGAAAATCTATGGAGTAGTAAGGAAAGAGCCCAAGAGCACAAGGCTGCTTCATGGTACTGAGTTACAGAAGACATAAATCATGCACCACAGCAGCAGAGCCCTCAATCAGGTGGTTAGAGACATAATACAAAATATTCTCTGGGCACCTACATACAACCCTAGGTGGGTAAACAGACTTGGAATATATCTTTCTTAGTCTTTGGGGCATAATTAAAAGATTTATTTGATAATTATTTCTAACCGTGACAGAAGGTATTGTTTATTGTAAACCCTTACAAGTTTTGAGGGTCCTTAAAGAAGTTAAAATACAATAAAAATGTGGATAAATATTAGCAAATTAAAAAAAAAAAGGTGACTTTGTGGTGGTGTGCTTTACTATGTGTAGGTTTGTCATTGGATTTACCCTTTGCATATCCAATACAGTATCCAAAATTTGGCAACTACGAAAAAGCAGATTTTCCCAACTGCTCACCACCCCTGACAGGCCTATCACAGTCTACCAAACTTTGTAAAATTGATGCAGACTATAATGACAAATTATATTACATGTCTTACCACACTGATTTTTCTGCACCTTTTGAGTGTTCATTTTTGTTTTATCTCTGCTCTTGTTCTACAACAGCAAGGAAAAAGTGTTTTCAGTTCTGTTCAGATTAGCAGTGTTTATGCAGTATAAATCACATCATTTTTCTAAAATGCACTTTCCAGTTTTCTGCTTTTACTCTGTCATCTCACATACACAGAGTTTAATGTATTCTTGCATAGCAAAATTTTCCTTTGGAAATACAGTATTTTATAACAACCCTGCATTTTTAACTACCAGGTTATCATCTTTTGAAAGTGGACATACAGCAGAAATCAGGTAATTCCATGGTACCACTGAGGGGCACTGTCAGTAAAGAATATCCCCTGTTCTGTGTCACTGATCACAAGAAATCTGATCCAATTTTCCTTACAAGAGTGGCCAACTTTGCCATCGGCCAACAACTGGCACTAAGACCAAGTCATGTTACTTAGGGGGTGACCACTACAAAACACTCAGTCTCCTGCTGCTCAAGGAGCCACTAAACCATCAGCATTATTCTGGTAGTACTGATCAAAGCTAGGGCAATGAGCACAGAGACATATTCCTTACAGTAAGAATTGCTTTAAATTCACCAAAGACATTGTCACATTACATGAACCATGTAAGCCACAAAACCCCACAGCACTGATTTTTCACAAACCCAGCGTGGCAGCCTCTGGGAGTAGAGCAGCAGTGACATTCAGGTTTGGAGGCAGAAAGATGCTCCCTCAAGCATGCCCCAAGTCCCGAAGGCTGATACAAGCATCACAGTAACCTATTACAATTTCTCAAAAAATTACTTAGCTCTAGGTAGAAACTTTAAATCAGTGGCAAATCCAGTTAATAATGGATTAGTTTTCCTTCTCAAAGTGGAGCAAAG
>VZSE01001760.1:33202-48404 GCA_013398275.1 Promerops cafer | reverse complement strand
GGCCCTGGGCTGGGATGAGCACACAACCCTTCCAGAGCACTAACCAGGGACTGGGAGAGGGAAACACGACCCCATCTCCTCCTCTGTGCCACCCCCAGCCCTAAACCTCTCCTAACCCCATAACTCCCCCCGTGGTCCCCAGGATCTTCGTCAACCGGAGCCTGGCGCTGGAGAAGATCAAGTGCTTTGGCTTTGACATGGACTACACCTTGGCCAGTGCGTTTTGGGGGGGCCCAAAGGGATCCTAAGGGATCCCCCCAGCCCCTGCCCACAGCCCCCTTTCCCCCCTGCAGTGTACAAGTCCCCTGACTACGAGGAGCTGGCCTTCGCCCTGTTGCTGGAGCACCTTGTCGCCATTGGGTACCCTCCTGAGATCCTTGCCTACAAATATGACCCCACCTTCCCCACCCGGTCAGTTTGTGGAGGGGGTCCCAGAGGCGGGAGGGGAGGGGAAGTGAGCCCCCCACCCACTGACAGCTGTGTGGCGCAGGGGGCTGGTGTTTGATGCCCTGTACGGGAACCTGCTGAAGGTGGATTCCCACGGGAACCTGCTGGTCTGTGCCCATGGCTTCCGCTTCCTCAGGGGGTGAGTCTGGGAATTCCCCACCCCTGGGGCAGGGGGAGGTTGGGGGTCCCTCAGGGTGGAGTGCAGCTCCATGCTCCCTCCCCAGAGCCGAAATCCTCCACTATTACCCCAACAAGTTCATCCAGCGGGATGACATGAAGCGCTTCCACATCCTCAACACCCTCTTCAACCTCACAGGTGAGTAAGAACCCCCATTGTCCTGGCCCTCCCACCACCCTGGGGTGCTGTCCTGCCCTGCACCCCCTCTCACGGCCCCCTCCCCCACAGAGGCCCACCTCTATGCCTGTCTCGTGGACTTTTTCACCAACTGCTCCAGATATGTCAAGTAAGAGGGAGGTGGTGGGTGGGGGCTTGGTATTGGATTGGACAGGGGATAAATCTTGGGGGGAGCTTCCTTTAGCAGGGCAGCCCCTTCACCCCCTCCACTCCTGACTGTTGCAGCTGCGACACCGGCTACAAGCACGGGAACCTCTTCATGTCCTTCCGCAGCATGTTCCAGGATGTGCGCGAGGCCATGGACCACGTCCACCTCTCTGTGGGTGCAGTGGGCAGGGGGCTGGTGGTGGTGGGTGCTGAGAGTGCTGGGGCTTTCCCACACGCACACCCTGGGAGATTTTGGCCAGCCCCACCCCATCCCTTCTGCAGGGCTGCCTCAAGGAGAAGACGCTAGAGAACCTGGAGAAATACGTGGTGAAGGATGTGAGTCGTACGGCCCCTATGGACCCCTCCTTACTCTGCTCCCCTCAGCCAATTCCTTGTGGCCCCCCCTGCGCTCCCCCCCACTGACTTGCCCCTCACTAGCCCCGTGTGCCACTGCTGCTGAGCCGCATGAAGGAGGTGGGGAAGGTCTTCCTGGCCACCAACAGCGACTACACCTACACTAACGTGAGTGGGGGGTGTCCATGTCCCCACCACCAGGTCCAGCCTGCCCTGGATGGGGGAGGCAGAGGGGCTGTGCTGAAGCACAGGCAGGGTCTGCCTTCCCTGGGGGCAGCAGTGATGATGCCCCATGTCCTTGCAGGCCATCATGTCCTACCTGTTTGACTCCAGCAATGAGGACAAGGTGAGTCTGTCCCCAATGTGGGATGGGTGGGGGGTGCAGGATGTCATCAGCATCCTCTTGTTGACCCCCTCCCTGGCATCCACAGGCTGGCATCCCACAGCGACCCTGGAGGTCCTATTTTGACCTGATTGTGGTGGACACCCGCAAGCCCCTCTTCTTTGCTGAGGGCACCGTCCTGCGCCAAGTCGACACGGTGGGGACCTCTCCCCTGCTGCAGGGCTAGCTGGGGTGGTGGGCACTATTTGGGCACTGAGGGGGCTCCCATGCACACAGCAAGGTAGAGTCACAGCTGGCTGGCCACCAAGCAGGCACAGGTAACAGTGTCCCCATCCTGGGCTCCTCTTGTCCTGCAGGACACGGGGAAGCTGCGCATTGGGACATACACTGGCCCCCTCCAGCACTGTGCTGTCTACTCCGGTGGTAAGCGCCCAGCTGGGCTCTGTGGGCAGCACAGGGGGACGTGCCCACCCCCCCCACCTTGACCCCCGGCTGTCACAGGCTCCTCAGATGTGGTGTGTGACCTCCTGGGTGTGAAGGGCAAAGACATCCTCTACATGGGGGACCACATCTTTGGGGACATCCTCAAATCCAAGAAGCGGCAGGGCTGGCGCACCTTTCTGGTGGTGCCTGAGCTGGCCCGTGAGCTGCAGGTCTGGATGGAGAAGAGTGGTGAGCAGTGCCGGGCTGGGGACACAGACTTTGCCATGCAAGGGGAGGTGGCCTGGAGCCTCCTACACCCCTCGATGGCAAAGCTGCCTCAGTGGGCCATGCCCTGACCCTCTCTGTTGGTCATGCTGGGCAGTGGGTGATGCTCCTGCACTGAGCTGGCCCTGTTGCCCTTGCAGAGCTGTTTGAGGAGCTGCGGAGCCTGGATCTCTTCCTGGCCGAGCTGTACCAGTGAGTTGGTTGGGGTGGGAGAGAGGCAGGGGTGGGAGCACCTGTGGGGAACCCTCCAGGTGAGCCCTTAGCCGGGTCTGTTCCATTCCAGCCACTTGGACAGTGGCAGTAGCGAGTGCCCAGACATCAGCTCCATCAAGCGTCGGATCCAGGTGACACCCAGGGCACTGTCCCAGCTGACACGCAGCTCAGCTCACCCCCCTGCCACAACTTCCTCCGTGGGGGGCCCCCCAGGGGCCACTGGGTGCCCTGACTGTCCTGCTGCACCCGCAGAAAGTCACACATGAGATGGACATGTGCTATGGGAAGATGGGCAGCCTCTTCCGCTGTGGCTCACGTCAGACACTCTTTGCCAACCAGCTGATGCGCTATGCAGACCTCTACGCTGCCTCCTTCATCAACTTCCTCTATTACCCCTTCAGCTACCTCTTCCGGGCACCCCCCGTCCTGGTACGCAGCCCCCAGCCCCTGCTGGTCACCCACTGTGCCTCAGTTTCCCTCCCTGCCTGAGGGGGTCATGGGGCTGCTGGAGGTGTTGGGTGGGCACCCACCCCCTTGGCTGGCTGGTGCCAGCCTCTCTCTGGGAGCCTTGTCCACCTCCCCGCAGATGGCCCACGAGTCAACGGTGGAGCACTCTCGCCTGGACTCACGGGACGCGGGCACGGCCCCTCCTCCCTGGCTGGCCCAGCATGGTGACCCTGGCCAGCAGGTGGGTGGCAGGAACAGAGGGGCAGAAGGACATGGGCATCCTGCCACCCGCATGCCCTTGGGGTCCTGTGCCCACTGAGCCCCTTCTGCACTGTCTCATGTCCCCCAGGACTCAAGTGGGGAGGAGGAAGATGATGGAGAAGCCTGAGCACACCCCAACTGCTGCCATGTCAGGTGCCAGACCCACGGGAGGGCATTCAGTGGCCCTGGACCACTTGCACTGCCAGATTGAAGCCACACATGGTGGCCACAGGATGGCTGGTGGCCCTGACTCATGGCCCCTGTCACACCTGTCCCTGGGCAGCTGGGACCTTCTCCTGACTGTGCCCAGAGCCAGGAGAGGCCCCCCCCACGTCTGCTAGCTCCTGCCCCTTTAATTCATATCTGCCTGGTGCCCCTTCAACTCATACCTCTCCCCCCAGCTCAGTGCCAGCCTGGGGCCATCCAACACCAGGGTGAACAGTAGCACTGGAAGCCCCACTGCAGCAGTTCGGGTCCCAGCAGCTCCTGCCCCTCCAGCCTCTGGGCCAGGCCATGAGCACTGCAATGCTGGGTGGAAGGGATGGGGCTCTGGAGGTGACAGCTGCTCCAGTGGAACCCCCTTCACCTGCTGCTCCCCTCCTCTTTTTTCTACTCTTTTCTATTTATAAAAGAGACTCAAAACTCCTGGCACCACAGAGACATAAAATATGCTGTTTTAAAGGAAAACTGCTTTGTGCCTGCACCTGAGAGGTGGGGGCAAAGGGCAGTCCCCAAATCCTTGTCCAGCAGCCAGGACAAGCACAAGCCCCTAGGGAGAAGGTGGCAGCCCTGAGCTGTCCCCACCTCTGCAGAGGGGGCCAGCCCCGTGCCAGAACTCGGGCACGCTGCTCTGAGACTTCTGCCAGCATCCATGACTCGATGGAGGTGCTGAGCCAAGGCTGGGGCTGGGTGCGTCGTGAGGGACAGAGGAGGCAAAAGAGCGTGATGGGGCCAGGACCACGGCTTGCTGGGCTGGGTGGATGACAGCAGGGCTCCCCCACCTTCTGCAGCGGCCGTGTGGTCGCTGCTCACAGCAGAGAGCACCTGCCAATCCCCTCGCCAGCCTCTTGCCTGGTACCTTGTGCTGCTGCCTGCTCCAAGGGCAGGGACAGCAGCAGAGGGGGCCTGCGTGCACTTACAGGGCTCATCTGTCCCCAGACCCCAACCATGTCCAGGAGCTGGGGGCTTGGCCTGCTGCACCCCAAGGTCCTCTGCAACCCTTGGTGCTGCTGTCAGTCTTGGGGCCTGCACAGAAGCTGCTGGGGCACTGCAGGTCCCCCAGCCCCTCAGGCAGAGTCTCTGCTACCACCTGTGCCTCCAGACACCAGGTCTGCATACATGCCTCTCAGGAGGGGACATACAGATGCTGTCCAGGTAGGGCACAAGGCAGTTCCAGAGCAAATAGCTCAGGACATTGCTTCCAAACACTGAGAGGTGCCTGGAACATTGCAGTCCAACTGACACCATTCTACAGCAGGAAAAGCAGCGTGTGTGTCATGGCAGAGGAGCTGAGGGCAGTCCTGGGGCACACAATCCCAGGAGACACAGCTGCTGTCTCCATGCCACTCACTAGCCCACGCACATCTCTACTGCAAGTTTTAATATATTTAAACCAGCGTTTAGCTATTTGATAGAGGCTTATTCTGTGCCATCCCCTCCCCTCTACATCTGAGGGGCAGCAAGAGCAGTCAGGGGAGTGTGTACGAGGCAGCACGGTGGGCGGGCAGCCTGCCCCTGCTGGGAACCCCTCAGGAGCTCTTGAGGGGATACGAACTCAAACCCTCCAGCTCTGTCACTTCTGGCAAAGCTGTGTTTTTCCGGAAGAAGAAGCAAGTCTCCTCCTCAGCATCCAGGATTTCACTGAGGGATGACACCACAGGGTCATGGTCCTTCAGCATCTCTGGGTAGCGACTCCCAGCCCTCTCAATCCGTAGTGAGCGCCGCACGGGTGTTAGAAATTTCAGTTCTGGGCCTTCCAGGAATTCCCTTCCTCTATGGAGAGGACGAGAGCCTGGGGTAAGCCCTGTGGAGGACCACTGGCATGGAGGGTGTGTGCTACCAGGAGCAGGAGGTTCAGCCTTACCTGGATGCAGATGTAACCTGTAACTTGACTGAGGGCGGAAGGGAGGTGATGGGCCTCCCCACCAGGCCTGGAGTGGATGCTATGGGCTGCCTCTCACCTGGACAAGGCGTGGTAGGCTCCCAAGGAACGGGTTCCTCGGCCTTTTCTCCTGGCAGGAGAGGAAAAGGGCAACACAGTTGCAGAGAGCAGCCTCTGGCGGGGGATTACACCTGGGCACTCTGGACAGGGGCAGGGTGCCTGCCCGCAGAGGCTTGCCGAGCCAGGACCCTCCCTAGCCCAGGCAGAGTAACAGTGTCCCAGTTTTTCAGATCAGGATTCCAGACTTTTACAACACTGGTCAGGAGGGACACGAGGTGCTGGGACAGACTGTAAACCCTGTTGCTTCCTGGCTGGCCACACCAGGGAGCCTGCCCATGCTCCAGCCAACCCCACAACGCTCAGAGGGTTACCTTCCAGTTTTTGGCCTGCATCCTTCAAAATATTGAGAGCAGTTTCCCTGAGCTCCTCGACTGGCTGCAGGAAAAGCAGAACATGGGTCAGGGCAGGTCTGGCATGGGAATGGAGACCAGAGTTACAGCTGAATAGGAGGAAAGGCTTTTCCTGCACCACAATACCCCATGCTGAGGACAGCAGGAAGAGGCTGCAGGATTCCCCTTTGCCCAGCGGGATCCATCAGCACCCAGCACAGCTGGCCAGGTGCCCACCCTGCATGGGCACATCCTGCAGCATGGGATGGGACTGGCAGCTCTAAAGGACTTTTTCACCAGTAACTAATGCTGCTAAACTCATTCCAAAACCTGGCCCCTGCATCTCGAGGAAGCCCTCCAGAGCAGAGGCAGGGAACACAGGGAGCTGGCATGCCCCACTCACCTCAGCCCCAGCACTGACTGCTTCTCTGTACAGCTGCAACACGTCAAAGGGGCCGCTCCGGGCCAGCAGCTTTGCTTGGCAGATCCAGAATTTGGCAAATTTCTCTGCCTGGGGCACAAGGGACAGCACTGCCGAGAGCTCCTCTGCGTGGACACCCTGCAAGGAGAAGGGCAAGGGCCTGAAGAAAGGGGTCCATGGCATGGACCAGTGTGTGCACCAGGAAGCAGTCCGTGCCTGACCCCAGCTCCCAGCACTCTCCAGGAGGGGGGCCTCCAAAGTCTGGGTTTGCAAGTATCCTACTTAATAACCATGGCAGAGAAAAGCTGTCCTGCCTCTATCTGCCCCTTGGATAATTGAGTCTACTGTTCCAGAGGGGTGTCAAAGGACAGACTCCAGTGCTGGCATTAATTGGGGCCAGTATACCCTGGAACAGGGCTAGTGGTCAGTGTTCCCAGCAACTGTTGCCCACTGGGGCCATACCTCAAGCTGTGACACCCAGCAGGGATCTACCTCGAGTTGGCTCAGTCAGCCAGGGCTGCTGCTGCAGACTGCACTGCCAGGTTCCAGGACACTGTCAGTGACACACACAAGGCCCGTGCTGGCTTTGGCTGGGGTAGAATTCATTTCCTTCCCAGTGGCTGGTATGGGGCTGTGCTTGGGATTTGTGATAAACACAGTGATGATAAGAGGTATTTTCATTATTGCTGAGCAGGATTTACACAGGACCAAGGCCTTTTCTACCTTATGTGCTGCCACACTGGCAAGGAGGCTGGGGATGTGTGGGAAGCTGAGAGGAGACACAGCCAGGAGAGGTGGCTCCAACAGACCAAAGAGATATTCCAGACCTTATACTCAGTATATAAAGTGGGGGGGACATTTGGAGTGATGCTGTTTGTCTTCCCAAGTCACCACTGCATGTGATGAGGTCCTGATCTCCTGGACGTGGTGGAACCCCTGCCTGGCCATGGGAAGCAGGGAGCTGATGTTTTGCTTTGCTTGTGTGTGCAGCTTTTGCTTTCCCAATTAAACTGTCTTTACCTCAACCCATGAATTCTTTGTCTTTTACCCTTATCATTCTCTCCCCAGTCCTGCTGGTGGGGGACTATGTGAGCAGCTGCATGGGGCTTGGCTGCTGGCTGGGGTTAAACCACCATAGACTTTTTGACAGGGTACCTCTCCATTCTCCTGGTCAGCACAGCTGACTGCATGCCTTCGGCCTACCCATAACTTCATGAGGAAAATATTTTCCCATGTTTCCCCTCTGGCAACTAAAGACTTGCTCCCAAGCCCTCTTAGCTACTGGAGGGACATGGCCCTCACCCCCTGGCATGCTTCAGGAGAGAAGAAGCTCATTCAAGCAGCTCCTTTCCCATTCCCACCTCCTCAATGAGCTTCAGGCACTCAGTTAATACGCTGTTGATCTTCGCTTGGCAGCGCTGCTCTGGATTCTCTTGCTTCTCTTTTGCTTTGACCTTTCTGCAGGACGGCTCCACTGCCTGCTTCTGAAGCAGCATCATTGGCGGCCGCTTGTATTTCCTGCCTTTGGATGCCATCCACTCCTCCAGCTGTTTCCTGTGCAAGGACCGAGAGATCACAGTTACCACCCCAGCAGACAGTAGCTTGGCAAGAGCTGGCTGTTTTCCCTTGGAATCTTCCTTTAGCCAACTTCAGCTGCTTAAAAGGAATCAGTATACCTATCTCAGAAACCCAGGGTGCCACCCAACATCATCCCCAACCCCTTCTTTTTCAGGGCATCAACCTCCCAACAAGCTTTTGCTGATAAAAGACTTTGGACTGCATTTTCAGCAGGACAGTGCTGCCCCACCCAGAGCTGCCACTTACTTACGATCTGCAGCTGACGGGGTCCTCGGAACGCGCCTAGCCTGCAGGCCACTTGCCTTCGGCAGCTCTGGTCTAAGCTGATCTCTCCTACTTCTCAAATCACCCTCAAGTACATGAGTTTTGGAGGTGTGTATGCTGCGAGACTGGTTTGGGTGACCTGTCCCTTGGGATGCTGCTGTGTGTCCAGGAGCCACCACCTTCATGTCCTTCCTGTCCATCCTCTCTTTAACCATGGGCCTTGGCCATGGCAAAGTGACACCTGGGTTCAGGCTGGATTTCAGGTTTGTGGTCCCCTGGGGCTTGCCCAAGGTGGGAGGCTTGGTGGGAAATCTTCTCACTGGGGGAGGTTGGCTGTGGTGACTTCCTCCTGGAGCTGTGCCAGGTTGCCTCACAGTAGTAGTTTTTCCCTGGTTTGTCCCTGGGTTTTTACGTAGCAAATTAGCAGAAGCAGGAAGGAACCGAGAGGGCTGCAACGGCCGAGTTCTGACACTTGTACTTTGAGATACGCTCTTTGATTCTGGCAGGGTTTTCCTGAATTTATCCAGAACTGGCTCTTCCTTAGCCTGGCGGTTACTAATTCTGTCTTTCGGACCCAGAACAGGCCTTGACGTTACGGCTGAGCTTTGCCAGTGGGCCAAGACTCTCTTCCTCCCAAGGCTGTTTGCATCAGACTGGAAAGTTCTGATCAGCTCCTGGGATGTGGCTCGTGGGTCGAGGTTTTCCTTGTGGCAGACCAGCCTGTCCTGCAGCCCCTCATGCAGGGAGTGGGGTGCTCCAGGAGGAGGGTGGTCACTTCCCACCTGAGGTGCTGCTGCAGTGACAGTCTCCTGTGTAGACTTCTGGTTCCTTTCTGGATTTAGGTGACCAGAGCTTGAAGATGGGAGCCTGCCCCTAGTCTGTGCAGAAGCAGGAAAGGTCACGTTGTTCCCTGGCTGCACTGGACGCACCCCTCCTGCTCTCTGGGATGTATTTGAAGGCTTCTTCAGAGCAGTGTGGCCAGTGTGCTGCGTGGATTTGGCTCCAAGCTTGCCATCCTTTTGAGCACCCTCCATCACATTCCCACAAACATCCTTCTTGTTCCTGTCAACCTGGAAAGACAAAGCAGCCCTCAGCTCCAAGGAGAATGCAGCTTGGTCAGACCCTGACAGCTTGCCCAGGGGACAGTCATGTGACAAAGCAGCTGTCAACAGAACAATAACACAACACCCACCAGGACATGGGCAAAGGATCAGTCTCCCAAACTGAAACTCCTAACTAAGCTAAACCTCTTTGCTAAATAGCTGGCAATGAGTCAAGTAGTTATTTAGCAATCTGTGGTACGTTCCCCCTTTGGAGGCAGGAACTCATGACCCTGACTTGGGGATGTGGTTTTCAAAGCAAGTTACAGATCTGAACTGCAGCCAGCATGAAAAATTATTATGACTAAAGTACACTCTCTTGTGATCCTATAAGCAGTGATCCTGAGTGAGACCTTTTGAGCTCTCTTGGACTGCTGTGGGCTGTGACCAGCATCTCCCCCTGAGTGGGGCTTCTCAGAGCCAGCAAACTCTGTCTGCTGTGCTTGGAGGAACAGCGAGTGATGTCAACAGAGCCTGGGCTGATATCCCCTTTCCCCAAGGCTCAACCCTTTGCCTGTTGAGAAGATACAAAGGCACCAAATGAGTCCTTCACTGAATTTGAGGGGAATTTTTCACAGATATATACCTTGTACAAACTCTTTAGGTCTATGTGTGTTTAAGTATGCTAGAGCAAGTGTTCCATGAATGTGGCTGTCTTTGGTTCTTGAGTACTTTAGATTTTTAAGTCAGGCCTGTAGGCAAGTTATTATTGTGCTACAGTAAATTCTATATTAATCCTTTTTTAAATTGTTTAGTTTAACCTATTCATTAAGTGCTGTTAAAACCTTCAGGCCTAAACTGTTTGTCAAGCCCAGTGCTCAGATTAGCAAGGCAGTCTGCTCTGAATCTTGTAACTCAATGAACCTTCCTTGTTCCTTTTTATCCTTACCCTTCCCTTTCCCTGCCCCACTCCCTCAGCTTCCACATAGATAATTTTTGGGTTGGTTTTGGTTTTAGATTGATTAATTTTAGATTTTAGCTTGCTTTTTCTCTATGTGCTTTAACCATCCAGTAAGTAGTGGAGTGAGCCTTGACAATGAACTTTGTTGTGCTTTCACTTTAATATTAAACCTGCTTTTGCTGATACCTTTGCCAGTGATTCTTTAAGCAACCATAAAATACTCATTCACGACAGGGGACCCCGTTCTGCCCAGACTCACTTAAAGCATGAAAGACTCAAAAGCTTCCTACTTACATGCTTGAGTTTAGAAACTGGTTCTAAGGGTCGATTCGGGTGATTAGTCCCATCCTTTAAAAAGGGTCTGTAAAAGTCCAACGAGTTATCAGGTTATTTAACAAATTATCAGGCTATTTATCAGCCATAAGAAAAGCAGAAAGAGTTGAATATCTAACCTAACTACAGACTGGTGCCAGGGTGCTGTGGGGGCACAGCCCAGACAGCAAGGCCCTGGCAGGAGCTGGTTCTTTGTACACAGGCCAGAGAAGGTAGACACTGGCCAGTGGGGAGAGCCAGCTATACCTCAGACCTTCACATATCATCTCATCCAAGCCCAACATCCTCCTGACTTACTTTGCACTTGGGCATTTCAGCCTTTCCTTGGCTGCTTGGCAGTTCTGCAGCCGGCTCCTCCGTTGCGCTGCAAAGACATGACAAGAAATGCACACAGTCGGTCTCAGTACTCAAAGAATGAGTACTCCTGACAACGGATTTCTGTTACTCTCAAGCGTTACATCGCACGCCTCTCGACCTCGCTGCCTGGGGAGCCCGGCAGTGCTGCTCCCAGAAACTCCCATGCACCTGATATTGCCCAGAGCCTCATTGGCACTTAAGTTTCCTGGCCCTCACAGCGTGATGCCACTCACCACCTCAACGGTGCACGGCTCAGTTTGCAGAAGGAAAGGCTTCCACCGAGCGCCAAGAGCAGCACGACCCCCCAACACACCCCCAATCCTCCCGCACTGCCTTCTCCCAAACCGCGTCCCTGGGCCCGTTCTGTGGGTTCGCACACCCTCAGCCACACCGCCCCCCTCAGCCTCCCTCCCAAGGCCTCAGCAGCCCCCCGGCCGCCCCTGACACCCGCCCCATAGACCCATCTTTGCCCGCCTCCCGTCCAGCACCCCCACAGAACTCGCGGCCTCCCCACAGGGAACCCGCCCCAGAGGGTGCGCAGCTCGCAGCACCCCCGCATCCCAGGGCCTCACAGCTCCGTTCTCCTCCACCCCCCCAGTACCGCGACCCCTCAGACCCAGCTGCGAGGTTCCCGGCCCCTCACCGGCGGCTCCCGGCCCCTCACCGGCCGCTCCCGCCCGCTCCATCCCGGGCGCTGCCGCCGCACGACCACCGGCACTCCCCACAACCGCCGCACCGCCTCCATTGGCCACCGCCTTCTTCAAACCGGCCAATGGCGAGAGCCAAACGCCGGCTTCGGCTCCGTTATTGGCTGAGGCGGGCAGGGGGCGGTGACACCGCGTCCCGTCCGGCGGGCGGCCGCAGTGACAGGCGTGTCACCCGTGACGGGCCGTGTCACCCGTGACAGGACGTGTCACCCGTGACAGGCCGTGTCGTGCCACCCCCAGCCAGGCCATAGCGTGCCACGTCTGGCCACGCGATGCCATGCCGTGCCATGCCACATTATGCCACGGCACACCGTGCTGTGCTGCACCATGCTGTGCCACACGACGAGGCGTGGCGTGGCGTGAAATTGCATGATACGGGACACCACATCACACTGTGTGATATCGTGCCACGCCCTGTAGTGCCACGCCACGCCGCTCATTGTCCGGCTGCACTGTGGCCCACCGTGCCGTGTGCGGGCCGCACCTCTGCAGGTGACAGTTCCAGGCAGCTGCCGGGGCTGCTGGGGATCCACCATGGGATGCCCACCCCAGTCACCTCCCAGCTGTGGTGTGGGCATGGAGACAGAGTGGTGGAGGGTCCTGCACGGGTCAGGGTCGTCCCTGGGCTGTGGGGTGACCCCCCCACTCCCTGGGTTTTCACCCAGAAAGCAGCCAAAGCAGAAGGATTTTCCCATCCATAACCCCATCCCCCATGAGCAATGAGCTGAGCAATGCTGTCCTAGAAAACTTTTTATTTCCACCTCCATCCACATACAAGTTAAAAGCAAAAATAAATAAGGGGGCACAATAAATAAGTACCAAAGCAATGGGCAGACACAATAAATAAATAAATAAATACAGACTAGGGTGGCTCAAGCCCACGGGGCCCAGAGCTGCTATTTCACATGAAATAGATGGGGAGGGGGGTTGTGTCCCAGGGGGTTGTACTTAGTACATACAGCCTGAAAACCGGTGACTGCCGGTTGGGTTGATGCAGGGTCCTCAGCGCCCGCTCAGCTCATAGGTAGCAATGTTCACCTGGTCTGGGGTGTTGGTGATGCCGACAGGCTGGCGGGGCTGCAGGGATGTGCAGATGAACCAGCCGGGGAAGGCGGCCGACTCGAAGCGGGTGGTTCCCTCAGCTGGGCTGTCCAGGCGGTAGAAGATGAAGCGGGTCAGCTCCACACTCTCAATATCCCTCCTGATGTCAGCTTCCTATAGCCAGAGGGGTGAAATGAGGGTCAAGGTGGAATGGAGGTCCCAGCCCCACTGAGAACAGACCGGTGGGACCCCCTGCTCACCTCCAGCTGCAGCACGGGCTTGGTGCCACTCATCACACATGACATGTAGAGCTGGTAGCCCTTGATACCCAATGCCACCGGCACCCTTCCAGACCCAGGACCGCCCTGCGATGACCGGGGTCGGTACAGGGCAATGTTGAGCTTCACTGCAGAGAGAAGGGACAGGTAAATAGCTGGTCCTGGGGTTGTGGGGTGGCTCCTGGGTGCTCCAGGGTTTTGGGACAGGGACACTGGGATGGGAACATATGCTCTCACCTTTCTGTCCAGAAGAGGGTCCCTGCAGGTGCAGGGCCACCAGCTGGGTGGGTGACTCCAGCACAAAGCACTTGTGGTCAATGTCCAGGATGTCGAAGGACTGGGAGCGAGTGTAGCGGAAAACGGGTGCCCTGGTATAACTGCCCTTGATGCACTGGAAGGAGACGGGCTCTGTGGGGAGCGAGACAGTCAGGAGGATGCTGCTCCCAGGTCCAAGAATATCCCCCAAGAACATCCTCTGGCTGGAGTGCCACCCCTCACATCACCCTCATACCGAAAATATCATCCAAGAAGCTGCCAAGGTCACTGTCAGCAAAATCCTTGTGCGACGGCTTCTTTAGGAGCTTGGTCACGGCAACCACCAGGATGGCAGCCTGGCGAAAGGTCCTGGACAGGTGTCCTTTTGTCACTGTCACCTGGATGTCCACCCCAGGCGATGTCCCCTCCAAGTCCAGTCGGGGCTTCTGGAGAAGAAAGGGGATGCAGGGTGAGAGCCTGGCTTCCATACGACAGGGACCCCAGCACTCCCACTGCCCCAGCGTTACCTTCAGCGGGCAGAGACAGTTGGGGCCATACAACGTCTCCTCGTTCAGGCTGAAAGGCAAAGGGACATGGTGAAGTCAGGGTCAGGAATGCAGCATCACATCCCCAAAGTCCTCTCCAGCGTGTCTATTCTTACCTGCTGCTCTCCAGTGTGTCCAAATCGGGGACGAATGCCATTGCCGCCACTGACTGCAGAGTCCTGGGCAGAGACTTCACAGTAGCTGCAAACTTCTGAGGCACTTGGCTGCCTGCTCCTGCCTGTCCTGCCTGCAGTGCTGCTTGGCTGCTCTCTGAGCCCGCCGTCAGCGTGGCGGGTTTTCAAGAGCCTCTAGAAGGAAGTGCCGTCAGAGTGGGATTTCCAGGTTTTGCAATGTCTGGTTTTGCCCAATTACTCTGTTGAGACTGGCGGGCTGGGGGGGTTGGTTCCCCCAAGCAGTGCAGTGGGGAGGCAGAGCATGGGGAGAGCAGGGGATACTCCAGGACCAGATATGGGGCAGAGCAGAGGATGATCCAGAGCTGGGCTGCAGGGCAGAGCAGAAGGATGCTCCAGGGCCGGTGTGCGGGGCAGAGAGCAGAGGGGATGTTTGGGGTTGATGTGTGGGGCCTGTGAGCATGTGCCGGCCTGCCAGTCGGTTGACCGAGAAGGGAACTGGACTCACTCAGTGCCAGCCCCAGCCCAGCTGTGATGACACCCACCCTTGTCAGGGCCGGGGACTGTGGGTGTCCCGGAAGTGGCCGGTGGTGCAAGTGCTGCCACTCCACCATTTCCCCATGGCTTCCTCCTGCACTGCCCAGACTCCTGGTGCCATGGCCAGCTGTGCTTCCTTTGTCACCCCTCTTGTCCCCACTGCCCCAACACCAGTGGGTGCAGGACCCTGCTGTCCGCTCAGTTTCTTGTGGCCACTCATGCCACCCTGGGGACATGGCCTTCAGAGACATGGCCTTTAGGGACACCCCTCATGCTCATGTCCATCCGGTGTGCCGGAGATTGCACCATGCTGGGAGGGCCGGGGATGTGCGTGGCCGGGCTTGCGTGGACTCGGGCTGTTGGGGTGTTTTCCTGGCACTTGTTTCACTTCCGGAAAGTGCCATCCAGCCCTGCACAGCTCCTGTGGCCGAGACTGGCACCACCATGACTCACTGCCAGGAAATTGCCAAAAACAAAGAGCTCCCAGAGCACCTCCTGTACCCTGCTAGGCATCTGCTGGATGTCACACATGGTGGGATATCCCCAAAAGCCTGAGGTGCCCCAGGGCAAGGGGACCTCCACGACACAGTGGAGGTCCCTAGGCCATGGCAGAGGGTCCTGAAGCCATGGTGAGAGTCACTAAGCCATGATGAGGGTTGCGAGCCATGAACCATGGCGGGGGTCCCCAGGCCATACCAAGGGTGTCCAGGCCGTGGTGAAAGTTCTGTGGCCATGGTGGGGGTCCCCAGGCCATACCGTCAGTGTCCGGGCCATGGTGAGAGTTCTCTGGCCACACCAGGGGTGTCCAGGCCGTGGTGAGAGCTCCGTGGCCATGGCGGGGTCCCCGGGGTCCCCAGGCCGCGGAGCGGACCCCAGGCCCCGCCTCTGCCGTGCCGTCACGCGCCGCGCCCGGCCCCACCCCGCGCTCC
>VZSE01001760.1:6666-32733 GCA_013398275.1 Promerops cafer | reverse complement strand
GGCCCCCGCCCGCCCTGAGGCCCTCGCCTGCCGCGGGCCCGAAGGTGCCCGGTGCTGGATCAGCTGTGGCTGCAGCCGGTGGCTCTGGCCCCGCCGCTTCCTGGAAGGTGGAATTCGTGCTGTTTTTAACCTAGAAAGTATTCCTGAGTCGCAAGTCGTTACCAGGTACCTGCCATCTAGGCTGACGTCCCCATCCCGGCTGCGGGTGGGTCACGTTTAGCACTTTAATCCGCTTATTGGCGCGCTCTGGGCCGACATCTGTTGCGGGCATTCCTGATGTTTGACCTTTTGGCGAGGTTTGGGCTGTGACTGGCTGTCCCTCTGCACTGTCCTCAGCCGTCACTCCCGGTGTGACCTTTGCATTCCTGTGTGACCCTGATATCCCTTATCTCAGACTTGGTTTCCTACGTCCCTGCTTCTGGTTCTCTATTTTGATCCATCTTCCAATCATCCCAGCTCCAAGCTTGCCTGTCTCTGTCCAGGCTCCTAGCTAACCCTTCCGGCAAGAGATCCTCAAAGAGCAGCTAGTTCTGCTCACTTTGGGTCAAACTCTGTCAGTAACCTCAGTGTTTTCCAGAGAGGTCGCTGGATGCTGCTGAGTGACAGCACCAAATCTGGATATGAAACTGGAGATGATGCTGCTGCTTCTGTCCTAAAGTTTTTTCCCTGCCATATGCATGCCTGTGCTCTGGCACCAGATTCAGTTGGCTCTCTGAACTATCATGGAATCATGGAATGCTTTGAGTGGGAAAGGATCTTAGAGGTCATCCAGTTCCACTCCCCTACCATGAGCAGGGACACCTTACACTAGCCCAGGCTGCTCCAAACCCCATCCACCCTGGCTTTGGACACTTCCAGGGATCCAGGGACAGCCACGGCTTCTCTGGGCACCCTGTGCCAGGGCTTCACCACCCTCACAGGGAACAGTTTCCTCCCAATATCCCATCTAAGCCTGCCCTCTGGCAGTGGGAAGCCATTCCCTGTGTCCTGTCATTCCTTATGGTTTGCAGTGGGAGGTGTAGCCCCTGTCATGCCAGGCAGCCAAATCAGAATATGCTCAGGGACCCACAAGGATCATCAGGTCCAGCTCCTGGCCCTGCACAGGACCACCCCCAAGAGTCACCCTGTGCTTGAGAGCACAGTCTAAATGCTTCTTGAACTCTCAGGCTTCGTGCTTTGACCACTTCCCTGGGGGGTCTGTTCCAGTGCCCAAACATCCTCTGGGTGAAGACCCTTTTTCTAATATCTAACCTCAACCTCCCCAGACACAACCCTTGGGTCCTGTTACTGGTCTCTACAGGGGAGAGATCAGTGTCTGAACTAGAGTCAGCAAGACAAACCTGGAAGGCTGGCTAGCAAAACGCTGGCCATGAAGGTGTGTTGTTTTTTCTAGTCCCTTGTGAAATTTCATTTTAATCTGGTGAACGCATGGTAACTGCTTTGACATTGGGCTGCTGCTCGTTAAACTGGTCTGGGATATGGAAACCAGCCAGCTGGGTCACCTCTAGCCTTGGGTCCTGCCTCTTGCGAGAGGAGCTGTGTGGAAAGGGCAGCTCCAAGAAGAATTGCTCCACTTCCCTCAGGATGATCTCCAGGGCTTTCGCTGGGCTGTGGTGGTTGGCTGGATGTGTGTGAAACCCCATGGCTGGCCCTGTGGCAAACCCCCTGGCTAACCCCAGGCCTCCCAGTACATGCCCTTCTGAAAGCTGCACGGTGGGACCTCTCAAAGGTCCCACACCAGCTCCGGGTTACTTTTCTGGGTTCTCTGAGCGGGGGAGAGCTCCTCTCTGGGTCTTCCATCTGCACTGATATTCTTGGGTCTGGGCTTTTGAGGAGAAGCAGTCTTCCCTGGAGCCCACTTCGCAAGTGCTTTGCACTACTGTGCCCCTACTTGGCAAGTGGTTTTCCCTGTAGACATTTCTTCCCAGCTTTATCCTGGTGCAGGTCTCAACAAACTGAGAAGAAAACCTCGGCCAAGCAGAGTGGGCAGAGAAACGGAAGCCCAGACCAGCCTGGGAGGGAGAGTGATGGAAGAAGCTGAAATCAAGAGATGTGGGTGGCTTTGGTGTGCGGGGGCTCATTCGAGGCTGGTGTTGGGTGCCCACCAAGCAAATTTTCTTCACACTGTCGTGACAGGGGAGATGATGATGCCATGCTGCCAGGGACAGAAGAGGCAGACCTGGCCATGCCAAGTGTACTGAGTGAAAACTGCATTTCCAGGCCATCAGGGACCTGGCTGTGGGACAGGGTGGATGGATTAATCCAAAATAAAAACTGATCCTAAGCTCGGTTCTCTGTGCTCGGGGAGGGGGTGGTCTCAGTTCAGTGCTCTCCTGCAGTAATTCGTAACCCACTTTTCTGTTCTCCCTCAACAGGAACTTGTGTGAGGCAACAGGACAAAAATGCTTAACTTAAGGACTTGTGCAGCAAAACTGAGGCCGTTGACGGCCTCACAGACTGTAAAGACAATTTCCCAACACAGACCGGCAGCACCCAGGACGTTCCAACAGCTCAGGTGCTACAGTGCACCAGTGGCTGCCGAGCCATTTCTGAGTGGGACTAGTTCAAACTATGTGGAGGAAATGTATTATGCTTGGCTGGAAAATCCCAAAAGTGTACATAAGGTAAGGATCAGCCTTGCCAGCACGTCACCTTCACTTCTCTGTGTGTCTGAGCAGTAGGTGCAGGTAAGTGCCACCTCTTGAGGAGGAGTGAATTCGTCTGTAGGGGCTGGATGTTTGTGGACCGTCCTTCTGCCTCACTTTGCCCAAAAGAAACAGCAGTGATTCCTTGAGCAAGAAGCAAGAGGAGCTTTTTCTGTTCAAGAGGAAACGCCGTGGGCTTGGGACATGGGCAGCATCCTGGATCACAAGCGGATACAAGGAATGGCTTCTGGGAATCCACCTGTAGCAAGCTCCCAGTGCTGTATTTTTTCCATCTCTGGTGGCTCATCAAGAGGGTTGATTCCGGAGTGGAGAATGGGGAAAAGGGGCAAGGAGGGTATTCTCCACATTGTGACTGGTTTCCTTTTTGTCTCAGGCATGGGTGGTGTTCTGTGTTGGGGCAGATGTAGCTAAGCTTGGCTTTGAGTTTGTGTGTGTAAAGCCAGACTGCTGATCTGCAGACGGGGAGGGGGATGGGGTCTGGTGGCCAGAGGAATTCCCACCAGCTGCTCCTGAATTTAAAACTGGGAAGACAATCCAGCTGTGGGCAGTATGTGCAGAGGTCTGTCCTCATCTGGATCCCTGAAGCTCTTCCAGCAAGGCTGAGCCCAGCAGGTGAGGGCTCAACTGGGAGGAGGCGTTCTGAAACCTGACAGCATTTTTCCCCATCCCCAGTGTTTCACAAGGAAAATGTTCCTCCTGTGACTAAGTCTCAGCATTACTCGGGGGATTTTTAGGACAGTTTTGAACATGTCCTGATGTGGAGCAGGGATTTTCCTTATTTATGAGCCATGTTCAGACCAGAATGAGTGAATGAGCAGTTAGGGGTATAAGGAATCCTATGCCCCAGCACTCATGGCAGTTTTGATGTGTTTTCAATGGCACTGATCCCACCCATCCAAAATGAAGGTGCTAAAAAGTTCTTAACATAGGATTTTTACAAAAATGTTGACTTCATGCTTCTTTGGAGGGAAACAGGTAGCTGAGCCAAACTATAGACCTGGAAGTCACAAAATAGCTTAGTTTGGGTTGTGCCCTTTGCCAAATAGTGGCTTGAAAGCTGCCCAAGCACATGGTACAACCCCTCCTTCAGAGGTGGGATGCTGAATTAAAAGCCTTGAGTTTAAATACTGTAGCTTGATTTAAAAACAAGTGAGGGTTCTACCACCTTGTCCCAGCAACAGGCACAATCATGACTTTGACAGAGAGTCATGGTGGGATACCCTCTTTGATTCCAGACTCTGGACACTCTTGAGTGTCACTCTGAGAGGATACAGAGTAAACATCAGGACTGACCACGGAAGCTGGCTGGGAAGTGAATTTGGGTCCTGTGGCCAGACTTCTGGTTTGCTTCTGGTCTCGTCTCCTCATTAATGTGGCTCATCAGCCTGTCTGTAGGGCATGTGCACACTTGGCTGAGGAAGTTGGAGGAGAATTTAGGTTGGAAGGAGACTCTGGAGCTTCTGCCCTGGCATCCAGCTTGGAGGTGGCTTCTGGCTTGTGGGGGGCATCCACCTTCATGGCTAGACTAGGTCACCTGGGGCCTTGTGCAGTCAGGATTTGAGCCCCTGTAAGGGTGGAGCTTTCACCACCTCTCCAGGCCCCAAGTCCAGTGTTTATGGTGAAGAATGGCAAGTGTATGATTTCTGGGTGACTGACCCCCTGGAAGTCAGCATCTCTGGAAGTACTTCCAAGTGCTCAGAGAGCAGTGCAGTAATTGATGTAAGATTTTTCCTCCGTGGCTGGGACTCTTGTGACAGCAGGAAGATCAGTGTATGAAATGAAATGAAATGAGGTCTTGCCATTTCTTGTCCTTTATGTACGTCCCAGCCTGAAGCACCCCCAGTGCCTGCAGTGGGTGGGAAATGTCACCCCTCTTCCCTTGCTGTGCATGCCTGGCCTCCAAGCTGGGAAACTGGGACATGACAGTATGAGCCCACACCCTCCTTCAGAAGCTGAATCTGGTAGAAGGTGCTGGTTTGGCTTGGTGAGCTGGTTTGGGACTGTTCCCAACAGAGGAGCCTGCCCTGAGCTCCAGTCACAGAACTGAGCTCAGGATCCCTCTAAAGCCTGAACTGTCCTGGTGTGTGGCAGGCAGCTGGTTCACCAATCCTGCTTTGCCAGTGCATGGAGGAGTGCTGGGAAAGCCAGTCCAGGCTAATGCTTTGTCCTGCAGCTCTGGGACCGTCCAAAAATGCCCTAAATCTGAGCTGTCTTGTACCCAAAATGTGTATCTGTACATCCTGTATGTGTCTGTACAGGGTACAAAAGCGAGTGGAGCGCTCACAGAGCTGCCACGGGCACAGAAAAGTCAGAGGGCAATAACCCCATGAGTTTATTACTGCTGTTACCTTTGGCAAGGGCTGGATTAAGGCAAAGTTCTCCTTCCCCTGATAAAGCAGGATGACTCTGATGGGGCAGCCTCTCCCATGGGAGATGTGAGCTCCAGAGGCACCTCTGCTCCTCAGAAACCCATGGGGTAGCCCTTGGATTCTCTTGAATTCGAAACCACATCATCAGGTTGAAAGGTGATGTTTTTATGGCACTTATCAGGGCCCTAGCCTGCCCTGTGCCGTCTGGACGTCGCTCTGTGGAGCAATAAAGCACTCGGTGAAAGTGCCAAGCTGACCCAGCTGGTGCCACACCTTGCTTCCAGAGTTTAGAGTGAACTTTTTCTTCCGAAACAGAAACTAATTGCAGCTCCAAGAGGAATGAATGGCAGAAGGGAGGAGGTTATAAAGGCAACGCCCCTGGCTCTGTCCCTGTCTCCACCCCCCTCCCAGGTTGACAGGTGCTCCTTTTCTCTTGCCTGTCTTTATTTGCCAGTACATGAAACAACCTTAAACCACGGAGCAAAGTAGCCAGCCAGGTTCCTCTCCATCCCAGGGGCACAGAGCCCATCCCTGGGTGATTGTCCCTCCGTTTGCAGGAGCTGATGGCTTTGGGGGCACCCAGGAGCTCTGTGAGCCTGTGGAAGGGAAGAGCAGGGATGGAACAAAAAGCAGCTCTCCCTCTTTTCCTACTGAAATTTCTTCTAGCAGTCAGAACGGGGTTGGGTGTTTTCTGTCTTTCCTTTTTTTTCCCCTTGGGGGAGTGATTGTTTATCAGTTACAGTGTCAAAATGTTCCAGATCTTATTTATGTTCCTTTAGCGTGACCTGTTTCTAAATTTATTCACCTTGTGCAGTCATGTGATGGGACAATGGGGTGTTTGGGTAAATTGGGACTGGAAATACCTTCCTGGGGCACGTGATGGGTGCTGCAGCTGGAGGAGCTCCGGGGGGAACAGCTGAGCTGGGGCGACTCCACAAAGGGCAGGGTTTTCTGTCCTTTTCACCCTGCTTCCAGGCACATGAGACGAGGCACACGCGTGACGGGAGGATGAGGACTGGACTTTTTTTGGCCAGGCTCCTTCCCCAAATCTGTTGGTGCTTCTACAAGGAGACTGGTTAACTTGGGTTTGGCCTAGGACACTTTCAGGCTTTTCAGACAGTGCTGGAAAAGTATGACAGTACACCAAGTTTGTCCAGGGCTTTTTTCCAGTGTTTTGATTTGTTTTCTTAACACCTAGAAATGCCCATCTGCAGAGGGAACAGGAGCAGAGGTGGCAGCTGCCTCATTCTGGGCATGAGAGAGCTGGTATGGGAGTACCTCCGTAGTGCTATCATTGGTGTCACCAAAAGGATGGGGGAAAATTGAAGAAGAGACAGAAAAATGAAAACATTGCTGGTTGAGGGCTGAACAACACAGCTTATGCTGGGATTTAGGTCTCTGGCCAGTCAGACCATGGAAAGAGGAAGAGGTGTATTTGATTACAGGGCAGAGGTATTTTTCAGAAAATGTTGGGGTATTTAGAGAGCAGTGGCCTCCCCTGGGGAGAAGGAAATGAGCTGGAAGTCCAGGCTGGGGCTTGTTGCTCAAGCAGCAGTTCCAAGAGCAGAGCCAAGGGATGGGGTATCACTGTGTCCTGTCCTGGTGCCACTGCCAAGGGAGAGGTGGCTCTGGCGTTGGCCTCATGCCAAAAGAAGCAATCCAGGTGGATGGGAAGTGGGATGGTGACACAGCTGGAGTAGTGGGAGAGCTTTAGTGCTCTTTCATTCAAGGAAGGTGGGTGCCTTCAGCAGCAGCTGCGTGGAGCTGAGGTACAGGGGAGGAGGCAGTTCTGTCCCCTGCTTTTGCAGTAAAGTTGAGACCTCTGTAACCTTCACTGAGGAGGTGTTTGGACTGCAAGTGAAGACCCTGGTCACCTCTCTTCTTTCCTTTTTCCTAGTCATGGGACATCTTTTTTCGCAATGCCAATGCTGGAGCTGCTCCAGGCACTGCTTACCAAAGCCCCCCTCCACTGACTACCAGCCTCTCCACCCTGTCCCAAGCCCAGTCCCTGGTTCAGGCACAGCCTAACGTGGATAAACTGGTGGAGGACCATCTTGCAGTGCAATCTCTCATCAGGGCATATCAGGTAAGGGGACTTTGTGCCGAGGAGGGTCACATCCTTTGAAGAGGGGCTTGTGGTGGCTGAGGTGGGCTGGAGTTAATGCAAATGGTGCACGTGTTTGCATGGAGAGCATGCAGGAGAGGAGCTGGGGTGCCTCCTTAGGAATTGGAGCAGCTGATCTGTTGGGGCAGAAGCTCAGCTGATGCTTTGCTGGACAATAGGAAGATTAAAGCTATTGTCATCCAAACAGGGTGGCAGGGAGGGGGAGGTCTTCTCCACACTGGGTAGTTTGCTGCTGTCTGGAATGCTGCTCCTGTGCCATGGGCTCCTGCCATGCTTAGCAGTGGCTTGGAGCACCCATCCTGCTTCCCCCTGTTGCTGACAGAACTTCCGAGGTCCTAAAATAAAAGGTCAGGAAATATTTCCATGTGGTTTGCAACCTGGAAGTGGCCCGTGGGGCTGGTGGGCTGCAGCTCAGACCAGTGCTGCCAAGTCAGCCTTCTGGGAGAAACGAGTTTGGAGCAGGAAAGAAACATCCTCTGAGGGAAGGCCAGCAAGTATTTTAACTCTGGAGAACATTTAAATGTGTTTCTACATCCGTGTTATCCTTTTGCTTTTTGTTGTGCTCTGGTTTATCAAGTATGGGGCCTGTAATTATGGCTGTGGTGAGAAGTTAATGAACCAGATGCTGTGCAGTTGTGACTGTGAGCTTCTCACCTCTTCCTGTGACGAAGCACTTGCTGTGCTGTGCAGTTGTGTTCCTGCTGAGGTGTGGGGAAAATCCAATGTAAAAGGCCATGAGTTACAGCAGGAGCTGTAGCACTGGGCAAGTCCAAAGGTCTGGCCAGCCTTGGCCCTGCTCTCTGGCTCCAAGAGAGTGCCCCGCTGTGCCTACTGCTGCCACTGCGGTGCGGCTGTCAGCGTCGGGGCCTGTTTGTGGGGACCTGCATGGCTGACCCCACGGGAGATGACCACCCTGCCAGCTCTCAGGCAGCCCCTGCCAGTGGAACAAGTGGGCAGATGCCGAGTTTGAACGTGGAGTGACTGATGTAATTGGAAGCAGAAGCTTGAAGTCAGTGATTTGAACACAAAATCCATAACCTCTTCCACCCTGCTGCCACCCTGCCACAGGCAAGGACACCTACTACAACCTTCCAAGCTGCTCCACAAGCCCCATCCAACGTGGCCTTGAACACTGCTAGGGATGAGGCAGCCACAGCTTCTCTGGGCAAATTGCCTCTTCATGTGCCTGTGATTCTTAGGAGGAGACCATCAGTGTGAAGTTACTGCATCTGTAGAAAGGAGCTGCTGGAGTTGGACACTGGGAAAGCATCAGGAGACCCTTAGACCCTGTCTCTGCTGTGAAGGAGCTTGCCATCCCCCTGTACCCCTGCCAAACCTGGTAGAACAGAGCAGTCCTGATGGCTGCTGGCACTCCCCTATGTGCTGTATGTGACAGTAAAGCCAGCTTCTCCAGGCTTCAGCTGCAGCTAGAATTGGGGTAGCTCTGCAGAAAATGTAAAGAGGGAAACTCTGAATGGAATTTTCTAACATTTTTTTTAAGGAATGTCTCTTCAATTAACTTGTTTTAATGACTAATCTGTGTTGTTGCTTCCAGGTCAGGGGTCACCACATTGCAAAGCTTGATCCTCTCGGCATTAGTTGTGTAAATTTTGATGATGCACCAGTAACTGTTTCTCCAAACGTCGGTGAGAATTACTCTGCAAATTAATTCTAATGTAATTTAACTTTTTTACCCCTCCCCTCTTTTGTTTTTCTCTCCCTTTTGGTTCCTGTTCTCCTTTCCATTCCTGGTGCATTTCATAGATTCGAGGGCATCATGTAGCACAGCTCGATCCACTGGGCATCTTGGATGCGGATCTGGACTCCTCCCTTCCAGCCGATATTATCACATCCACAGACAAACTGGGTGAGGGCTTTGAGAGCAGTTGGTGCTGCATTGCTTGAGCTCCCCTCTCTTTCACAGCTTCGTAGGTAGATTGCTTCACAGGCCAGGGGTCTGAAGTTTCCTTAGTAATGATCACTCTAAAATTGTAGTTGCCTGCAGCAGCAGCAGTGCAGTCCTGCCACCCTCCGGCTGTCACTCCAGTACTCAGCTCATGTTTCTTCAACCAGTGCCAGTCAGTGTTACCACTGATCTTGCTCACCCAGAAGCAAAAACCCAGAAGGGCTGGAAGCAATTTCGTCTTCTGGAAATGCAAAGCAGAGAGGTTTTGTGTTGGTGAGGGCTGGAGGTCTGTTCTCTCAGCTCCTCTTGCTGCCCTTGGGGACCCTCAGAGCTGGGGGTGAATGAACTGGGTTCACCTCTGCAGGGCTGAGGCTGCCCTCCTGAACTTCCAGCTTGCCCCAGCACCTGTAAATCCTTTAATTGCCCTTTTTCCAAGAATGAGCTATGAGTCCCTACTGGTGATCATAACAAGGAAGCTTTGGGATGCATTCCTGTCCAAGTAGAGAGGTGGAAATCCCAGTGCGTTTGAGTGAGAGCTGCGTGAGTGTTGTACAGAAGTGTGCGTGGTGCCCAGGACTTGAAATCCTGATCTGAAAGTGCTTAAACCCAGCACCTCTCCATGTGCTTTAGAGCTGATTTCTGTAGTTTGCTACCATTCTCCTAGCCAGGACGAGGTTGCTGAACTCTGTCACCTCACTGGTGCTTCCCAGGGTGGTTTCCTGGCACTCCGAGTGCTCCAGAGGCACGCTCATGCTCCTAACGTAGAGTAGAGCAGCAGTGATGATTACTAACCTCGCCAATGGAAACAGCCAATCCGAATGCACGGTGCATGTCAGCTGCCTTGACTCCTCATTCGTCTGCCAGCACCGGGACGCCAGCCCTGGACCTGCTGGACCTTTGGACAGGATGACATGTACCAGGAGCGGTGGGAAGGGAGTAGGTTGTGGTTGGACCGGCGTGGCTCGCTGTGGTGGGAAGCATTCAGGCCTAGCTAGCCCATAGGCCTTGGCTGGAAGGAACCTCAGCATGGGATCTCTTGTGTCTGAGCAAGCCCTAAAGCATAATCTCTGTGCCTTTGTGGCTTTCATATTACAATACCTGTCATTGTGCCTAGTGGTGTTGATTTGCTTCCCGGGAATCCGTGAATTCATAGGAAATAATGAGCCCTGGGAACAAGATATAATGGTGGCAGCTGCCAGCTCATGCTGGGGTTGTGTCTCATGGTAGAACACCAGACTCAGGTGGCTAGATCTTAGCAAAAGACCTTTTTTAAATCTTGCTCTAAGTGTTATTTATACTGATCAAATTTTCCCCTGGTATTCTTATCTTGGAAAACATCATCTAGTCAATCCTGACTGTAACTGAGGGAACTTAGCTTGCAAATAGTGTTCAGGAAGTGGGGAAGGAGCTGCGGTGGTGCAGAAGACAGAACTCTGGCTGGGCCTAAGGTTGGGTGTTGCCTGCTTGTGGCAGAAAAAGCCAATTTCTAAGCAGATCCTGCTGGCTTTTTTTTTGCTTTGAAAGAATATGTAGCTCTTGACTGGGCGGTTAATAACAGGAGTGGTTCTGAAACTTGGAAACAATCTTGTTTCCTCTTTCTGAACAGCAGAGTCCTTTAAAAGGTCAGCTTTTGTGGTGTGATCACCGTTGCCAACAGTTTAAGTGGCAGTGCTGTGATTCAAATGAGTTGGATGGTTAATCTCAGAAATTGATCCTTCTTCTCAATTGCCTTTTGTTTAGCAACTGGTTTGGTTCTGGTTTGGAAGCTCTCTTTGGATTAAGCACTGCGATCTTTGGGGAAAATGTCAGAGGGAGAAAACCTGCCAAGGGCTACTCAGTTTGAGGAGTGGTGGGGCTGGAGCCACCCAATTCCCCTTTGTCTTGTCTTTTCTATTTGAAAAAAAACAAGTAATCTCATCCTGGTCTTCCACTGCAGCTGGTCTGGCATGGTAAGTGTGTAAAACAAGGACAGAGTGACTACAGGAACTCAGTATGACCCTGAAAATAGAAACAAAGAAGTACTACCTTAGCACACTGAAATCCGGGTGGTGTGTGGAAGGCTGTGTGTGTCTAAATGTCTGTCTGTCTGTCTTTCTCCCCGTGGAAGGCAGCTGCCTCTGCCTCATGCCAAGGGGAATTGATGGAAATCCTCCTCCAGCTCAGGAAGAGCCAGGCGAGCCCCTGCGGGGAGCTGGGCTTGAGGTGCTCCCACCTTCCCTTTCCCCACTCAGGGGAAGTGTCTGATTTTCCCTGCTGACCCAAATGAGAGTGTTTCCAAGGCCTTTTTGCAAGCCGGGTGAGATTGAGGCACTTGGGTCGCCTGTCCAGCGTGCCCGCGCTCCCGCCTGCGCCGAGCATGCTCCGGAAGAGACAGCTGTGCATGCCTGCTGCGCTGCCTCTTGGCTGTCTTCTCGTGAGCTGCCTGCTTGTTAACACCCCAGTCCTCCTCCTCTGTGCAGAGGCAGCAGCCTTACCTCCGTGGGCTGACCTCGCAGGAGCAGAGCAAACCCTCTGGAGCAGGTGTTGGTGGGAGGCAGCTCCCTGTGATGCAGCTTGGCAGGATGCTTTCGGTCGTGGCAGATGAAGATGCCAGGCCACCCTCTCTCCCATCAAGGTGCAAGAGGAGATCTCAAACCATGCAGCTCAACTGCTCCCCAGTGCTCAATGCCCCCCTTCCCCTCCTGCTCCTCCCTCCTCTCATCAGACTTCCCACCAAGATTCCTCTTCTGCCTAGTGTGTAGTCATCCTCCATCCCTGCCCTTTTGCCTCTGATGGATTTTGACTGTTATTTTAAATACTGTATTTTTTTGACTTATGCTTTCCATGACTAGTTTTCACGGTTCCAGGTTTTTTTACTAACTTTAACTGCATCTCTCTATCTTCTCCCTTTCTGCATCCCCCCTCCCTGCCCCCCAGACCTCGCAGTGTTCAAGGAGCGGCTGAGAGTGTTAACAGTAGGAGGTATGCAATTAATGAGCTCTTAACCCTCTGGAGTGCAGGACTCTCTTTGAATAGGTTATTCTGGGCATGAACTGAGCTGGTAAAGTGGACCTCTCCCTTCTCCCACCACTCCTGAGTTTTGCGACGTGTTTTATTTTTAATTTCTACTCAAAGTCTTGATGTAGGTGTGTGGTTAGTGACACTTTGCCTTGTATAAATCCTCAGTTTGAGCCTTGCTGGCCTTTTCAATACTGTGTTTGCATGCCTGGCTTGCTAGAGTACGTGTTTTGCTGTGAATGTTAATTTTACAAGGCCTCAATCTCCCTCATTGGTTCAAGACTCCTAAAAATCCAAGCTGTCTTCTCCTGGTTTTGTCACAGGGAAAATTTGGCAGCTCGTCCCCTGTCTTCCTCCATCCGATGGTGTTGCTGCCTATAAATACTGAGTGCTGTCAGAGCTGGCAGGCTGCAGCAAAGAAGAAGCAAAGATGCTTAGATGTCCTAAAACTCCTTGTAAAATCTGATACTCCCCAAAGTGTGCCAGAGTGTCTTCAAAGCATCACAGCAGAACAAGCCAAAGCCCTGTGCTGCAGGTCTGCAAGCTTCAGCAAATTACTGAGGATTCCCTGAAACCCTTCAACAGGCAGTTTGTCTGGGATGCTCCCTGCTGCCTCTCTCTGGGATTTCTGTTTGATTAGGAACCAGAGAAGCCCCAGAGACATGGGGCCAAACTCAACTCCTGTCTGGTTCAGTGTTCCTAGGCATAGCTCCATAGCAGAGCTGCTGGGGCCTGGCTTCATTCCCTCTCCTGGGACTCTAGAGTCCAGGAGGGTGGTGTGAGCAGCAGAGGGGATGGACAGCAGTGGCAGCCAGGAATGTGTCCACTGCAGGCTGACTGGAGGGTTCCCAGTTTCTGGACTCGCCCCTCAAGGCTGCAGAGGGACCAGCCCTGTCACCATGGAATCACAGCCTGGCTTAGGCTGAGCCTTTCATACTACCCAGTCCAGTAGACCAGCTTGCTCCAAGCCTGGCATTGGACACTTCAGGGATCGGGCTGTCTACAGCTCACTGTCCATTCCTGACCAGACAGCAAGGGATAGACTTTTAAGCTGAAATTCAAGGAAGGGGCCAGCTCAGGAGGGGCCAGTTTTTGCCTCCCACTCCCCTGAGGAAGGTGGGTTACACTGCCCTGCCGTGTTTACATGGCGTTCCCCATCCCCTCTCTAAAAGAACCTCCAGCTGGGTCCTGGGCTGGTTGGAGGAAGCTGGGAGGAGTAGTGGTATGTGTCTCTACTGCAGCTCCTGCCCTGGGCTTAGGAAACACCTTGGGACCAGGCCTTGTTGGGACTGTGGGAGGGATGAGCAGGAGCCTGAAAGAGCTGCCAGAGCTGTAGACCCACTCCTTCATTCAGGCTCTTGCTTCATGGGACTCTTCAGTTCCTGGACCTGCTTCTGCCTTTCTGCATCGGTTTAGCGAGGTCAGCACTGTCTCTCCTCCTCCGTGCCTCAGTTTCCCTAAAGACAGCCATGAGCTTCAGTGGGTAGTGAGGCACCTGTGATGGCTTTGGGGTACAGCGGGACACTGCAGCCCTAAATCCCAACGTCCAGCTCTTGAGGTCTGCTTGGCCCCTCTCCAGGCCCAGCTCAGCTCCCCACAGCCCCCATACCCTGAGTAGGAGCTGCCTCCAAATCGTCAGCTGCCAGCGCCAAAGGGAGGAGGTTTGCTGAGCAGAGCTAGGCTAAAGCTCTAATTAAAAAGCTGTTGATTGGGGTGAAAGGGTACCTGGGCAGCCGAGCCCCTGAGTGGGTGCTGGCCACCCTGCTCCCGGGCTGAGCTATTCAGGAGAGTCCATCAGAGCCCTGTTGCCTTTTCTCTTTCTTTTGTCTCCGTCTCTCCCTCCTTGGGGTTTTGTCTGTTCGGTTGTGTCTGTTTTAACTGCTTCCTTCTCTGCATTGACTCTCCATTTTTAATTCCCGCCATGTGCCGACACCTCTGATGTGCTCGGTGACTCCTCAATTCCTGTTTCTTTTCTCTCCCCTCTGTTAGAATTCGTTGCGTGTTTTTCGTGTTCTTGGGGCTCCAAACTCCCTGACTCACCCTGGATTTTAATTGCCCATTTCCATGCATATACATTGCTTTGTGGTTTATTTCCTGCGGTGCCTTCCGTAATAGCTCATTGTTCTGTGCTTAATGTCTTTTTGTTTAATTATGGCTTGGTTTTTATCCATATAAACCTCCTTCATGTGTATTATTTTCTTATGCTGCTTTTTTCTTTCCCTTCCCCACCTCTCCCAAATGTACCTGGTCCCCGTGTGACGGTATCTCCGTCCCTCTTCCTTCCTTCTTTCTCTTGCTTGTCCCACCCATGACAAATCCTGCAGGCTTTTATGGTCTGGATGAATCTGACCTCGACAAGGTTTTCCACTTGCCCACAACCACTTTCATCGGTGGAAACGAATCGGCTCTTCCACTCCGGGAAATCATCCGTCGGCTGGAGGTGAGGAGGGCAGGGGTCTGTACCAGGCCTGGGTGCAGCCAGGACCAGGGCCAGGGCCGTTGTCTTTGGAAAGTCCTGGTCAACCTGCACATTATAAGATTGGGTTCAGTTTGGGAACTGCTTCTCAGCACTCTCCCCACTCACAAGAGTCACCTCGGGTAACCTGCTCAGCTCTGATTGCCTCCAGCTTTGTGCTGCATTGCAGCAACGCTCTTGGTTTGCCCAAGGTGGAGCAAACCCCAGGCAGCTAGATATTGCCTTTTTTGAAACCTCTCCAGCTATGCTTTCCAGTTTGAAGCAGCAGCTGGTGCTGGCAGAGCACAGGAGTGGGCTGGAGGCCAGTGATCCCCTCTCCAGGCACTGCAGCAGTGTTGCTGTCCTGAATGGGCGTCCATCAGAGGGTCTTGGTGCAGGTTTGAGACCCCTGGGGCTGGGGCTTCCAGCTCGTGCAGGCAGTTCCCCTTTTCTGTCAAATTTCATCCCCTCCTGTGCTTGGACTGGTCTCAAGCAGCTCTCAGGCATGCTGCAGGCTGCTCAGATGGTCTCTGCTGAGACTAGTTGACCTTGGAAAAAGCAAAACCGTGCCAACATCTTAGCCCATCTGCAGGAATGGGCTCCTCATTGAGGGAGGAGCTGCTTCTGTTTCTCCCCTGCCCTGTGATGTGGGATTTTGGACTGCTCACAGGTGATGCCACCAAGAGGGAAAAATCTCTCCTCTGAGGTGGATGTAAAGGACTTGAGGGGCTGATTGTGGGTACCTCAGGGAAGGGGAATTAAACAGCTTGATGCTGGGTCATGTGCACGGTCTGAGCTGCCCTGCAGCATCCTGGAACGTGTCCTGCCACATCCCTTTTCCTGGGAATACAACTCAAACAAGGCTCCTAAAGCAGGGCTGGCAGCTGGGCTCCCCCCAGGATCCCCCTCCAGCTGCCAGGCATGAGGGTCGATGTCTCTGCTGGCACAGAAGGGCTCTTTGGCTGAAAGGGTAAAGGGGGAAATGAAGAGCCCCTGGCCCTGTGATCCAGCAGGGTGCTGCCAGTGCCAGTCCTTTGGGGGTTTGAAGCCCTGGCTGTTGTCTGACTGCCCCTCGTTTCCCGTTGGAGCAGATGGCATACTGCCAGCACATCGGCGTGGAGTTCATGTTCATCAATGACCTGGAGCAGTGCCAGTGGATCCGGCAGAAGTTTGAGACCCCAGGCATCATGCAGTTCACCAATGAAGAGAAGCGCACGCTGCTGGCCAGGCTGGTCCGCTCTACCAGGTACCCTGGGGGGGCTCCACCTTCTCCACGTCTTCCCCAGCAGGTTTGCTCCCTGCCACAGTGATGCAGTCACCGGCTGAGTCACATCTTGACATCATCTGTCACCATCAGCTTAATGAGCAGGTTGATGCCACTGAGCTGCCAGTCTGGCAGGCTCAGGTGCTGGCAAACAGCCTGAAAATGTGGATGATCTGAAAGAAAAGGTCTAAAAATAAGGATTAAGTGCAGCATGGTGTTGGAGTGGGGGGAAATGGCCAGCTGAACTCCGTGGGAAGACACTGAAGTGACTGTTGTGCACTGCAGGGTACCAACTTGAGCATCAGTCAGTGCTGTGGCTCCCTTGGTGCAGTCCCTGTCCCTTCTCTGGTTTCTGCCCCTCATTGATCCCTCCCTTTGCCTTCTAGGTTTGAGGAGTTCCTCCATCGGAAATGGTCTTCAGAGAAGCGTTTTGGTCTGGAGGGATGTGAAGTGCTGATCCCAGCCTTAAAGACCATTATTGATAAGTCAAGTGAGAAGGGAGTGGATTATGTGATCATGGGGATGCCCCACAGGTAACCTTGCCTCGAGCCATGGTGCTGCTTGGTGCGGGTAGAAGGTGGGGGGGAGGCTGCTGGGGTTTGGTACTGGAGGGCACGCTGGTTTCTGCCATCACCTAATTGATCTTGCTTGGTGGTGAACCTCAGCTGGAGAGCTCAGGCCTTGGCTGCTCTCTGCTCATCAGGATCTTTCCAGCTTCTTTGTAAATTCATCTGGAGAGGGGTGGTGGCTTGAGGTCAGAGCTGGAATCGTGCTGGAATCCCAGCACCTGCCCACTCTGGGGCATCTCAGCAAGTGTGTAGGATGTGGTGTTGGCCAAACCATCCTTGTGCTGAGGGATCTTCAGACTCCTTCTGGGGAGTCCCCGTATCTGAGTGACCCCACAGCCATCAGGAGGTGTGGGCTGTGGCAGTGGGGCTTGTAGATCACCATCAGCTCTCAATGGCTGTCAGCAGTGGCCTTGCTTTTGCAGGGGACGCCTGAATGTTCTCGCCAACGTGATCAGGAAGGAGCTGGAGCAGATCTTCTGCCAGTTTGACTCCAAGCTGGAGGCTGCTGATGAGGTGAGCTTCTCCCCTGCCTGCAGCAGGCTGCTGCTGCCTGTCCCTGAGCAGTCCCCAAGGACTGTGGCTGGATTGTGCCACTGCTTCTGGTATCACTCAGTGGCACTGGTGTTGCAAGAATTTCCACGTTGCAAGTACACCGGGGTGATGAGAGCCTTTGTAGAGGTGCCAGCGCTGATCTGTCCTTGCCTGTCCTGGGGGTGATGTGTGCCAGTGTCTCCAGCACAAGCTTGGCTGTTGGCAGCTCTCCAGGGCATGAAGCAGCCGTGGGGTGGATGCTGAGAGGAGGGGAAGGTGGCCAGGAGCAGGCGTTAATTTGTGCCCCTGGTCCCCATCTGGGGTTCCAAAGCAGCTCCAAAAGCAGCTCTGTCACTGCAATGCACTCATGCTCCAAAGCTTCAGCATCATAAGCTGGGATGATTTGGTTTTTGGGAAGCTGGGCTGGGCTGGCTTGATCCTGCCATGACCTTCAGTGGGATTTCAAGGTGAGAAGGCAGCAGCCTGGGGCCTCGAGGTGCCCTGACGGGGTACCTGGCCACATATTGGGAATGGTGCCACAGATGGCCGTGCTGCTGCAGTGTGGGGAGAGCCCAGGCCAGCGTTACCTGTTACTCAGGGTCTTTGCCCAAGCCACCACTTGCTTCATCCTGCACACCTCCAGCTGTATTTAGAAGGGCTGGGTGCATGTCTGAAGTTGGCAGTGGTCTGGCACCTGGAACAGGCTTTCCTGGGTGCCACTTCAGCTCCTGCAGCGAGCGCCTGCTGTGTTGTGGCAGTACCTCCAAAAAACGCCCCCCTCTTCCAGCTTTGGGGTCAGCTCTGTCTCCTTCCACACCCCAAAAACTGCTCCTGCTCCTGGGGGTGACTCTCTTGTCTCCTCCACCAGGGCTCTGGTGACGTCAAGTACCACCTGGGGATGTACCACCGGCGCATTAACCGCGTCACTGACCGGAACATCACCCTCTCCCTGGTGGCAAATCCCTCGCACTTGGAAGCGGCCGATCCTGTTGTTCAAGGCAAGACTAAGGCAGAGCAGTTCTACTGTGGGGACACGGAGGGGAAGAAGGTGAGTGCTGCTCAGATGTGTGTAGTGAAGAGGCCTAGGCTGGATGGATTTTGGTGGAGACAGGCTGGTGGGAAAGTGAAGTAACTTGTGTGCTTTCTGTTTGATGTGCCCCTTCCTGTGCTGTCACCCTGACTTTGCTCCCCTATCCTTCCCTTTTGTTTTTGGAGATAACTTTGGGAGGCGCTTGCCCACCCTAAGCTCCCATTGCTGCTTTCTTCATCTCTGAACTGACCGAGCTGGGCTGTGGGCACAGCAAACACACAACCCCTGACTGGAAGACAGGGACATGAGGGGAACCCCAAGGCAATCCAAGCACCACACCTTGGAGAGCTTGGCAGCAGGATCTCAGTGTGACTAGAGACAACCATTCCTGGGACTGGGGAAGCTGGAACTGGCAACAGGAGGCAGTTCTCCACACCCGGGTGGGAAGGGGCTGTGGGGAGCTCTTTGCTGTGTGATTCATTGCAGACCTGTCTCCGACCCCAAGAAGTGGAAGAGTGAGATGCAAAGTGCTTCCCTCCCTCCTACTCCTCAAGGGCTGGATATAAATAGACAGATCCTGTCCTCGCCTGGCAGGTGGTGTCCTTAGCCAGCCCCTGGGATGGTGACAAAGTAACGTCAGTGGCTCGGAAGCGCCTGGGCCCGCTCCTGCCCATGGGGCTTCTGGGCAGAAAGTGTGAGGGAACAGGGCTTTCTTCTCTTCTTCCCCCAGTAGAAAAAGGCTTTGCTTTGGGATGTATGTATTTGGGAATGGGACTTGCTGCCCAGCTGGGGCATACTGGCTGTTGTTTTGCTGTCTGCTCAGGGTGCCCCAAGTGTGCTGCCCTCGCTGGCGGGGGCTGGTGGCCACAGTCTCTACCCAGTGGTGTGTCAGCCATGGCTGACCCCACTCCCATCCCCTGGGAAGGCATTGAATGTGTTGATGAGCTGCTCCATGTCCTTTCTGGGATGCTGAAAGCTGATGGGGAGGAGAGCTGGGCCCTTTCCTGGTGGAGCCCTGCTCTCTGTCCCTGATGACCGCCATGGCTTCCCCTCTCCCAGGTGATGTCCATCCTCCTGCATGGAGATGCTGCATTTGCAGGACAGGGCATTGTGTACGAGACGTTTCACCTGAGCGACCTTCCCTCCTACACCACCCATGGCACTGTCCATGTTGTGGTCAACAACCAGGTGAGGAGCAAATACCCTGTGCCTGTGGGTCCTTGGCAGAGCTGTCTCTGCAGGCTCTGGGGCAGGCAGTAGCTGGAACCAGCAGCAGCTGCTTCCCTGCCAGTGTTCCTGGCAGGAGCCCTAACCCGGGGTCAGCAGGGGGTGCTTCTCACCCAGCTGCTCAAGGGCAGCAGCTTTTGAGCCCAGTATGGTGCAGAGGTGGTACAGCCTGATGCTCAGTGTGCGAGGTCTGACGGGGCTGATCTGTCTGCCACCACGAAAACCAGAGGCGTTTCACTGGGACCAGCCTGTCCCCACAGCTGCAGCAGGTACCAGGATGTGCCACTGTGTCCAGACACAGGAGACAGGCAGGTTGTGCATCCACAGCCCAGCTGCAGGAGCTGAGCTGCCCTTGGAGCTATGGAAACAGTTTCCTGGGACAGCAAAGTGCAGCTGCCTCACGCTGAGCCAGCTGTGATACCAGTGCTCAAAGAAGGAGCTGCACAGCAAAGCTGTGTCCCACATCCCGTTGGTAACACTGTTTCCCCTCACTTGCTACAGATTGGCTTCACAACAGACCCCCGCATGGCCCGCTCCTCCCCGTACCCCACCGACGTAGCCCGTGTGGTCAACGCGCCGATCTTCCACGTCAACGCAGACGACCCCGAGGCCGTTGTCTACGTGTGCAATGTGGCAGCAGAATGGCGAAGCACCTTCCACAAGGACGTGGTGGTGGATTTGGTAAGGAACGTGGCACAAGTCCCTGGAGCTGGGACTCTGCCAGGGGTGTGCTTGGGTCTCTCCTGGGCTGTTTGGGACCCTCCCTCACGTGACCCAGGTAGCTCCCAAGTACTTTTGGAGTGGTAGGTCACAAGGCCACATCTTTCCTTTCCTGGCAGGTTTGTTACAGGCGCAACGGGCACAATGAGATGGATGAACCTATGTTCACACAACCCCTGATGTACAAACAGATCCGGAAACAGAAGCCGGTGTTGCAGAAATACGCAGAGCTGCTGATTTCCCAGGGGGTGGTAAATCAGCCGGAGTACGAGGTACCATCTGTGGGGCCTGAAGGGAAAACTGCTGGTGGCATCTCCAGGGAAAACTACTTACGTGGTTCAGACCTGGGTGTGAACCATAGGAAGGGCCCTCATGGGCCTACGGGAACCACGTGCTTGGGCTTGTAACCCGAAGGTGGCAGGGCTGTGCTGGGGTTGGGCGCGCGCTGCAGACCGGGCAGCGACGGAGTTCGGAGCCAAGGCTCGCCCTTGAACTGTGCCAGCTCTGAAAAGTGCAGGAACATCTAGTTCAAGGATCTCCCTGTGATCAGTGTGGAATAGGCCGTGCAGCTCTGGGCCACTGCAGCACAGGCAGGTCCCAGTGCTCAGGATTGCTGTGGCCACGGGTATCTGGGGCAGATCCTGTCCTGGTTCTGCTGCTTGGGCAGCTCGCGAGGCAGAGGCTCCGCTGGCCCTGCTCGCCCTGGCACCACCTTTCAGCATCAGTAAGAGCTCAGCTCTGAGCGTAGCAGAGCTATGCCTTGGGGTACAGGGGTCCCAGCTGTGGCTGTGTTCTCTGAGGCTGAACTGCACAGCTTTGGGACTTCCTGCTGTGGGGACCACCTCTGCCTTCCAGCACCCTTGCAAACTTACACCGAGGTCCTCAGGCTCAACACCCTTGTTTGGAGATCCCCTGTTGATGTTTTTCTGCCTCCTGGTTCTGCCTTTCAGGAGGAAATTGCCAAGTATGATAAGATTTGTGAGGAGGCCCATGCCAGATCTAAGGATGAGAAGATCTTGCACATCAAGCACTGGCTGGACTCACCTTGGCCAGGTAAGGCATTAGCAGCGATTTGGAGACCATAGCAAAGCAGCTGGCCTCTCTAGAGCCATGGCAGAGATTTTCTAGTAAACCACCCCACAGGGGAGGTTAGTGGTGCTCTTCCTGTTCCTGGTGTCCCCACCTTTGCCTGAGGGTGTCTGTGACCTGAGGTCTTCCCATGGATCTGGCACATCTCCTGCAGCATGGTATTTCTCCTTCTCTGACAGGTTTCTTCACTTTGGATGGGCAGCCCCGGAGCATGACCTGCCCTTCCACTGGCCTCAATGAGGAGGACCTGACACACATTGGTCAAGTGGCCAGCTCGGTGCCAGTGGAGGATTTCACTATCCATGGAGGTAGGAGCTTGTGAAAGCTGTTCCAGACTGGGCATTTGTTCCAGAGAAATGTGAGATAGGGCTGGGATGGGGCCTGGAAGGAAGGGACATACTGGACTGCTTCAGTGTGTGGGCAGCAGGTCAAGGGTGGGGATCCTCCCCCTGTGTGCTGCATTCTTGAGACCCTGCCTGGAGCTCTGGGGGCCCCAGAACAAGCAAAACCAAGACCTCCTGGTCCAGAGGAGGCCTTGAAGATGATACCAGTGCTGGAGCCCCTGTGCAGGAACTCTGAGAGAGCTGTGTGTGTCTAGCCTGGAGGAAAGAAGGCTCCAGGGAGACCTTAGAGACCCTTCCAGTGCATAAAGGAGCTTCCAGAGAGATGGAGAGGCACCTTGCACCAGGGCACTGTTAGATGGGATATTGGGAAGGAATTTTTCCCTGTGAGGGTGGTGAGGCCCTGGCACAGGTTTCCCAGAGAAGTTGTAGCTGCCCTGGAAGTGTTCAAGGCCAGGTTGGACAGGGCTTGGAGCAACTTGGTCTGCTGGAAAGTGTCCCTTCTAGTGCAAGAAACGCCTCTGGCAGGGGTCGGGCTGGATGACCTTTAAGGTTCCTTCTCACCCAGACTATGAGAACTTGTTCACGAGGGAGCTGTGGGTAAGGGAAGTGAACCGAGGAACAGCTCTTCTTTGGAGCTGATCCTTCCCTGCAGTCCTGATTCCTCATCCGTGGTTCATTCCTCCAGAAGAGGAGAATCCATTCCTCTGCCCACGGCCCTTGCAGTCTGTCAGTCCGTGGGCTGGTTGTGGAACAAACCTGGTGTCACTGGAGCTCTGTCCCATGTGGCTATGAACCGGCTCCTGTCCCGGCAGGTCTGAGCCGTATTCTGAAAACCCGTGGGGAGATGGTGAAGAACAGGACAGTCGACTGGGCCCTGGCAGAGTACATGGCATTTGGCTCCCTGCTCAAAGAGGGCATCCACATCCGCCTGAGTGGCCAGGACGTTGAGAGGGGGACATTTAGGTAAAGCCCTGCTTTTGGAGGCTTTAAAGGCAATTCCAGCCCTTCTGCAAGCGATCCAAAGGCTGAAGTTACTCTTCTCCCTTTTCCAGCCATCGCCACCATGTCCTGCATGACCAGAATGTGGACAAGAGGACCTGTATCCCCATGAACCACCTCTGGCCCAACCAGGCTCCATACACTGTCTGCAACAGCTCCCTGTCAGAGTATGGTGTCTTGGGTGAGTGAGGAGGTCTGTGCTCACTGCCCAGGGTGAGGCCGCTCTGGAAGGGTAACCCAACCCTCTCACTGCTCTTCCGTTCCTCAGGATTCGAGCTGGGCTTTGCCATGGCCAGTCCCAATGCCCTGGTGCTTTGGGAAGCCCAGTTTGGGGATTTCCACAACACTGCTCAGTGCATCATCGACCAGTTCATCTGTCCCGGGCAGGCCAAGTGGGTCAGGCAGAACGGCATTGTCCTGCTGCTTCCCCACGGCATGGAGGGCATGGTAAGGACTCCCCTGGCTCACCCTGGGGGCGGGACCCTGGGCAGACGTGGCAGTGCCTGACGTGGGGTTCTCATGTTGCCTTGGCCCGCAGTGACCGTCCCCCTTCTTGGTCCCCGTAGGGTCCCGAGCACTCCTCTGCCCGCCCAGAGCGATTCCTGCAGATGTGCAACGATGATCCTGATGTCTTCCCTGTGAGTGGTGGCCTGTGTGTGGTGCTCAGCCTGGCCCTCCTGTGCCCTGGATTGGGCTGGGTGCAGGGCAGCAACAGCCGTGTGGGCTTAGCACAGTGGGAGCTGATGGCAGGAGGCACGGGATGCCTTGGTCTCATACTGGCCAGAGGGTCTGGGGAAGGGGCCTGAACCCGGTGCTCCGCGGAACCTGGGGCTGCAGCATAGTCCAAGGCAGAGGTGGCCCTGAAAGTGGCATGAGAGGGGGTTGCTGGCCACCCCCATGGCCAGACCAAGGTGGAGGGCACAGCCCTGCAGCCTCTCCCAGATCTCTGTGGGTCTCTGTGTGCTCTGGAGAGGGAGGGAAGGGAAGGAAGAGGGAAGGAAAGGGAGGGAGGGCTGGGGACCACTCCTCTCCCTGCTGCTGGAGCCGTGAGGCCAAGAGGTACCTTGTGTTTCCTGAAATCCCCTCACCCGTGCTGGCCGAGGCAGAAGCTGGATGACTTTGATGTGCGTCAGCTCTATGAGTGCAACTGGATCGTCGTGAACTGCTCCACTCCGGCCAACTTCTTCCACGTCCTCCGGCGCCAGATCCTGCTGCCCTTCCGCAAACCGGTCAGTGCCAGCAGCTCCGTGCCCAGCTTGGTGCCCAGGCAGGGCGCTGTGTTCCTGCTAGACTGGCACAGGGCTGGGGGCAGCTGCTTCCTGCACCTCAGGCATGGGCAGTTGGCCTCTGCCCGGCCAAGGACCTCATGGTGCTCAGGACTGGCTTGGCACTTGATGTGCAGCTGCTGACTCATGTGGGCTGCAAGGGCTGTGACCCCTTCCCAAACTCCACAGGGAGGTCAGGGCTGTTGGAGCCAGCAGACACTGCTACGTAAGCTAATTCAGCCACTCCTAGTGAGCTCCAGCCGTGGGACAGACAGGTCCCTGGTAGCCCCTTCGCCTCTTCCCCAGGGGACATCCCGACTGGGCTGGTCGGTGCTGTCGGGAATGGGTGCCCGATCTGGCAGAGCACTGCGGCTGAGTGAGGAGCAGATCTCTGGCAGCTGCTCCCTTGCTCAGGCAGGATGGGCAGGGGAGGGCAGGCAGGTGGCTGCTCTAGCACTGGCTTGCAGGGGAGGTGTTTCTGGCAGGGCTGACCACCTTGCTCTGCCTCTTATCCCCCACTCCAGCTGATAATCTTCACTCCAAAGTCGCTGCTGCGCCACCCCGAAGCCCGCTCCAGCTTCGACGACATGCTGCCAGGTACAAGTAGCACGGAGCTGCCTGCGTTCCCCCCGCAGGGTGGAGGGCAGGAGCTGTGGCCTTGGGCAAAGTCTGCCTGGCAGCAGCCTCCCCATGCTGGAGGGTGGCCGAGTGAGGCCAGGGCCTTCTCCTTGGCGCACCGGAGCCTCATTAGGGCTGAGCCTGGCACCCTTGGGAGACTTGGCTCAGTGGTGCTTCCTCCATCAGCAGCCACTTGCCACTGGGATTTGGCAGCCCCAAGTGGCACGTGATGGTTTGTAGTGGGAGTTGTGCCTGTACCTGGGTCAACTGACTCTCCCTGAGAAGCCTGACTCTGCCTCTCAGGGTCCCGGAAGGGGCTGGCATGGGATGTGGGTGCAGGGGCTGCTGGCACAGTGCTGTGAACTGCTGTGGCTCAGGGTGCCGTTCTCTCCCTTGGCAGGCACCCACTTCCTCCGTGTCATCCCTGACAGTGGCCCTGCGGCCCAGAACCCCGAGCAGGTGAAGCGGGTGCTGTTCTGCACCGGCAAGGTGTACTACGACCTGACCCGCGAGCGCAAGGCCCGGCAGATGGAGGCCGATGTGGCCATCACCAGGGTGGAGCAGGTGAGCAGAGTCCTGCCGCCGCCATGGCAGTGGTGGAACCCCTGCGGGCTGGGGGTTCTGCAGCCCCTGAGACGCTGCCCCGTGTCTCCTGTGACACCACTCTGTGTCCCCCGCAGCTCTCCCCGTTCCCCTTTGACCTCCTCCAGCGGGAAGCCCAGAAATACCCAGCTGCCGAGCTGGTGTGGTGCCAGGAGGAGCACAAGAACCAGGGCTACTATGACTACGTCAAACCCCGGCTTCGCACCACCATCAACCGTGCAAAACCTGTGTGGTAAGGGTGCAGGGGTGGCTGTGAGGCTGGGAGGGAATCGGTCGGTACACACCCTTCTCATGGCCCAGCTTCTCCCTGGCAGGTATGCAGGGCGGGAGCCAGCAGCGGCCCCTGCCACCGGCAATAAGAAAACGCACCTGACAGAGCTGCAGCGGCTCCTGGACACGGCCTTCAACCTCGATGCCTTCAAGGACCTGGCCTGAGCGCCGGCGCGGCGCAGCATGCTCCTCCGTCTGTCTGTTGGTCTCTGTCCTTCGCTCGCCTCCCCCCCTCAACTACAGATCTTGTCAACCCCACTCTGGTGCTTGGAGTCCTTGTCTGCCTCGTGCCACGGTGGCACCCGTGCAGCCACCCTGGGAGCGTGAGGGTCTGGGGGCTGCGGCTGCCGCGGTGGGTAAGACCCATGGACCCCCAGACCCCGGGAATGACTGGCCCCTGGGGCTCTTCCCGGGGGTGCCCCGTAGCCCCCTAAGAGGGGCTGGTCCCCAGAACTCTTCTGTGGTGGTGTCCAGTGCAATGAGTCAGGCTCTTCCCAGTTCCTCTCAGTCTTGGATTTGCCCCTGTGCAGCCACTGCCTCTTGGAGGAGGGAGATAGGGCATCTGCACGTCCCGAGGGCCCAGGCACGTGTGAGAGCGCTCTGCCCCGGCTCACTGTTGCCCGTCCTGGGGGAGCACGTTTTTCCCCTCTGCGTCTGCACCATCGGCCGCCCCCAGGCACAGGGCTGGTGCTGGGTGGTGTGTCCCCTCATCAGAGATCCTGAGTGGGGGTCGAGGGCGGTGAGCTCCCGAATGGGGCTCGTTGGCATCTCCAGAGCCCCCCGCGTCCCCCCATAGGACGTCCTTGAGAGGTGGGGGCGACGGGGGCAACCCCAGCTGGGACTCGCTGGTGGGTCCCCAGAACCCACCGCCCCTTCTCGGTGCGACGCAGGACTTGGAGCTGCAGCAGGGAGGTCGGGGGGTACCCGTGCCGCAGCCCGTGGCTGTGCTGTCACACAGCGGGTCGCACATGCTGTCACCGCCGCACACCGTCCGTGCGGCGCGCGGGGGCCACTCGCCCG
>VZSE01001758.1:429093-530346 GCA_013398275.1 Promerops cafer | reverse complement strand
ACCCCCCCCCTCAGGCCCTCCCTCTTTCCCACTGACAGTGCAGGGTGACAGGGCATGGGAACTTTGGTCAGTTCATCACTCGAGATCTTCTGTTCGCTCAGAGAGAGGAGTCTTCTCTCTGCTATTCCATGGGGTCCCTCCCACGGGCAGTCTTCCCAAAACTGCTGTGGCATGGGTCACTGGTCCATGGGGTGCAGTCTTTTAAGGATAGGCTGCTCTAGTTTGGAAGCAAGGGTTCTCTTTCTCTGTATCTGGAAGCAGGGGCCCTCTCTCTCTGTTTGGGTCTCCCACTCGATCACAGCTTTTTCTGGTATCTACCCGCTCCAGTGTAAGCGCTTTTCACATGGGCTGCGAGTGGATCTCTGCATCCTCCGTGAACTTAATTCATTAAAGGGGGGCAGTTTTTTCATTATAGTCCTCACCACAGCTTGCAGAGGAATCTTGGATCCGACACTTGGAGCATCTTCTCCCCCTCTTTTTCTACTGACCTTGATGCCACCATGTTTTCCCTCACATGTCCTCACTTCCTCCTCTTCTCTGACTAGAAGAAAAATTGCTGCTTATAGGTACCATTGCCAACAAGTTCCACTAATGCAAAGATTCTTGCGAGATCTCGCAGTGTTGAGAGGTTGATCTCATCTAGGTTCCGTGTCAGGGAATCGCTCATCATGCTTCTGCCGCTGGCCAGGCAGCCCCACCGCCATCGTGTGGGCAGTGGCGGCCACCGCAGTGCTGGCACTATTTAACGCCTCTCCTCATGCAGGGTGCTGGGAAGGAGAAGCCACCACTGCCTCTGCCCTTCTGCTCGCGGCATGGCTGGCAAGGGGCGGCCAGGCAGGCAAGGCTCGCCACAGGCCACATCGAGGTGGCGGCAGTCACGGCGGCTCCAGGGATGGCCCTGGCAGTGGTGCCTCACCACCACTGGAAAAAACTGCGTGTGCACTGTTTTGATTTTCTCCTTAAATATATCATCACAGAGGCATTACGAGCCTCTCTAATTGGCTCAGTAGCATGTCCATCTTCACAGCCATCAGAGACTGGCTCTGTCGGACACGGTGGAAGCTTCTAGCAGCTTCTCAGAAAAGCCACTTCTGTCACCCTCCCCCCCGACCAAAAACCAGGCTGTGCTAAATCAACACGATCTCTAAAAGACTTTTAATAAAACCAGATGAGCATCTAAAGAATATGATAGCTCAGGCTCAAAATCTTGGGCCTGGTCTTGGAACAAATCAGGGAATTAACCAAAGACCCGTAAATTATAAAAAAAAGCTAAACATTTAGGAATCCAAATGTCTTTGACAGCTACAAAACTGGAAATATTTTTCTCCTATCAAAGTGCACAAAGCACAGATCATTTTTCCAGGCAGATATTTCATTATTTGAGGCTTTTTCTTCTAATGAGAAGCAGCATTTTGTATTTCTTTTTATCCTTAAACCACAGCTTATTCCAGAGAGAAGTGCAGCAACCGCCAGCAACAGCTCTGGATATGGCCTGACAACTCATTAGTGGTGCCTGATGGAGGAGGAAGGCAACACAAGAAGGGAGCTTTCCTGGGAGGTCTCCCTGTGCCTTCAACCTGACACTTCCATCCATGCTGCCGCCACTGAAGGTTCTCCAGTCAAAATCCTGTCTGTGCCATGTTATCTCGTTCACTCTCATCTCCAAGCCAGAAAGGAAGAACTTCCCTTTTGCTCCCAGGGCTTTGGATTATTTTCTCCTCCCTTTGGATGTCAGGCTGGTCATTGTCACATCCTTCCCTCACAAGTGCTTGTCTCTGGGAATACTTTCACCCTGCACAAAGCCAGGGGTAATTTATTTCCCTCCCACAGCACACACACAGACCTGTGGCATATGCACTTCGCCTGATTTCTAAATCCAACTCACGGGACAGGCCTGAGGTCAGGAGTTTTTTCTCAAAATAGGAGTTTCCCCTCTCCCGTGACGTGGAGAGCAAACTGCCCTTCCCAACTGGGATACGTCCCAGTTCTATCTGCTCAGACGTTCCTCAGCTTTTTCCCAGGCTGTTTTGGTGCCCAAGCAAAGTGGGTTTAGTGCAAGTTTTGGCAGCCCTAAAGACTGAAATAATCTCGACACAGAACTGAGGGTGCTCAGTGTAACCTGTGGGTTTTCCAGTTTTATGGAAAATAAAGGTTCCTGTGTGCTCAGTGGGAATGGTGTGTCCAGGGTCATGTTCCTCATTCTTTCTGCAGGGCTTTGGGGCTGATGATGGGAGCTGGCAGGCAAACAGGGCTGGGGGTGGGATTTGCCCAGAGCTCTCTGGCTGCCCCATCCCTGGAAGTATCCAAGGCCATGTTGGATGGACTTAGACCCTGGTCTAGTGGAGGATGTCCCTGTCCATGACAGGGGTGAGCTTTACGGTCCTTTCCAATACAAACTATTCCATGATTCTGTGATCAGGAGTGGGGCTTTTCCTCTGGGATTTCAACCCTCAGGCTCCATCCTTTGCCACTGCAGGCAGGGAGCTGCTTCCATGCCTAGAAACCCAGCACAGGCCAATATATTCCACTAAATTATGCCCTAAAACTGTCTTGCAGGCACTTCCCTTTGGATGAGAGCATTCATGAGCTTTGCCAGCCCCATTACAGCACCGGGATCACACACCTCTTCAAAGAAGATTTAAAACAAAATTTGCAGGAGTTTGGATTATGTCCCCTCTGTTGCCGTGGTTGGTTCATAACAGGGACATTTAGAAAATAAATTTATTATAAATAAAAAGGCCCATTTCATAGCCACGTGACAGGTTACAGCAAAACCCAAAGCGTGTAAATGCCAGGGGCTTTTTGCAGTTTATAAAACCTTGTTTCTAAGTTTATATAAAACATCTTGCTGGCTTTTCTTTGTGGTTTTTAAAGAACTCTAAGACCCAATCCAAAGAACGCTGAAATGGATGGAAATCCTCTCATTGATTTAAGTAGTTTGGGTGAGCATGTTTTCAGTCCAGGATGGATGCACAGGGAGATGTCTCCAGCCCGGGATGAAGGACTCGCCCTCTGGTGGCTGTTGTGAAATCAAGTGTCAGGAAAAACTGCTTTAGAGCTGGATTAGGGGAAAAAACCCAACAGCCAACCTCAGTGTGCTGGGAAGGTGAGCCTGCAGTGACAGAGAATATGTCTGGTAGCACTGGAGGAGCTCCCTCAAAGCAAAAAGGGCAAGAACTTTATTTTTTCCTATTTTTTTTCCTATTTTTTCCCATCTGTTGTTCCCAGATTCTGACCCGTTCAGCTGCACAAAATGGGGGATTTTTCAGGGCTGCACTGATGAATCCTCTATTATTCACCAGCTCAGAAGACCTTGCCCAACACGATTCTGCAACACCACAACAATGATGTTTAATAAGGACTGATTGCCTGGAGGTCCCAAAAACTGCAAAAATTCTGTGGGGGAGCTGGGTTCCTCCTGGGTTTGCTGGTCAGGGTGAAGAGAGCTTCTCTACTCCTTGGTTTTTAAACTCTGGTGAAAGCCAGAGCAATTTGGCCATGAAAGACAGGGTCTGTGTTGTTGAAATCACCACTGGGCTGTGAGAAGGGACGTGAAAATGGATCTTTTCATTTTCAGTTTCTTTTAAGCCTATGATCTTTAAAATTTCAAATTATTAATATTATATTTATTTCTAATATTTATTTTATGTACTATACAGGGTATATAATATATTTAGATATAGATATAACATATAATAGATATAGATATAATATCTTTAGTTATAATATATATTACATTAAAATACAGTATCTTAAATAATTTAAAAATTAATAACTTAACCCGGCCACTTCTGTAAAAGATAATAAAAGAACTGAATTTTAACACTGGTTCTGTGAGGGACAGGTGGTGTCTGGGGCAAGGCACTCTTTGTTTACCATTCCTATGGGTATTCCAAGTGCAAATTCCTCATGGCAGGTTCTCTTCTTTAACCCAGACTTCCTGGGGGACAGGGATTCCCATCCTAAATCACTGCTGTTAGGGTACCTGAGCCCAGCACCTTTTCTCTCTCAGGAGCTGAACAGGAGCCTTGCAGCCCCTCTCCTTTCCAGGCTTTTGGCTCTTCAGCTCTGTTTGTCCCCTGGATTTTTCTTCCCCATCCCTCTCCACTTGAATTTCAGTCAGAGGCAACAGCTGCACAGAAGGTGCCATTTCCAGAGGCATCAACATCCAGAGGTGATGGAGATGATTTACCCAGATGTAGCATTATCATTCTCCATCAGAACCTGTCGTGCCATGGCAGTGGCCAGGCTGGGGCTGTAAGTCCTAAAAAAAAGCCAGGCTGGGTGTCCTGGAGTGACCTTATGGTGCTTGTATCCCCATTTGTCTGTTTAGCCCAGATATAAGTTTTGCACCTTTAAGACTGGTTCCAAGAGCGAAGGGAGGGGAGAGAAGAAGCGCGCAGTTTGTTATCAGAGTCTGCACTTGCTCCCCTGCATCCTTCTCTTGGACTGTGTTGTCTGCAGCACGGACAGACGGCGGGACAGAGCTCTCCTTTGCTTTTAGTTAGTTTCTAGCTAGCTGAGGCAGAGAAGTTCCCTGGACTGTGGTTTTCCTTTTTCTTGGACCTGTTTGAACCTGCTCTGGACTGAACACCCAGCAGAGCAGCCGCAGCTTGCCCCCGTGGCCCACTGGGCCGGGCCTGGGCCGGGGCATTCCCAGCACTGGAGGGACTGATAACAGACGGGGTGAGCCGAGCTACAGCCCTCGAAGTGGACTTTCTGAGTTTGTCATCTCTTTTGGAGCAGCGAGAGGTTTTATTGTTTAATATTTTTCATTTTTTGTGCTGGTAAATGCTTTGCCTGTTAAATAAACAGGTTTTTTTCCCACTTTTCTCCAAGGAAATATTTTCCTGAACCAGTTAGGGGAGGGGCCACTTGAATTTGCTTTCTAGAGGGACCCCTTTAGAGGTTTTCTCCCAAATTTGCCCTAAACCAGGACACCAAGGCTGTAAATCCTCATCCAGGTTCATCTTTCATCACACAGAACAATAAATACCTGTTAGGGTCACATTTCTACTCTGCCAATTCATCATTTTTAGCCATGGCCATGTTTACACACAAGCAGAGACCCCTCCAAGCCACACAGGGCTCTGCCATTGGTTGCCTTGGCTGAGGCAGGGGCAGCCAAAATTGCCCTTTCGAAGCTCTGTGTTCACACATGCAGAGACCCACACAGCATACACCATCTGAGTCCTGCTCTTCCTTTTGGACTGGTTTATGCCTCTTGAACCAACACTCTGTGACAAAGACAGTCCCTCGGCACTCCTGGCTGTCCCACAGAGTTATTTTGGGATGCCAGGAAGGAACTTCCCCCTCCATTGTCACGGTTTTGCTTGTCTTCAATCTTCTGTCCTTCTTAAAATCCTGAGCCAGAAACATCCCCTCCCTCCAGCATCTTCAACAAAACCAATCCATCATTCAAGGGAGAAAAAGAATCTGGCCATGGGCTTCCTCCACAGAGCATGGCTCAGGCCCATCATGGTTTCTGTTTTATTTCAGGTACAAAACCCAGCCAGTGAGTGGACTGAGAGGTATCTTGGGGGGTATTCCAAGGGGAGAAGTTCTGGCATTAGTTTGGGAGTCTCTCTGCAGCACTGGTTTATACCTGTTGTGGTGGAAAACTTCTTTGCAGAGCTCCAGCCTTGTCCCTTCCTTGATTTCTACCCAAGGTTCCCACACAGCAGTACAGGCTGAGGAACCAAATTAATAAGGTTGAATTTTAACACGAAGGAGGGAGAACATAACCCTTGGAGTAATTTATGAGGCATGTTTATAGCTGTAATTTATAGATCTCAGTGGGGGGTTCTCATGGTCCTCCACCATCTGACATTATTAGGCAGTTGAGTGGTACCTGCAAAAACTAAAAAAATATCTCAACCCCCAAAAAGCCTTCTCCAAGACCCCATTTTTGAATAATCCTGAAAACTCAGGATTTCTGTCAGCAAATCCTCAGAAAGACTGTTCCTGCTCTCCTCCAAGAACTTATGGCTTAGAGGAATAAGTAAATCAATGGTAGCTCGGGGAAAAGAGGTCCCTTCCCTCCCCCTTCCAGAAAAACTTTGCTGCTGGCATTGATTGAGGATTTTTGCCAGAAAAACACAAGTGAATAAAGTTCTCACTGGGGTGCTGAGTCCCATCCATGGAGATGGAACATTTTTATTCACATGCCTCCAGTGTTATTTTGGGAGAGATGGATGAATTCAGGTGCTGTAAAAATAGTCTGCTGCAAACAAACAGATCCCTCCCTGGCACACTGGAAGGAGGAAGGATGTCACCTGCAGGGACACAACCTCGGGCACACTGGGAGGGTGAAGAGGGGCTGCGATGGAATTTCCAGGGAAGCTGTGGCTGCCCCTGGATCCCTGGAAGTTCCAAGGCCGGGTTGGATGGGGTTTGGAGCAGCCTGGGATAATGGAAAGTGTCCCTAATTAGAGGAGGGAGGTTGGAAAATTAATGGTGATCCCTCCAAGCCTCCATGCTAGAAGGGCTCATCCCCCGTACCTTGATTTGTGTGAGTTTTTTCACTCTGTTTCTTACACTATAAAAATACCAGGAGATTTTAAATTGACTGCCAAGCCCTGGTCACATCCCACACGGGGTCCCCCTTTGCACCCAAGCAGTGAGGCTGCTCCAAGTTGTCAGAGGAAAGGACTAAATAAAACTGGATTAAAGCACACATGTGGGATATTATTTCATTACACCACTGGCCCAGAGCCTGGAAAGCTTGATCCTACCACCAGCCAGGCTTTAGAAAAGGCAGGGAATCAGAGGAAAACAAACCACAGGGGTTTATGGAGAACTTTGGTCAATACATGGATAATTTGGGTCTCAGCCATGCTGTGCCCCTGGGACCATCTCCCTCTAACCAAGGGGCAATGTGAAATGGCCTGGAAAGGGAGGACACTTTACACCCCATGATGTGCCTGCTTTTTCAGGTATCACCCAAAACAAGCCATTCCTGGGAATTCCCAGGAATTCCCAGCTAGGAGCCTGAGTGCTGTTTAGAGCTGTAACAGTTAAATGTCATTCAGTCCCAGTCAAGGTCCCAGTCGCTGTTTGAGTTGGCACCTGGCCTGTCCTCCCTGTTCCAAAAAGACCAAGGTGACATACACCTCCTCTCTCTACCTCTCCCATGGTCCATTTGTCTTTGTCCTGCAGGAAAAAAAAGCCACAGGAATATTTATAAATAAACCAGGACATTTTCCTGCTTGCTTGATGTCATTAAGAGAGAGGGGTGCAGCTGCTTTCACCTTTCTTGGACTGTTCTGTAACAAAAATCATGCAAGAATCTGTATAAAATCCTGCGGGGGTGGCTCTCATGGGCTCTGATGGAGACAATCACTTGTAAAACTTGCTGCAGAATTCTGTGTGTAAATTTAAAAATGCTGTGAAAAACAGCATTCCCTATTATACTTACAGCCAAACTTGATGGCAGGGTGGGGGGAGAGGGGGGTGAAAAACGTTGTTTCAGATGTGCATGAACCAGCACTTATCTAATCCAGGATAATGTGAAATATGGCGGGTTTTGGTGTTGAAAAGTATCATACAAAAATGCCAAGGCCTGTATGCTTCGGGGAGGAAGTGATGTGAACAGGAGGGAGAACGGGAGCCTCAGGAAAGGAATAAAAACTCGATTTATACACGAGTATCTGGTGCCCTCCTGTGGAAATGCGAGGAGCAAATACCGGATGGATTTAATGAGCAGATCCTCCTCTGCTCTAGAGCCAGGCTGGGAGAGCTGGGGGTGTTCACCTGGAGAGGAGAAGGATCCAAGGAGACCTCAGAGCCCCTTCCAGTGCCTAAAGGGGCTCCAAGAGAGCTGGAGAGGGACTGGGGACAAGGCCTGGAGGGAAAGGAAACAGGGAATGGCTTCCCACTGCCAGAGGGCAGGGATAGGTGGGATTTTAGGAAGCAATTGCCCCTGTGAGGGTGGTGAGGGGCTAAGATGGATTTCCCAGAGAAGCTGTGGCTGCCCCTGGATCCCTGGAAGTGTCCAAGGCCAGGTTTGAGCAACCTGGGATAGTGGTAGGTGTCCTTGCCCATGGCAGGGGGTGGGATTGGATGGGTTTTGAGGTTCCTTCCAACCCAAACCAGTCCATGGTTCCCTGATGTCGGTTGCAGATCTGTTGTTCTCATCATTCTATGGGACACAGCCCCAGGAGGTGGGGGAAGGATGGCTCCACAGATGAGCCCCCAGGTTCTAACAGATCCCAGAGAACAGCCCCACACATCTCAGGGGGATCTTCCTTTTATTGTGGGAATGCAGAACAAGAACTGATGGTGAGAGATGCAAGGCAGGCCAGTTCAGATCAGATGCAGGGAGAAAAATGAACCATGAACATGATCAATCCATGGAATAAATTACCAAGGGATTTCCTACCATTTGAGGCTTCTCAAGTCAACACTGGAAGGCACTCGCCAAGTTTTAGTGGTTAATGGTGAAAAAAAAAAAATGCTTGTGGAAAGAACAACGCATTCAAGCACAGAGTGGTAAATCCACAGCTGGAATTCCAGAGCTGGAAGTCAGTCACAGCTTACAAGAATTAGCAGAGGGTACCTCCTCTGGCCTGGGTTATAGAAGAGAAAAAATAATTTCCTTCCTTTCTCTTTAATGAAGGGAACTTTTTCCCACCCCTTGCCACAGGCAGGGACACCTGCCCTTATATCAGGTTGCTCCAAGCACCATCCAGCCTGACCATGGAGACTTCCAGGGAAGGGGCAACCACAGCTGCTCTGGGAATTTGGCCCAGCCCCTCACCACCCTCACAGCAAGGAATTTCTTCCCAATATCCCATCTAACCCTACCCTCTGGCAGTGGAAAGCCATTCCCCCTTGTCGTGGCACTCCAGGCCGTTGTCAAAAGTCCTTCTCCAGATCTCTTGAAAGTCTGGGCGTTCTTTGATGTAATAAATTGATGGGTAAAGTTTATAACTTGCTCTGTATCTGATTTGAGACAAATGTCTTGTGAGGCTTTAACAAGAGAACACACTCAGGTGATTCATATCTCTTTAAAGCTAAAATACCCTCCAATATATTAATATAACTGACAGGATGTATGTGTGTGTCACGTCACAGTAATCGTAAGCCCTGTGCATGTTCCACATTTATTACATCCTAAATCATTCCTGAGATGATCCATGTGCCTCGAGGGAGCTGGGCCTTTACATTTCCCCATGTCCTGCTGCCACCTGATGGCACTGAGCAAAACCGGCAAATTTGGGGCTAAAAAAAAAGGAGGAAAATGGATTCTAAAGCTTCTATAGTACAGTGACATTTATTGCTCTGCCACCAAGGGATAAATCAGGCTGCATTGTCCCCATCTCTGATAACTGACAGCTCCTGTTCCAGGTCAGAGTCACATTCATCACCTACTTTATTTCTTCTCCTTTCAGCCACAGAATACTCCACCAATGTTAAGGTCAGATTAAATCTAATTTGGGCCTTACACAATGGGCCGGCAGAGAACCAAATTAGCAGCTATTAACGAGCTGTGTGCTGCCAGATCAGGAATTACCTGTATTAAGGGGCTGACCAAATACAACTATTCCTGTGCTCCTGTGCAGCACCAAACCAGGGCTGCCCCACTGACCCGAATATTCTCCTGAGCTTTCTGCCTGCCTCGGTCCCTCAGCACATGTTGGGTTTGTATCTGGCTGTTGGCAATTCTTCCTGACCTCAAAACCTTCTATACTCTGCCAGTTCCAACAGCTTCTCTGAGTCCCTGACATTTATTTCCTCAGGAAGAGGTTTCTTTTGTTCCAATTCAGGTGCTGGAGGAAAAAATTAATGATAGAATAAAACCAAATGGAGGTTCTGCAGGTGTTTGTTAGCTAAGTACCAGTGCTTCAGGCTGAATGCATGTTTCACTTAGATATTATTGTTGAGATTAGCTGATAAATCTTATATACAGCTATCCACCAACCCTGTTCCATGGGACCTGATTATGCAGAAACTAGTATTTAATTTAAGATGCCAGTAGCCAAATAACTGCATGTCACTGGTGCCAGAGCCAGGATCCTCATGTTAATCAGAGGTCTCTTTACCAGGTGATGACCATTGACCCCTTCTCAGCAGATAATAAGGAAAAACCCTCTTAAAACTTCCCACTCTGTGGGCTGACAGATTTAAAGCTGTGTGGAGGAAGCTCAATGCGTTTCACAGTGTGCTCCAACATTTGGGTTTGTTCATATGAGGAATGAAAGAGCTAAAACTCCTCACAAAGTCAGTCACAAACTTCAGCTGTGCTCAGATCTGGGGGAAGATCCCCCAGAGGGCTGAGCTGGTGGGTGTACGGATGCAGCATCCAACACTCTGAGCAGCTGACAGGGATGCTTGTCTCGTGACAGTGAAATCCAACCACCACCACCCCAAGTTCCACTGGTGTTTTTCCTGTAAAACCCAACCAGCACAGGAAGCTCCACTGGTGTTTTTCCTGTAAAACCCAACCACCCCCACCCCATGTTCCACTGGTGTTTTTCCTGTAAAACCCAAACATCACCACCCCAAGCTGCATTCGTGTTTTTCCTGTAAATCCCAAGCACCACCACCTCAAGTTCCACTAGAGTTGTTCCAGCCAGCTCCAACTCTCCCCACTCAGCTGCTGCCTGTGGCTCCTGTTTATGACTGTGCTTTTTTTTCCCATTCCTTGGCTGGCAGAGGGTCCAAGCAGAACCACACTGGGGGGCTGAGAGCTATGCCAATACTTTTAGGGGCTTTTGCTCACATTCTATCAGTGATTCGTGCAATGCAGAGCCAGGATTTTTCAGGCAACTGTCTCTGCTTTGCCAAATGCTGTTTTAAACAAAGTGCCCTCAGTTGCAGCTTGCTTTCTCCACAGGAAATGACTCCATGACCCATCAATTCATCTTTACCATCACCATGGGAGTTCCTCGCCAGCTCTGCCCCTGCACATCTCCACATCAGCCCACCCCAGCCTGGTTTTCAGGGCTGTTTGTCCTTGCTGAAGGCAACAGCCCAGAATGCAGTGACACACAACACGCAGCGCCTCGAGACACAGGTGCACCTACTGAAACAACAACATTTTGTCTTTATTAGAGTTCCCATGGTAATATAACACAGAGTTCTTAAGGAATAAAACACAAGACTTGGGGTTGGGATGGGGGGGTGTTTTTGCCATTGAGACAATGGTCAAATATCAGTACTCCTCTTTGTCTACACACATGATCAGCTTTAGCACTTACAGCTCCTCCACTCATGGTTCACAATCACAAATCCAAGGGTTAAATCCAGCTAGTATTAAATCCTACCTTTTCCTTTTATTATTTTTAGAGCTTCAAGTCACTGCGGTTAATTAATTAATTAATTGTCTTTTTTTTTTAGCATTTACATATGACATTCATTAAACAGACACAAAGCGGACGAGCTCTCACAGAAAAAACATGCTTACATAGCCTGCAAAAACCTTTTTTTTGTGATTTTTTTTCTTTCCTTTTCAAGAACAAATTAAAATTTAACAAGTTATCATGAGTCAGTGAAAGAAAAAAAAAGGAAGACTTAAGTGAATACTGAAGAGCCGCAAGTGTTTTGTAGAATTGAAACGGATCCACAATTCTTTTTTTTTTCTCCCCAACTCGTTCAAATTGAATTTAACATACAGGTGACAAAAAAATTAAAAAAAAATGAAAATAGCTGCAATATATATTAAGTTCATGGATTACTTAACAAACAAAGTGCAAACTCTTTACGCAAACCTAAAAGACCCAGGAGTTGAACCTTAATGCAAAATGCGTGAAGGAATATGGCAAAGTTTTTCTTAACTTCTCTGTTCAAAGGGGCCTAAAGAATTTAGGTGCTGCAGCTGGGAGGGTTTGGGTAGCTAAGTAGCTTCCAAACACTTTGCAAACCCCAGTGTTGATACTTCATAACAACAAATTTGGTACTCATTTCTTGAAAGCCTTCATATATATATATATATATATAGGTTTTTTTCCTAAAAGAACCTGTAAACACCATTTAAGAAAATACAGCTATGGAAAACAAGGTTGATGGAGGTGGCAAAGCGCAAAGAGGGAGCAGAAGATGCAGCCAAGTGCCAGGGCAGGCAGACAGTGGTAATAAAAGCTCTCTGTGCTAAGACAAGTCCTTGGGACTGCTGAGCCCTCCAGCTATGCCTAAGTGGGGATCTGATGGTGCAGGTTTATTTTCTATGTCCCAAAACCAAGTCTCCAGTCCCAGAGCTACCAGACCTTCAATCCCAGAGAGTGGTTAAACACCCAGACCCCACTGGCTGCCCCAAAGCTGGGGCTCCTCCATTCCTTTAAGGACCACTGATGGTGTCTCAAATCCTAGGCATGTGAGGCTGGGTGGGCAACAGCCAGGCCTTCCCAGGGGTATGTGCAGGATTCCTGCAGGACTGGGTAGCTGTGACATTTGTAAAAGAGATTCTCAGCTGCTGGGGACCCAACCAGCTCCCAGTTACAGCAGCTGGGCCTGGACTGGAGTTGCCACAGGTGCTCAGCACACAGTCCCTGACTGCCCTTTGACAGCTAAAGATAAGCCCTCAAAGCTTTAAATAACCTCTCCTTGACTACCAGGGAGGGGGTTTCTGCTACAGAAACCTTTCAAGCGACATGTTGCTCTTTGCCCACAGCTCCCTGCCTGTCCATACCCACCTTCAGGGACAGAAGAAAACTAACTGCTACAAACTCTTCCAGATACTCCATCCCATCAACTCAGATGGTGTCCAGCTCCTCTGTTTGCACTAGCTCAAGACCTGATGGACTGAAGATCCTCTGGACCTGCTCCATGCCCTTACTGAACCTACATGACAAGAAATGGCTGGAAAATGCAACTAAGGGACACCTGAAGTATCAGGATGGCAGTGGCAGTGGCGGGAGTCTGTGACTTGGAGGAGGTTCAGGAAGAACAGGGAGATTCCCAGTTCTCAGATAAGGCTTCGTAAACACAATGATACAAACAAAAACACACACACGAACATTTTAAAAAAAAAGTTTCCTCAAGGACTTAATTTGCAGCAAAATCCAGAAGAAAAAAGAAACCAAGGAAAAACCAACTGAACAGAATGGAAGTCCTCAAGGATCCTGGCTCACCCGGTGGCTGGGGTGATGTTCTCTGCCGTTCCTAGTGCCGCATCCTGTTTCTCTCTCCTGGCAGCATCTAGTGACCTCAGAGCTTGTGGTAGAGAATGGCCATAGACAGGCTGGGATTCCTGTCCCTCTGTGCTTGCCTAGCTAATTCTGCTGGAACACAGAACCCTACAGAATATCCAGTTTAAAACCCCTGAACTACTCTTCTGCTTGACATAAAAAAAAAACCCAACTTTTTTTATACATTTATTTTTCTTTCTTTTTTTGTGTGTGTATCTTAAAGGCAGCTCCTGGGAAATTCACTTTATCCTTCCTTTATTAAAAGAAAGATGCTGAATAGGACAGAGACCACATATCTCAAATACCCTCTTTACATTTACTCTTTCATGTCAGAGGTGTCAAAACAGGGTCTATTTCTTTAAATGTGTAAGGGGCTGAGCGGGGGGAAGTGCGAGGGGTTGGTGAAGATGAGGAGGGAACCTGAGGGGACTGAAAGAGGTGCTTTTACTTCAGCCCCCCCACACACTGGGTGCCCGCAGTAACTGTCACAGGCTCTAAAAGAATCAAAAAGGGTCTCCAGGTGCCCCGGTCCCCTCCAGGTGTACCCGGTGGGCACAGGAGGGCTTGGTCCTTAGCCCAAGCTGGTGATGTTGGCACGGCCACCTGGCGGGGCCACAATGCGCTGGGTCGTGCGGCGTGGGATGTTGTCATCGATCTGTGCCCCTGTGGGAAAGAGAGGAGGAGTCACCAACTCTGCCAGCATGTGGGTGTGGCACTTTGGTGCTGCCTTGATGGTTGGATTTGCTCTTAGAGGGCTTTTCCAGCCTTAACCATTCTGTGATTCTGTATTTGGAGGAACAGCCTTCACTGGCCCACACTGCCTTAATTCTGCTGAAACCTGTTCTGCATTAATAGTATCTCTGCCCTGAGCACCTGAAGCACCCAGCCTTGTATGCGTAAAGAGTTGGATGATTATCCCTTAGCCAGCTTTCCTATCCCTTTCTGTAGTCCACCCTTCTTGCACTGGAACACCAGCTGAGAAATCAAATCTTCCACATCTCAGATCCACAGCTGCTCTCAGCTGGCAAAGTTCTCCTGAAGTTTGTGCCATCTTAAAAAAAAAGTGTTTTTTGCTACAGCCTCTTAAAACCAGAAAATTCCCACTTCTAAGCACAGCTGGAATGGTCTTAAGCTGAAGGAGGGCAGAGTTAGATGAGATATTGGGAAGAAATTCCTCCCTGTGAAGGTGGGGAGGGGCTGGGATGAAATGCCCAGAGAAGCTGTGGCTGCTCCATCCCTGGAAGTGTCCAAGGCCAGGCTGGATGAGGCTTGGAGCAACCTGGGATAGTGGAAGGTGTCCCTGCCCATGGCAGGGGGTGGGACTGGATGGGCTTTAAGGTCTCTTCCCACCCAAACTATTCCAGGATTCCATGATCTGCCCTCTCCAGACAGCCAGCTGAGGACTGAGCCTAGAACACATTGGAGTGCTCAGCATTCATGTGACATCGTGAGAAGAAGCAGGAATTTAGGACAGCTCCTGTACTACTCTTCTTCTTCCCTAAAGGGAAAACTTCCCAGCTAAAAACACCCCACAGCCTCTCTCATTCCATCCCCATCCCAGCAGAATGAACTCAGAGCGTGGGAGCACATACAAGCCGCGATTTCAGTGCAATAAATCACTCAGCAATAAATCATTCCCAAAATCACGTACCAGACAAGCTGAACCCAGACTGGTGCAGGTTCCTCACGGGGGGTGCCTGCTGTTTGGCAGGAGAGGTCTTGGCTGAGGACGCTGGTGTGACCGTTTTGGGTGTCACTGACACCTCGCAGACCGGGCCGTCGTAGAGGCCTCGGGGCACCCCCCGCAGCTCAGCCAGCTGCAGGGAGAGAGGGCAACACTGCCTTAAAACACAGCCACAACACAGTCTTAAAACACAGCCACAATACAGCCCAACAGCTGCCCAGATGTGGCTCAGCCAGTGACACACATTTTGGGATTGGTTGTTGGTAAGAGAATTTGAAAGCACACAGCATCTCCTCTATACTCATCCCTGGGGAGCTGCTATCTATCTATATTTATTTTGTATCTATATCTATTTTACATTTATATTATACCCATATCTATGTATCTTTATATCTGTAACATATTTATATCTGTATTATACCTACATCTATATCATGTCTATTTCTATTCAGTACCTAGCTCTCTATCTGTATTATATCTTTATCTGTTTTATATCTCTATCTATATTATATCCATATCTATATATGTTTATATCTGTATCTGTATTGCATCTACATCTATTCTATTCTATATCCATATCTATATAAAACACGTCTGTGTCTCTGTTCAACCCAACCAGTTTTGCAGCAAACAAGGTAAATTTGCACTATTTTCCCACAAGTTAAAACCAGTGTTTGTGCAGCTCAACACCTTCCACCATGGAGATTTGAAGGGCTCTGAGTCCGTGGGTGCCCCAAGGCTCCTTGGCAATATGGACTTGGCTGCTCTGCACTCCCAAAACCCCCACTTTTGGATCATCCTTGCTGTGTGGTACTGTGAGTTGGGAACAGGGTATGTTCTTATTTTGGCTCTAGACTTTTGTGCGGGACAAGATGCCTACTAATGAGTATGTGACATGGAATGCGCTGTGGCTCCAGCCAGTCTGTTCCCTGCCCTGAAGGTGCTGTCCTTTAATGGTCCCAGCCTACCTGCCACCAGATTAAAGGCTCCTGACAGGCCTCAAGTGCACCTTATTACTCATCCCCAAAAAGCCAAGCAGTGCTGAGACCGGCAGAGCAGCCCAGAGGAGCCAGGCTGGCTTCAATCGCCAGCCCTGGAGCTGCAGATTGGGATAAATGCAATTATTCCAGTTGAGATGCTGCCCAATTGGATTTATAGGTCAGATATGTATTTCTGTGGGAGGACACAGCAGAAACCAGGGATCTGTTCTCCATGGGGCTAAATTATGCCAGGTTGTAATTTTGATAACTTGCAATTTCTTCAAAAGAACAACCAAAGAAAGATGATTCGCAAGGAGTGGGAGGATCACTTGTGGCCAGCAGAACCAACACAGCTCACAAGTTGTCCAGGAGAGGGCCACACTTCAAACAGCAGAAGAATTCATCCTGAAAAATTATTTCATCTATAAATAAACTTCTTCAATTCTCAGCAACTGAGTTCAGTGTCATCTCCCCTGTCAGGCAAATTCAGGCATATCAAAAGACAGGTTCAGTTTTGAATGGGTGCCTTTTACAGAATCACTTTCCAACTATTTTAGCCTCTTAAAAATAGAACATTGTTCCTTTCAAGCAGTCTGTAGGCTGTGCCTATGACTCACTAGTCACCAGACAAGAGCATCTGATCGTATCCGGCAGAAGGGAAAGCAGCATAACGTATCTGTAACAATAAATTACAATTCTAAATTGCTGCTGAGAGTTTTGATATATAAATGCTAACGATAACTTCTCCTGGGACCTCTGTGACAGGAGAAACCTGGTGTGTTCTGGGTAGTTTGACTAATGGCCAAAGTGGAGGGTTCCTGGACACATTTTCTGTTCAGCTGTCCTCAGACAGAGAAAAATTAAAACCGGCAGAAAGCCCAAGCTCAACTCAATGCATATCCCTGTAATGACTTGAGTGAACAGCAAAAATGAAAGAGGAATAAGACAAATGTAGCTCCCATCCAGGGAACAGCAGTGTGGCCTGTGCCAGGGGACAGCATCTGTTTTCCAGCCACTTTAACTCAGGGTTGTCAGAGGGAGAGAACAAATGTACAGCCAACCACTGACACTCACCCTGCTCCTGGCTTTGATGCGCTTGTAAACGAAGTCAGGGAAGGGTTTCCTGGGGATGTACCTCCCAGAGCCCTCAGTGACATGGAGATTTCCATCCTCCAGCACGATCTTGCCCTGGCTGATCACCACCAGCGGAGACCCACGGCACTCCATGCCCTCGAAGATATTGTACTCCAGAGACTGCAATGAGCAAAAACAGTGCATAAGGCAAACATATTCACCCAGCAGAGCCTGCTGGGCTTTAATCAGCTATCACCAGCCATGCTAACTTCCAAAACTTTAAGGACAGATGGAAGCAAACTCAACAGAGTTTACCTGAGCTGTATTTGCTGTGATCTAATAAAGACTGCTTTTAATTATCAGTCTAAGTTTAGGGGTTTATTAACACAAAATTTCCATTGAAATAAGGTTCATTAAGAATCCCAGAATAGTTTGGGCTGAGGGACCTTGAAGTTCATCCCATTCCGCCCCCTGCCATGGGCTGGGACACTTTCCACTAGACCTGGTTGCTCCAAGCCCTGTCCAACCTGGCCTTGGACACTTCCAGGGATGGAGCAGCCACAGCTTCTCTGAACAAGAGAAAAAACAGTTTCAAATGAGACTGTCTCAGAGCCTCCCTGTTTAAATACATTTAGGCACCTATCTTTGCTGAGCTGGGGGCAGATTTAGGAGCCATAGAAAACTTTATGTGAGTTTCCTACTAAAATAATAATTCTGAAAAATCTGTATTTCAAACCAGTGTTTTGGTTGATGGGTCAGGGATCAGGACAATCTTATTTTATTCTAATGGGATTGCTCATCCTCAATTAAAAGGATTGGAAATATCACATCATGGAAAAAAGGCAAGTTTGAAAGAAATCACTGCAAATGTGAAACATCCTGGAATGAGATGCACTGCAACAATGTTATTTGGGGACTGTAGCTTTAGTGACCGTCTCTGAGTCCAATGCAGGTCTTTTTTACCGAGTTAATGACGGAGTTTGCCCTTGGAGTGTGTTATAAATATGGGCAGGCCTGAGTGCAGCTTTGCAATTAGCCACACTAGTGGTTAAACCAAGTCTGAACTGGGTCCAGCCTGAAAAAAACTGTAGTGGTAAAGGAGGACGCTGGGTCAGGAGCTTATGGATTAGGCTGCTTCCAAGAACAACACCACCTCCCTCTCCAGCTCATGATGTTTCCTTGCCAGAGAGTGGCAAGAGCAGCGTGAATTCTTGGAAAATATCCGTAAGTTGCTCGAACATTTCAAAAAGTAACAATCATCCAAGGCCACATAATCAGAGGGTGTCCCTGTGCCTGACTGTCAAGGGGCCTTTTGTTTTCTGCTTGGCCAAACCAGGACGCCTGGAACTCCAAGGGCATCACTTGTATCAGTTTCTCCTCTAACACAAGGCATCGTGCAGTATGAGACCCAAAAAATTACAGAATTTCAGAATCATTAAGGTTGGAAAAGAGCTCCAAGGTCACTGAGTCCAAACTGTGCCTGATTCCCACCTTGTCACTGGCCCTGAGCACTGAGTGCCATGTCCAGGCTGCCTTCCTTGGACACCTCCAGGGATGGGGACTCCAAACCTCCCTGGGCAGCTCCTTCCAATGTCTAATCACCCTTTCCATGGAGAAAATCTTCCTGACGTAGCTTCAGGTGTGATGCTAGGTACAACAGGCGAAGCAATGACAGTGGAGGAGGTCAGACGTGTTTGTAAGCAAACAAGCTGTGATTGCTCAGCCTTTCAAACTCTTGGGAATGAAAGCCCTTCATCCTCCATGCTCTTGGCACAGCTCAAGGATACAGCCTTTGGCCACAGCTGAGTGCTGGGGCCACTTACACAGTGTCAGGGTTTCGGGGGATCTGCAGCTCTCAGAAGACAAAAATACTTCTGAATGGAGCTGGTTCTCCTTTGCCTTGCCCAGATCCATGGTAAAATCACGAATCCAATCCTGACTGCACTGGGGCATACCCACAAAAGAGAAAGTCTATGAGTTCTGTGTCAGGAAATTGAAAGAGCCCAGTTCATTTCTGAAAGACAACAGCCACTAAATAGCAATGACTTTCAAGCACTCCACCCAAACTACTTCCAGCTCTCTGAGCTATTCATAAGCACAAGCCCAGGTTCAGACCATGAAATCTGGCACCTAAAAGCATTGAGCCCCTGGCTTCCCTCTTCTTAAGTCATTCCTCTCCAGACTGGAAGGAGTCTGGAAGCACCTCTAAGGTGATTGAAGTGACCAGACTCCTGGAATTCCTCTGTCAGAAGCCTAAGCAGAGGCAGGATGAAGCCAGGCCATCTGTGACCAATTCTGACAAAGAGTTAAGTCACAGGGAAGTGAAGCAAACCTTTAAAAAAAAATGAAGTTTCTTTGTGAATGTGCCCAAGGATCCAAGTGTGGAAGAAAATTTTGTTCCTTCAGCTCCAGAGTGAATGAAAGCATTCATGGGAAAAAAGAACAAGCAGTTTTTTTCCAGGGAAAGATTCCATAGGTTCATGGTCAGCAGCGAAACAAGTTGTCAACAAACGCAAACAGTGGCTGCTTTCTCTGAGACAGGGCTTGAATGTCACGGGGAGACTCCAGCCAGGCCCCTGCACTGGAACCATTCTGCAGATTCCCACAGGCTGGGACAGCTTGGTCACTGCAGGGGCCAGGTGTAAGGCATGGGACTCAGCAAAAGTGTCTCTAAGAATGCCACCACAAAGCTGCAGAAAAGCTAAGGGGAAGGTCTGGTTGGTTTGGGTGCTACCCTTTGCCAACTAATGTGGGGATGACCACCAGGAAAATCTTGACTCCACACACATGTGCCAGATCAGTAGGTGGTATAAATCCACTCAGACCCTGGATCTGGGCCAGATTTCCAGAAAAAGTGTCCACGAGCTGACAACACTTCATTGAAAAGGGGCAGTTCCCATTTCCACCACTGGCAAGCCTGGATGTCATAAACAACACATTGTCCTAAGAGGCCTTTGGATATTTTAGAGGATTTAAAGAGCTTTCTGTGTGCTCAAATCCAAGCACCCAACACTCAGGAAGAGCAGACACACTCCCTGCTCTGGGGGGAATCCACGTGATTGCAGATGAACTCATCCTGCTCACACAGCTGAGCTCCAGAGTGACACTAGAGAGGGCTTCAGGCATGGGGAAAATGAGCCCAGAGTTGTCACAAGCTCCTGTTGCTGGCAGCACAGCCTGGCACTGAGGAAGAGAGGGGGAAAGGACATAGGGAATGATAGGGAACATCCTTACTATGTTGTGAGTCTTGGCAGAGATTGTCTTGACGCTGTCAGGATCCCAGATCACCAGGTCGGCATCAGAGCCCACGGCGATGCGGCCCTTCCGCGGGTACAGGTTGAAGATTTTGGCTGCATTTGTGCTGGTCACAGCCACGAACTGGTTCTCGTCCATCTTGCCAGTCACCTGGGGGGACACCACAGGAGTCACTGCATGAGCCAGCTAAGAGCTGGCAGTACAGCAGATTCCCAAGGATCTCCACAGGGGTAAAAACACCAAGTGGAAGGACCATGACAAGAAAATAACACATTCCTGCAGCTCCTTCCCCTCTGAATGTCCAGCTGAAATGTAAACCCATGACAGGTGTGACCTACTACAGCCTTATCCCAGATGATGGACATCCTCTCCTCAGTGCCATTGGTTCCTTCAGGGATCAGGGTGAAGTTGTCCTTCCCAACAGCTTTCTGAGCAGTGTTGAAGGTGCAGTGGGCACTGCCAGTCACTTGGAGGTCTCCACTGGAAGAAAAACAAAAGGTATTTAAGGTATTTTATTGTCACAGAAATGCTCCTGAAGGTAACACAGCTTTTTGCTTGCTGGCAGCAACATCCCTTATTTTATCACCCATTTTCTCATGATGAATCACACGTTGCTTGAACACAGACAGCTCTACTCACCAGGACAGTAGCGAGTTGAGAAAATCAGGAGTGGTAGGGTCAGGACTCAGTGGTGGGGATGTAACAAAAGCTGCTGCCTTTGCCCAGTTCTTGCTCCAGTAATGGGATCCATCGGTGCCCAGGCTGGCTGTGATGGGCTCTCCATACACAACAGTGCCTGTGGGACAGCACAGAATGTGAACTTCCAGCCCAGCTTCCTGGAAGAAAGCATCCTCCTGGGAAAGGACACATGCTGCAGGGCTGCCTTGTACTTCCTCTGAAGCATTAAATAAAGATATTGCTACTGACCAGAGCAATACTGGGAGGAGCAGAATGTGCACAATCCTTTACACAACTGCAGAGGTTGGCACTGATTAATTGTCCTTGAAACAGTTACTGTAAAGATTCATTTTATTGTTTATATTAATTTTATTATTTATTTATCCTGGGCCAAGAACTTTGTGAAAGAGACTGAGAGCAACTGTAAGGGCGTGAAGAGATTCAGTCTGATCTAGAAGAGATGTGCAAGAAAAAGAATGAAGAGTTTTTATAAATTACTATGGATTAAAGACCTTCTACCAAGGCCAGGTTTCTTGGAGTAGGGTCTGTGCATAGACCAGGTGGGAGAAAACTCCTACCAGGAAAGTTTTTCTGCATACAAAGAAAGCCCATCACAAGGAAAATATCAGAGTTCCTGGTTACAAATGCAGCTCAAGGGAACTCTGCGATCCCCCCAAGGCACACAGCAAATCTGTGGCAGAACTGGGAAATGGAACTGCATCTCCTGACTCTGTCCAGTGTGCTCACCACCAGTGCGTCCTTCCTCCTCATTAACATTTTTGGAACCACATGAAGGAGCAACAGATCCTTAAGGCCAGGATACTCTGCACGCTGGAACACACCAGCACCATCTGCACACCAAGCAGATGGTGCAACTTCAAAAGCAGCACAAACTGGCAGTCCCAGGGATCTGCTTACCAAATGCTACCTCGCCAAAATATGCTCTGTGCCCACCCACCTGCCTCCCCAGCTGAGGCACTTCATGGGTTTGGATCTGCCTACCAAAGATGTGGGCGGCTGAGATGCCAACCCTAAATACTTCAGTCAGGAAAGATGAGCAGAGGGACAAACACAGTTGGTCAGCAAGGTCTCACACCTCACCGTGCAGAGTGAAAAGACAGAATATTTCTTTCACTGTATTGCCAGAGCTACTGTTATGACTCTGGGGTCTCAAGACAGCTGGGAAAGAGCCCACTAGCCGAGGCAGGACGATGATTAACTGGCTCCATGCTGCTCCCAGGACCCTGCTAACACAGGACGTGCAGGAACAGCCTTTGCTAGAGAGTTTCCAGGAGCAGAGGAAGAGGCTCCCTGATATCACTGGCCACAAATAGCATTCTGAAATCAAAACAAGGTCAAACACATGCTGGCTATTAATGGGAGGCCTCTTGTGGTCCAGCACATTTTGGGTATTGTTCTGCAGGGAGTGATGTTTTCGGGTCCCAGATCTGACAGTGACAGAGTCTGCAGGGAATCTCCTCCATACAAAAGCCACTGGGAACATCTGGCTTTAAATAACATCCATTCTTTTCCATTTAGCAAATCAATCCTGGTTTGTTTTTGCCTTGGATAGTCTTCAGCTATGCTTCCTCTGTTGTTTGGGAGGGCAAGACCAGTGTGTGTGGCCCTCCTCAGTTACTGCACAGCATTTAACTTGAGTTATTTGAATAAAGGAACAGAGGATGGGGCACCATTTATACCCCAAATTCTCTTTATAAGGAGAAAATGCATTTTGAATGAGAACTGCGTGTTCTGGCTCGCTCAGGAGGCTGAGTGAAGTGAGCCCTGCAGATCATTCATCTGAGACAATCCCAGAACCTTTTGCAGGGAGGGTAACATCCACCCAAGCCAAGTTGTGTTTTATGGCTTTCTGTGACTCAGGTATGTGGCCGCTCATCCCAACGCCCCACTCCACTTGCAGCTGATGTTCTCAGGACACTGAGTGTAGCAAGAAGGTGTTTCTGTTGATGCTCCACCTTTGTGGGGCACATGCCTTCAATATTTTATCTGGAAAAGGGAAGAGAGGCTTCCCTAGCTCTCAGGATACAGCTGCACCACGACATCAAGTTCTTTTTGGGGGGGATGCAATGTGCAGCCACATTGCTAGGTCAATGCATCTTCCTTCAGGATGATCCCCTCTGATGGAGCTGGGAGAGAAAGATTTATTCCAAATGGCTTGAGCTGCTTCCACAAACAGCCTTGAAAATCAGTCCTCCTCACCAACTCCTTTAAAAGGAATCATGGGACCAAAATACTCCTGAGGCAATGCACAAACACCTATCTGTTTGCTGGAAATCAGCTCCTCTCGCATCAAACGCCCAGAGGGAAAGTGATGTCTTTTGTATACCCATCCAGGCTTATTTAGGCTGCAGAAAATTAAATCCAAGCCTTGTGAGGAAAGAAGGGGGTAAATCATCCCTCCTGGTCACTCACCTAACCTGAGCAGCTTTAAACAGAAGTGAACGGTTTAGTCACAGGATAAAGCAGCAGACAGCACCCTGTGGGCAATCCTGACTCCTTGAGGGCCAGGCAACAGGAGCAGGGCTTGGGGGAAGCTCCTGCATCCCTCACAGCAGTTCAGCTCCCTCACAAGCCTCAGTCAGAGAGGAGAGACATGGGCAGCAGCATCCACAGCAGGTCTGAGTCTTGCTTCTTGCAGCATCCCCAAGCAGAGTTATCAGAGGCAGTCACAATTCCCAAACCTAACCCAGCCTGCTGATTCCAATCCCTGCACGTATGTCAGGCTATGAGTTACACCACATGGAGAGCATCTATTCCACAAGCAAGAAGCACAGCAGGCAGCTGGAACTGGTGGGGCTCTTTGGCTACTCCAGCTAAATACAACAGGGCTTGTGAGTCAAGAACTCCATCAGGAATCACTGTTGACCCCAGGAAGCTCAGCAGAAAGCACCAAGAGAAAACAACAGCAGCTGGAAGGAGGACCCAGTTGCAGTCTCCAGGGGAATTCGCTACATGGAGAGAGCACGGAATGACGCTGTGCTATCATGAAGGCACAGGGCTCGGTGGGGGAGGATAAGTGTGAATAGACAAGGTCAGGACTGAGCAGAACAAGCAGCTCCTGGCTCTGACACAACCACTGCATCTCTGTGTGTGGAAAATGAGGCAGAAGGAGCTGCTTGGGACCTTTTAAAAAAGAGCCTGGACTATTACACTGGAAAAAGAAACCTTTCCTGTAGGGATGAAGCTGATGTTGGCAGGAACTGAAGTGCATGAACTAAGGAGGAAGTAACTTACCCTTTTTCCTGGCTTGAGCAATGACATCAGCAGCACTTTTGCTCATCACCTTGGTGATGTACAGGGGGCAGTTGGTCTGGTTGGCAATGGTTATTGCCCGGTTCACAGCCTCTGCCTCCACCTGAGGAACAGAGGCGGCAGCAGGTCAGGGACAACCGAACAGCACCCCAGTCATCCTTAGAACTCACAGACCCTGGTCTCCCAGGAAACAGGGAGTGACAAGCAATCTCCCACCTCTGAGCCTGAAAAGGCACAGTGTAATCACAGCAATTAAATGACATCAAGCTGCAGTGCCCTCTCATTACCACCTTTTCTCCTAGGTTGCTTCAGAGCCTCTCTGCCTGAACTAAAACAACACTCCAGGTGCTCAGGGTCAGAATGATTAAGCCCGTTCTTTAACCTAGACAAAAATAAGCAACTAAATGTTGACTCAACAAAACTGCTCCTGCTCCAGCCCACGCAGAAGGGAGATGCTGCACCACATACTCTGGTAAATCACGTTTGCAAACAAGCCTCTTAAATTGCACCCTCCACTACAATCTCTGGCTTGGGATCTGACAGAGCGTGAACCACCCCATAAATCAACTGCTTTTCCTTGCACGTGTACAGCGAATTAACCTCAGCCAAACTGAGGGTCACGTTGTAACTACAGCCTCAGGATGATGGGCATCACTCTGATTTTATGGATCCAGACGACAGACTGAACAGCCGGGTGATGCTCACTGTGCCTGCTGCTGGCAATGCCACAGACATTTTCCAAGTGAACAACAGAGGAAACAAACCCAGAACAATCCCCCACCAGATTCCCCAATGCAAGAGGCTCCCAGAACCTCTCCCATGGACACTGGTGGGGTTGGCACATACTCAGCACTTGTGAAAATCTGCTCTGCAGTGACTGATCACAGTCCAAGTGCCACAAATCATCATCACCTGTCCCAGAATACATTGCCCAGACAGGTTGTGTCTCCTCCCCGGAAGTGTCCAAGGCCAGGTTGGATGGGGCTTGGAGCATCCTAGAATAGCGGAAGGTGTCCCTGCCCATGGCAGGAGTGGGACTGAGTGGGCTTTGAGGTCCTTCCCAACCCAAACCACTCTGGGATTCTGTGACTGCTGGCTCTTAGCATTGTGCTTGGAGGAAAAGAACCACCAGCTTAGGGAACCACGGCCAGGCTGATGTCCAGGTGTCCTGAACAGCTCTGCTCATGCCAGCAAAGCCACCACTTGCACCCATGCCCTGTTTGCAGCCAGAATGCTCCAGGAAAACAACAGCCAGGAGTTTTTACAGCAAACCAATCCCCCAGAGTCAGCAGGGTGGTCTCTGGGGCCCAAAGGGTTACAGCCCCAGGCAGGAGATGCTTACAAGGGAATATTTTCTTGCCCCAGGCAAATGGGAAAGGCTGTGAGGGAGGGTTTTATTCCAGGATGCTGGACCCAAAGTGTCACAGCCAGCAGCACTCACAAGGGCTGAAAGGAAGAGCCAAGAAAAGCCCAGTTGTCCCTTCTGAGAGACAAGGGGAAGACTCAGACAGACCAGAGCTTCCAGGCCATGCGCTCTCTTTGCAAACTCCCCATTAGAGCGGGTCTGTGCATGGCTCTGCCTCTGCAGCACCTGGGAACCACGTTTCCATTCCGTGCCTCAGTTTCCCTGCAGGCAAAGCAGGGATAAAACAACACACACCCCCAGACTTTTGGGCAGAAGGCGTTTGAGCAACTGTGAAGCAGCAGGAGAACATTTTCTGAGCAAGGCTGCTGAATTCCTGCCTTGTGCCCAGATGCTATGGTGACAGGCACATAACAATAACCCAACAAATAGTCCAAAGGGGAATGTCTGCAATTACCAGGATGCATTAGAAGCCCTAGAACAGCAGTTCTCTTGGAAAAAAACCAAACCAAACCAAAAAAAAGACAGACATTTCCTGGAGCACTTGGACCGCTTGTGCTTCCAGTGTTTTTGTGGCTGAAATAAAAACAAAAAATGATGGATCACTCTGAAAAGGCATCACAGAATGAACTGAGCTGTGAGGGGGAGAGTTTTCCAGAAAGTGATGGGTGAGGCTGACTTGGGACGGTGCTGTCTTAACACATGCCCTGTTCTCTGACTGGAATAACATGCTGAACACTGAGGTGAGCAAAGCTAAACCCCTGAGTCAGCAGTGAAACTTAAGCCTCCATTCGAGCCTCCTGCCAGTCTGGGAATTCAGATGTGTGCACTCCAAGACACAAGTGCATGTGGCCAGCCCCTGAATGCTTCACTCTGATGTAATTCTCCCTGAAATGAGTAGGAGTTTTGAGTTAATAAATGTTTTAGACTTGCTCAGCAACTCCTGCTGCTTTGCTGTAGATGGAGGTCTGAAAGAAAGGAGCTCTCCAGTCAGATGCCAACCATCCTTAGGATGGGCTTTGCATTCCCTAAGGGACAGCAGGAAAAGCCAATTCTAATGTCAACAGCACCCCAGAAGGATACAACAAACATTCACTTCTACTGAAGTCAACAGGAATTAGGGATCTGCTGCCACCCTTGGAATCTGGCCTCTATCACCAGCCAGCCCAAGGGGAGCTGGATGTTTTTAAAAGCACAGAGTCATTCCTGTGCTGCAGAAAGGGAGGGGAGGGAACCAGATGACATCGTTTCCTGCTCTGTTTCCTATGACTTTCAAGGAGGAGAATGCTGGACCAAGCTCTTCCCAAGCCTGGGCAGAGCACAGCTGAGTTCAGCTGCACAGAGGCTGCCCCATGTGACATCTCATCTGTGGCAGAGCCACGTGTCCTCAGGCTGCCTTTTTCCTCCCTGCACTGAGGCAGAGCACAGTCCTGCACAGATTAACAACTCATCCATGCCTGGGAACCACACAACTCACACTTTAAAGCTCCTGTTTCATGAAGGATGAGCTCTTAAACAGTCAGACACAACTTGGCTGGTTTGATGTCCAGCTCCTTTAAGGTAAGAGCAGCCTTCCTTTGAAAACAACACAAATGGAACTCCCTGAAGTGTCACACCAGCATATGTTCCCACTCTCCTGATGCAGGCCAAAAAATATGTTAAAAAACACAAATTGGATGGGTGACTGGAAAGCTCAGTGCAAAGTGTTTGCTCACAATTTCAGGAAGCAAAAGATTCCAGCTCTGGGAGCCACACACAGATTCTGCGTTCTGTGAAGATTCACTTACAAGTGGAGCATTTTTTTTTCCCCCCAGGCAACAGAATGATTTATGTTCCTACTGAAATGCTTCTAGATGCTGCTTGTCTGAATCAAGGGGAGGAAATGGAGAGTGCGCATGAGGGGCATGTGTGGATGATCTCACAGCCCCAGCTCCCAGCTGCCACATCTGGAAGGCAGCAAAGCCCCAGGATCTTGGAGGCACAAAAAGAGCTGCTTGTACAGAACAGATGAACCCCAGAAACCTGGAATGCCACAGTGAGGTGTCTGGCTTAGAGACAGTGAAGGACTGTGAGTGCAGAATGCAATGGGAACCAACCTCAAAGGCGAAGTTTTTAGGCTCTTTCATACTTCTGGGATTTATTTCAAAGGCTTAGAGGGATTGGGGTGCTCGTCCCTGGAGAAATCCATGGGGAAATATGAAGGGTAACTATACTAAAGTGCTGGGCTAAGGCCTGAGCATGACCTCCCCTCTCTGGTACATATTTTCTGTGCCATCAGCAAACCAGTTAATCCATCGCTGTAAAAATCCCCACCCCACTGGTAAAATTTCATTGAAATATCAAATATCACAGTAATGGAAGCAATGGAAGTACCTAAAACAATGTCAGGATTTGGGCATATATTAAAAAATTCTGCTAATTCACTGGAAGTCTGATAAAATAATGACCAAGAGAGAAGCCCAAGACACTGGATCTACAAAGGACAGTAGCTGAATTCCACCAACATAACCTCAAATGCAGAAAAATCCTGTTTCCAGCCATATTCATCCCAACATGAAGTACTTAATGGCAATGAAGAGATGTTATAAATTGGGGAGGGGGGGTAAATGCAAAGGCAGGGGAGTACTCACCTCTTCAGGTCTGCTCAACACATGCCCTTCAGGGCCTGTGATCCCCAGCTCCAGGATCCTTTGCTGCTCCTAAGGCACAGAAGAAAAAAAAGCAGGGATGAAATTTAAAGCAACGGGGAACTTTTCTTGCAGCACACACAGCTATTGGAAAGGGGCATGAGTGAGATCCTGAGCATCTGTGCTGGCTAAAAATCACATGGGCCTTTGCATAAGGGCCCTGCAATAGAGTCCTGTCCAACTCCCCTTGCTGAGAATAACCAGAGCTCACAAAACCTTGCTGATTTGTTCACAGGAGGTCAAGGAAACCTTTTATTTGGATTTGCTTCGCACTGGGTTCATAGCCCCTCGACGTTCAGCACTCATTTGCATCTATAAAATCATCTCTCAGAAGTGGCAAAATGATAACTCATGGAAAAAATCATCCTGAAACTCGGCTCAAGGACTGGGGTGGGCTCTTGCCCGGACAAAGAACACAGAAATCCTCTGAGTGCTTGAGACACAGTGTACAAAATGAGCTGGAGATAAGATTAAATTGGATACATTATTAACATTTCTCCCTTGCTGCTGTTTGAAGGATAAACAGACCCCAGCACCCCATGTACTATACAAAGCTATATCCCTTCCCACTACCCCACTTCTTATTTCCTGAAGAACATTTTGTTGTATGCAGTGACAGTCACACCCAGCTTTCCACTTTTGGAGAGGGAGGCAGAGATGCCCAATATCCACCCCAAACTGAAAGCTGCCACAAAAACCTGTTTCATCAGTGTCAAAGGGGATAAAATCTGCTGTACAGCCCTGCTCACACCCTTGATACAGCCATGCCATGCTCTCAAAAGCCTGGATGGCTCTCAGTTTGCAAAGAAGCAATTGGAATTTAAACCCCTCCCAGCATTTGAAGCCAGTAACTCAGAGAACAAGGAGGCCATACCTCAGCAATGATGTCACCATTCTCAGCGTGCACTTGGGCTGTGGCACCGATGTCCCGGATCACACTTAGGACCTCGTAAATCTAGGGGAGAGGTAACACACATCACAACAGGAACACAGCTGTTGGGAAGGCCACACCCCAGATCCCCTCAGAAAACAGAATTTTGCAGAAGAGAAAAGAGAAAGAGAAGCATTAAGCAATATAAGGTGTGGTTTGCTAGAGGGATGCAAAACATTTTTGTGCCTGTTGCTGAATTTCCCAGTTCTACACTTGGATGCTGCTGATGTGGCAAAGAAGGATTATCCAGTGGCAGGTTTGGAGTACGGGAGGAAGAAACAGCAACAACTCAAGCCCCACAGCTGGATGATTTTAAAGGACTTGCAGAGTTGTACCTGTTTGATGTCTCATTTACTGGTGCCTGGCATGAAAAACATCCCTTATATCTGAGTGGTGGGGGCAGGTTCTCCATGGAAATCCAGTATCTGGAGGTAGGAGCAGTATGATTTCCCACTCCAGCAACCAGTCTGAGAGGGCTCAGGTCTAGTAACCCGCAACTGGCGCCATCAATGTTCCCTCATCAAAATGTTTCCAGAGCCCTCAGAGATAACTCACACACCAACACTCCCAGGCATTTCTCTCCTCCCACACCTTCAGAACCATAAACTGCCCCTCTGAACATCTAAATGTGCCCAAATGTGCCCACCAGAACAGCAAACAGGAGGGCAATAAATTCCTTTCTAAGGTCCCAGTGATTCTACCACCAAAAAACCACCTCTGCACCAGGATCAGTTTTAGCTTCTAAAGGGAATAATTATAATTAGCCCAGAGATCTCCCTGTCCTGCCCTGTGCAGAGGCATAAAGCAGCAATTCATAGAACTGACACTGCTTCTACCCCAAAGGAGCTGGAATAAAACCTCCAACCTCTCAAAATGAGAGTTTTACCCTTGCTTCCCTCAGCCAAGCCTTTCAGGGTTTGCTGTTGGTTGGGTTTTATTTTTAATTAAAAATATAATCTTCAAACCAGAGCTGTGGGTGCTGTTGCCAATCTTAGCTACTGTTACACACATAAAGATTGGAACCAGGAGAGAGTGTCAGATCTTGGATATTGAATTTAAACACTTATTTGTGACAAATTGAACATGAAGCCTTCCTTCCTACCTGAGAATCACTGAGCTGAAAGCGATCTTTGAAAGCCATGTACACCAAGAAGGAATTCACACCTGGGCAAAAGAGAGCACATTGCAGGTAAAGCCATGGACTACAACCCCTAAATCAGCGCCCAGCAATAATTCCATGGATTCAGCACTGTAGGAGGTTGAGTAACAAAATAAAAGCAAAAATGCATCTCACACAAAAGCAGAGACTGGGCCTGCCTGGCTGACCCCCCTCACCCTCCACGGAGAACAGTGGGAAATCTGTGTCTGTGACATGTCCAAACTGACCCACTGATCCTAAGCTGGCTTTCACTCTCCAGCCTTTGGAACCAGTAAAAGCTCTCACCCAGCATGTGTGGGAAGCTCCCATTACAGCATAAAATGCTAGGTTTTGAAACTACAAACACGATGGAAAACTACTCCAGCCTGAGGATGAAATGCCAAGGAAATAAAGGGGGGGAAAACCTATGAGGTCATTTTACTCAGCTCTTCACTTTTAGCAGCCAGAGCTGGATTGGTCCTCCTGGGGCTCCTATTTCCCTTGTTTACAGCACTTTAGTGGCTGCAGGTATCATGAAGGGCACTGATGAACCCGAAGGACCTTCACTGGACACAGGAGCTGCTCTGCATGGGAAAAGGAGGAGATGCATCTCTGGAAAATCAGTGCTGCAATACCAGTGTGCCCCAACCCCTGAGCCCTCTGCAATCCCAACTGCCCAAACCTTCTCAAGGAGCCAGAATGGGCCCAAAACAGCTTTATTGGGATATAAAAGTAAAATACTGCATGAGAGCCCTAAACAATAGGAGATCCTGAAAAACAAGGAGGAGCAAGGCTTCCCTGAGCTTACCATGATCTTTAACCAGAGCTTCCATCTCCTCCTGGACACCTTTATGCCACTCAGTGATGTCCACGTGCAGGGAGTAGTCACAGCAGGATTTGCTGTCTGCCCACTCTCGCCACTGGTCGAACGCCGTCAGCAAACTGGTCCCAGGCTCGGGAACCACATGGTCAACTGGGAACGACAACCAAAGCACTGGTAAATGGCTGGTGCAGAAGCCTTCCTGGGTGCCTGGGACAGCAAACACAGCTGTGCAGAGGCTGCTGCAAAATCAAGGCATCCCCTTTCCCCTTAAAATATTTCTAAGTTTGAAATTTCTCAGTGGTTTCTAGAGAATGCAGCCAGGGAACTCAAATATGGAGCAGCAGCTGAAGGAAAATGAGTTGTTACTACAGCCTGTTTACTACAACTGTTGGTGCTACACATCCCAACCAGGACCACCTTCCAGAGAACTGAAGGAAGCAGGACCAACAATTTGTGGTTGGAGAGATCTCTCTGACACTGAGAAGGTCCTGCTGCCTCTGGCACCTGCTCAGTTTGATCCTCACACCAAATCCAGCAGCAACTGGATTCACAGGCAGCTGCAGGATAGCCTCAAAGGGTGACACAAGGGACGTGGATCTGAAGGTTCAGGGTTCCTGGTTTTTATTTGAGCACATGGAGTCTCTGAGATCTTCAAAAGACACAGTGAAATAAAAGAAGCAAGTCAGCATCTCCAGTACTGAACTGAGAGAGTAGGAAAAGCCTGTGGCATTTTGGGGGTCACAATCTGGGAAGCACTGCTGGGGAGGAGGAGAGGGCCTGGCTTGATTCTACATTAAAACACACAGAAAAAGAAAAAGTTGCTTCAATTACCAGCAGAGAAATCCCAGCAGCTTTTTTTTTACTTTATGGTGAGGATCAGGGCTGCTCTAAGTCACAGCTGGGATCAGAGACAGAGCCTGTGGGTTCTATTCACTCTCAGGGCAGAACAAAGCTTGGCTGCTTTACCCCCAACACAGACACAGCAGCCAAGATTTACTGGTTTTGCACTGCGTAAAGAACCAGATTCACACTGGGAAAGGCGGCCCAGCTCTCCTGAGCAGCCATGAGCCTCAGCCACCCAAGTCAGCAGAGATCTCTCAGCTGCCCGAGCTCTGCCCCCACTGAAGAAAGCCAAGAGCTCACCCAAAACAACCATCCCTGCTGCAAAACTCTGCCCACCCTCTCCCCTTTGCAAACGGAGACAGCGTAGAGTATTTGTGCTTTTCCAAAAGGCTTTTCACCTGGAAGCATCACACCAAGGGAAGGACACGATATGCACATCCTTGCTGCCTCAGCAGCTGCAGCTTTGATCAGCTCGGCGCTTCAGGAGTGGGTGGCAGTCTCTGTCTCTGTTCCCTCCCTACCCATCACAGAAATCCAGGCTATGAGTGAAAACTTGGAAATTTGCCTCTTGTCTGGCACCACACCAAGGATGTGCTTTTCACCACCATTGGGAAAAGCAGCCCAAATATAACCAGACAATAAAACTGACCTGTTTTTAAAAAAATAATCCAATTTCTGTTCCATGATCTGCTCCTCCCCAGTGGTCAGAAACCTTCCGCTAACTTCCAGCCTGAATTGTTTCTTGGCTCAGTACAGAGCCCCTGTTGCTCTGCCAAAGTTAATCTTTAGCTTAACTGGAATGAACAAGGAGAAAAATAACATTCCCTTTGCTTTTCCAATGGGACATGGAGAAAGCCCAGGTTTACACAAATGTCTAATTAAAAAGCAAAAAAAAATTTAATTTCTAACACATCACAGGAATCAATCCATCTCCACTTGAGACTAAAGGTGCCCTCAGAGCTCTGTCAGCCCCAAGATGATGGATGGCTTGTGGGCATTGGGAAATCGTGCCTGAAGGCACCAAGGGATTAACACAGAGTCCTCAGAGCCCGGCACTGAGCCCCTGGGAATGGCTCTGGAGCCCCCAGGAATGACTGTGGTGTTTGGGATCAGCGCTTTATCACTACCTCCCTTCATGTACTGCCCAAGGATGACTAATGGGAGTTTGTGGGGGCAGTGGAACCAGGGGTAAAGGAGCTCTATCAGCTCTCTGACAAAGCCAAACCACAGCTAGTTGCAGTAAGTGTGGGGAAGTGCTGGTGCAAGTGTGCAGGAAGTCATCTCCAGGGGCTGGGAGTATCTCCTGTGGCAGCTCCCATGAGCTCCCTGACAGCCAAATCACCCTCTAGCCCCTTCAAAACACAGCACACTTTTTCTCCACAGCAGCTGTGCCAGGCAAACATCAGTGAATAACCACTTCCCCACATCCACATGGAAGAACTCAGCAGGAAAGCAGCATGAGAGTGCAAGGTAAGCAACAGCCTTCGCATCCTGGGACTGAAGTGGTCTGAAGAGACTCGGGGAAAGGACCCAGCAGAACACACCATGAGACAGTCATGGTGACAGGGATATCCCTGGAGAGGGGCCCAAGAGCTGGGGTCCTGTACCTGAGGCAGGATGGAAGTGATGCTGCCACAGCAGAGGAAGCAGGAGCAGTGGATGCTGCACAAAAGGCATGGAGAAGGTGGATGTAGTCCCAAATCCTGGTCTGGAGGCAATTCAGACACAAATGGCAGTCTGCTCAATTCTTCCATCCTTTGCGCAATGGGAGGGGCCAAACACATTGCAAGATCATGGCCTACATCCCTCCATGTGAGGGTGGGGTTTTGGTGAGGACTAAGTAAGTAAAAATGAGCCCAGATCCAGGAAAGGAGAGTAGTCAAGGTTGACTCTTCATCTGCTCTTGAAAGGACTGAGCTCTGAAACTGCTGCTGCCTGTTGAGATGGCCAGGAATTGCAGCTCAGAGAGCTTCTTCCAGCCCTCAGGCACAGCTCAAGAGCTCAGAGTAAAATAAAAAGCTTTTTCTGTCAGGTCCCTATGCTCCAGAGCAGCACAAGCAGCTGATGGAGGCTCCATCCCACCGCATTCGCACAGCCCCAGGCTTCCTGGATGACTCCTGGGGATGATCTGCCCCAGGACCATGGACACAAGGGCTGACCCACCCCACCTCACAGCAAATCTCCCTCCTGGAGAATTCCCAGGAGGCTTCCCATGGGAAAAGCAGTGCTGTCCTGACCCCACAGTGCTTCTTCTCCCTGGGAATCCCATCCCACTGCACCATCTTTCCTTCCATCACCTCGGGAACCAGGAATGTTCAATCCCTGGGGTGGCCCCACGCTTGCAGGGCACACTCAGGACAAACTGTTGTGACACAGGCTGTTGTCACCTCTTTATTCCCTCCATCACCACAGCCTTGATCTGGTGTGCTTCCCAGCCTAGATGTTTTCTTCCTCTTGATTTTTTTTGCTGTGCAAATGAATTCAGCTGCTTGAGGTCTGAGAAGGAAGTTGCCAGCTCATTTTTAAACTCAAAGCTTTTTCCAAAAACAGAAACAAAACTGAGAGAAAGAAAAAAAAGAAAGGGAAAAGATAATGTAAGAATCACTTCATCAGTGCAGAAATCTTCAAAGAAGGAATTAAATAGCTTTGTAGGCCTTTTAGTGGCTCCCTGAATCTGAGCGAAATTCAGGCCTAATCCTAATGTTTCTCTTTATTTAACACACTCTCAGCAAGGCACAGGGCAAAGCCAAGCTCAGGGTTACACTGGATTCTCAGCTATGAGCAGAAAACATTCAAAATGCAGCAGCCCAGGACCGAGGGCAAACAAGGCTGTTACACCAGCAAAGGAACTTCTTTTAAAAAAAAGAGAAAAACTATTTTATACATTACAAATAATCTAATTTTTTCCTTGTTAAACACTGACAGGATTCCAAAACACCTGGATAGTCCTTCTCCCAGACAATCCAAGCTCTCACCTCCCTCTGAGGGCAGCGGGATTTGAGCACCTGTGGACACACATGCTCCAGCCCTAATCACCCAGACTCTTAATTACCCTTCCCATGCCTGGTTTGGCTCTCCTGTCATTATACGCAGGCCTACAAGGTGCATCAAGCTCCTGCTTCCCAGTGTTCCAGCTCCCACCCACCACCAGCCAGGGCTGTTTTCTTGCCTGCCTTGCTCAGCCCAGGATCCTTCACTCCTCCTCGGGCAGATTAATCGGCTCAGGATTAAAGGCAGACAATGAGCTGAAGTGAGACAACAACACTGGGTGATCCATGTGGCTCTTCTGCACCAGAGCTGGCACCCAGCCATGCTGCAATATTCTGTGTATCATGGTTGGATGCTGGTGGGGAGGTGTTTGGGTGTGAAATGAAAGGGGAAGGCAAAAACGCAGGGGAATGGAATAAATGCTCCAAGGATGGGGAAAATAAAGCAGTGTTGTTTTAACATAAGCATGGGAAGACGTACACAGGGTAGAAGTGCCAGCAGCACTTTATAGAGCGCTAGCATCACCAATTATTAACACATTCTTATCATATATTAACATAAAACCTGTACTAAAATCAGATCCCAGCACAATCCCATACACACACAAGTAATTTTGAAGTTCAGATCATTCCTACTGCTTTTTTACACAATTCACAGAATCATGGAATACCCTGAGCTGGAAGGGACCCCACACAGATCAAATCCAACAACTGATTCCAGAAAGGGCAACCTAAAAGCTGAACTACAGTTAAGGCTGGCCTGAAACATCTTGTCTTCTTCCAGCTGCTCCCACACTTTAAAACCACTTCCACAGCCCAGTGAAAATGGTGCCAATCTCAGCTTTAAATGGTGGCTTTAGGAAATGTTGCATCACATCTTGGCTCCCTTTTCCAAACTCAGGGGCTTTCTTCTCCTGAAGAGCTTTACTGGAGCAGGGTAGTACCTGCACCCTCAGCAAGAAGAGAGATGGGCACGAGGGATTCAGCACAGAAGGCTGGGGAATTACCCAACAGCCTGCAGGATGCTCTGAGACCAGAGCCAGAAAAATCCCATATGATCTCCTTCTGGCACTTGGAATCTCTCTCAAACAAAAAAAAAAAAGGCAGATGAAGAGCAATGCCTTTGTATTTTTGACCCCTTCTAAGTTCCAAAGAAATTATTGCTTCAGAGGGAGAGCTGGATCCAGCTCTTTGCCTTGCCTTGAAAGCAAAACTCTGCTTTTGGGATGGATGTGCTCATGGGTGGGGATTAATGGGTTTTATAGCTTCCTGGCATTGTGGCATGTGCATTTTTTTTTTCTTTTTTGCATCCTGCCTCAGTTGAGCAGGCCTTGGCTTGCAAACAACCCCTTCCTGGACCTTCTATTAATAGCCCTTGCTTCTAGCTTTCCCCTGGAAAGGATTTTTTTCAACTGGCTTAAGTGTCATCCAAAGCATGCATGAAATTTTTCTGGGGCTTCAGCTCATGAATGCCACTACCAGGAAGGAGAAAAACTGTTTGAAATGGACAATATAAACATGAACTAGGGTCAGATGTTACCAAAATTGTGTATGCAATAAAAACCATGTATTCAAGGTTCCAGTTGCTATTATAGACTGCAGTTTTACACATTATTTCCCGCTCCTACCAGCATTAAATGTGCCTATTGTTTAAGAGGAGTTTATAAGGTGAAAATCCTTAACATTTAAGCTTAACTGTTAGCAGACAGATCTCCCCTAACCAAAACTTTTAATAGCAGCTTGATCACTATAAACACATCTGCCTGTTTAATACCACTTAATCCCCACAGCAACTGCGTGTGATAAAATCTGGTGAATTTATTGAGTTGTACATTCTGTCACAAGCCATTTTACTGGGAGGTTGTAATTAAATTCAGCCCTGGTAATTGCACAGGTCCCTACTTAGAAGTCTGGAGTTGTCAGGTTGTGGCTGCAGGAATAGTCTCCTGGCATTGGTGTGAAGTGGGAGTAATTCTGTGAAAGCAAAAGGAATAAAATCAATCTCTGTGAACTGAAAGTCAGGCCCTCGACTGACCCATAGAAGATTATCCCATAACCACAGACCTTATTTCACCCAGAGGCTTCAAATTCTCAGCTGGTAAAATACCACAATCCCTTCTACCTTAATGTATCATGACCCTTTTATATGTCAAGGAATTGAGCTACCAAAAGCTGCCTCATTCAGTAACAAAGCTGTTTTCAGCAGCAAAAATTCTGACTTATTAAACCCCAATTTCCAGCTCAGCAGCCCTGCACCCACCCAGAGACCTCAGCCCTTCTCTGAGCTCAAAAATCCCAAAGCAAGTGATCCAGAAGAGCCTCACACCTCCTTTTTCCTGATTCCATCCCAATTCTTCCTCTAAACCACACTCTGGGTCACGGGTATGATTTGGGAAAAGGAAGGACAGCGACAAAATCGCTTTGAAGGAAACTGCTCCATGGACCTGATGCACTTCAGCTGAAGAGAAATCAAACAAAGGATTTTCTTCACATCCTGGCTCCAGCAACCAGATTTTCAGCTCTGTGTATTTGTGGGGATTTATTCCCACAGTATTTTATTCTTGTTCCCTCTCCCCTGCCCCCCCCCCCCAAGAAAAAATACTGGAATAAAGAGATTATTCTGAAGAATTACAGCCCTGCACAGAACAGAATTTATGGTGCTAATACAACTACCCAAGGACTGTTCTCCTGCACATGCCTGCCAAACTCAGAGTAAAGGCAGCCTAAATGACATTACATGTTGTTTTCTGTCAGTTCAGATCCAGTTTATAAGACCTGATGCAGAGAAATCAGAAGCTGGACCAAGCTCAGAAGAATCAGACACATCTGTGCTCCACTGATTACATTTTCAGACTGCAACGTTCCCTTATTCCCTCACTGATATCATACAGATATTTCACTTGCCGTTTTGGCTGATTACATCCAAAATACAATTAACAATTTGAGGCCAGCTGGACACAAACATAAAGAATTCAAACAATAATTAATAACCCTCCCCAGCAGCTGGAATGGCAGCGTATTAAGGTCAGATTAAACAAAAGGCTCCATCCCTTCCCCGTACAGGTTTATTGTGCATTTATTGTATCTCAGGAGGTCACCATGGCAGAGAGGGAGGGGAACCAAGTTCAAAAGAGACATGTAAGTGGTTCCAAGATTTATTCTTTCTGATAGGCATTACTCCACACTTGAAGGCCATGAAAAGAGCACACAGGACTTCAAAGGCTTCCATATTAATTAGTCTGTAAACCTTGAGGGACTGAGATGGAGAAAATCCTTGGTTTGTAGACATGACTTTCAAGTCAGGACAAAACACAAGAATTAACAACACATCCAAGGGGCAAGAGCTGATCAGACACAGGAGGACAAAAGATCACGTGCTGTGAGCCAGCTCTGTCCCTCTCAGGTCACTGGAGACGTGTCCCCTCAGGCTTTTTCCACTTGCTGGGAAGCTGGAACAGTTCTGGATTGGCATTGTTATCACCAAGTTTTGGATTCTCACTTTCATTTCATGGCCCGAGGTTGTCTCAGAGGTGTTGGAGAAGAAGAGGAACACGACTGCAGGATGCCAGTTTTCACAATGGAAATTTGTGGTGGTTCTGAGAGGGCTTTGTGTCTTTGGGATTAGAAAAGTTGTTTTTTCCCCCCCCCAAAAATAAACTAAATGTGAAGACCTCTGATTCTATACAAGCACTTCTTATTAATACAGCTTGTGAGAGAAATGGGGAAAAAAACCCCCCCTGTATCTGTCAAACAAACATCTCCCCTGCCTGGATGAGGACCAGACACTTCCTCTCCTTGTGACTGTGACAAGGTGACATCATGTTCCGAGGAGGAAGTTGTCACTCATCACCACCAAACCACTGCCACTTCTGCTACAGCACCGGGAGTCCCCATCCTGTTCCCACTCAAACCCCTAACAACTCTCACACATGACTGCAGGCAAGGAAGTGAGGGCTGAATCAGACCTAAATGTTCACATGTTTATGGAGAAAACATGGTGGGATGTGGCACGGAGGTGCAGCAGAACCTGGTTTACACCAAAGAAAGGTTTTTCCCCATCCCAGCCATTTCCTGACCACACCTGCCCATCTGCTGGTGTTCTCTCCACTCTGTGACACTGATACTGCCTGCAAATTAGCTCTTGGGCTTGCTGAAATCATTAACCTGTAGGAGGTCCTAACTAGATTATCCCCAGGTTAAACAGAGACTCCTGTGGCTTGTTCCCCAGCTGCTGAACTTCCTCCTCCAGCTCTGAGCGAGCCCAGCCTGGTCTCACGAGCTGTCTGGTGTCTTCCTAGATCTGTGAAGAATCCAAGGTTTGGGGCACAAAGCACCACTCCCGGGCACCACCTGAGCTGCCCACCCAAAGAGATACACCCAGCCTGTGGCAAACTGACTTGGGAAACTCCTACACACAAGATCTAACTTTTGTTTTTTCCCTGCACCAAGTCTTTAGGAGCAACTGTTGCTTTCTACACCTCGGCTTAACTTCCTGTCTCAAACACGGAATTAGAAAGAAATTCTTTACTGTACGGGTGGGGACGCCCTAGCAGAGGTTGCCCAGAGAAGCTATGGCTGTCCCCTTCTTGTCCAAGGCCAGGCTGGATAGGGCTTGGAGCAACCTGGGATAGTGGGAGGTGTCTCTGCCTATGGCAGAGGGTGGGACTGGATGGACTTGAAGGTCCCTTCCAACACAGACCATTCTGGGATTCCATGAACAGCTGGAATCGCCCCTGGATCTGGGCAGGATGGCTCAGTGGGAATTGTTCTATAGAGCTGCCACCTTCCCCTTCATTACAGAGTGTTTGCACTGCAGAAGGACTGACTGGTTCAGAGTCCTGAACTCTGGTCCTGGTTCCATGGCCTAATTCTACTTCTAAGAATACACTGCACATCTACATTTTTCTCAGCTGTGCTACAAAAGCTTTCCAAAACTTTTTCTATTCATAGTGGAAAAAGAGCCTCTGCCCATCAGGCTAAAAAGTCCTTTGTAGCCCATCAGTAGCCAAACTCTTCTCATGGGACACCAATACTAATCCTGAGAAATCTTACCTGAAGTAAAGAAAAGCTTGCTGGAAAGTATCATTAACTTACATCCACTCTGGAATGAGATTTTTTGAAGCAATATTGGAATATTTGAACAGAGAATCCTGTGACACAGCCCCTCACTGCTGAACCAGCCCTGCCTGGCTTTTCAAGGAGTCTGGAATCTTGCCAGGCCCATGAAGAACCCCAGTTTGGAGGCACAAACTACTCAGTGTGTTGTAGTTTGGGAGCTTCCCCCCTTCCCTGCACCAACTCAGCACTGTGCAATAATTTGGGAGGGTTCTCCAGGAACTCCTTCCCCAGCTCCTGCTGCTTGGAGGCTGCACCAGGGAATTTCATTCATATGTAAACTACCACCATCGACTCCCCCAGATTCCAAAAATATCCATGCTGCACATATGTAGCTGCTTCTAGAGACAAAAGCAATGTGGTGGAAACACACCCAGACAAGTGGCCAAAAGGGAAGCTTCCAAAGCTGAGCCCTTTTTGGTGGGCTCTGAAAACCAAGCAAAGCATTTCCCAGTTAATATTTGCATGTGAAATCTACAAGTTCCTTCTTTTACTTGAAATAGGAAGCCAAAAGCACTTTCCTCTGGATCTGCAGATGCCAAGTGGGAGGGACAGGGATTATCTCCTTACTTCCAGCACTGCCCACATCAGCTTCTCAGGTAGCTCTTCAAAAAAATAAACACTTTTTACTTACGATAGGAGGCTCTAGGTGAGCTTAATTAATTTGAATTAAAACCACAACCCCTCAGCAATAAATCCACCTCCCATTATGGATAGCCAGCAACCAGCATGGAGAAACGGAATGACATTCCCATTGTCACAGAGGGGGTCCCAAAACCAACTGCAGTGTACCAAGGGAAGAAAAGAGTTCTCCCAGAAGCCATAACTCCTAAACGTCCATCCCTGCATTCCTTGCAAATGCACAGGGCATCCATGGGAGTGAGGGCTGTGAAAAGATGCAGGCACAGCCCCAAGCTGCTAACAACTGGCAGTTCCTGAGTGGGATTAAAGTGTGCCAGACAGGAGAAGCTCATTTGTATTCCTCAAACATTTCTCCCTCACACCAGAAAGATTGAAAAAAAAAACCAGTTTCTAAGAAACAGATGGGATCTATGAACTCTAAAGGCACAGGGGCTGAAGGAAAGAGGGAAAAAAGGCTCTGCTGATCCAAGACATCAAATCCCACTCCACAGGCAGCACTCCAAATCCATCCCAAGTGGGGAATCCTGCAGTTGGTTTGCTTCTTTCAGGCTCCACTTGCTTCCCTCCCATGGCACACAGAGCTAATTTCCAACGTGGAGAGCTGAAATGTCCTGCCTGACCAGGGCATTTTCTGCTGAGTCAAGCTCACAGGAAGGCAAAAGCAGCCAAGGGGTTGAACACTGGTGGGGAGGCAAAAATTCCCTGCCCAGAAAAACAGGCCAAGAAAAGAGCTGGAGGCACCACTTCCTGCTGCTTCTTTGAAGACCTTGTCAAGACTTGAAGGTGATTAGGACACTTTATCTAGCAAGGTTTAACACACATGCCCTGAAAACCTATCACAAGCAGCTAATGATGTCATATGAAGCGAGGTGGATAATTTCATTTTATTTTTTAAGATTTTCTTCCATCCACAGCAGATGTGGAAGAGCCAGCTTTTACCCCTGCCCCCATGAAAACATCATGTACACTTTCTACTGATGTAAGCGGCTGGTTGAGACACAGCACATCAGAGAGATCCACTGGCTCTTTACTTCTGTGTCATCTCTCAGGCCTGGAATTTGGGGATTAGATCAGTGGACACAGAAAGCAAGAATTAGGGGATTCTGGGGACTTTTCACAAGGGCATGTAGTCATAGGAGAATGGGGGTGGCCTTAAGCTGAAGGAGGGCAGGTTTAAATGAGTTATTAGGAAGAAATTCTTTATTATAAGGGTGGTGAGGCCCTGGCTCAGGTTCCCCATCCCTGGAAGTGTTTAAGGAGAGGCTGGACAGGGCTTGGAACAACCTGGGATAGTGGAAGGTACCCTAGTACAACCTGGGATAGTGAAAGGGGTGGAACAAGATATCTTTAAGGTCCCTTCCAACCCAAACCATTCTGTGATTCTGTAAGAAAAGCACTTCAAAGCGGCTCTTCAAGCAAAAGAACTCTTCCCCACGCACTGGGAAAGCAGCACCATTGATCCCCAGCATTAAATGGAATTAGAGGCATTAAGTGCTACTGAATCAACAGACAACACAGGTTAATTTCTCCTGAAATAAATCCCTCTTTTTGGATGCATGAAAAAATCTAGGTCAGTCACATCTGCACTGTCAGAACTGCTGCCACTCTACCACTTGTGTGTTCAGAACAAAACCAAGCTCCAGCACGTGTGGAATTGCTTCCCTCCCCTCCTTCCTGCTCAGGGAGAGGCTGGAGCAGAATGTGTCAAAACAAACAGAGAAAAGGACCCCTCACCTGCTCTTTAAAAAAATCAGTGCTGCCAAGAGGCAGAAGGATGGCAGAGGAGGCAGAAGGATGGCAGAGGAGGCAGAAGGATGGCAGAGGAGTAAAGCGCAGGATCCCCATCAGCTCTGGGGAAGGAAAAGATGGGAAAATAGGGAAAAATCTCCTGATGGACTCAAAAACAAGCCAGGCTGGACTGCAGAGGTTTCACAGGACTCCAGCCCAACACCAGGGCCAGTGATTTCACCTTTCAGCACTGAGGGGGGATGATGGCCCAGCTGAGTATGTGACAATCAGCGTTAAACATCTCACCACACCACAAGCCTGCTGCATCACCCTAGGCACAGCCATACAGTTCCTGAGCCCCTGTGTGCTCCTCACAGGAGCCTGTTCTCCCAGCACAGAGAGGTGGCAAACAATAGCTGCAGCCCAAAGGGTCAAAACCGCCCCCCTCAGCACACACAGAAGCACACAACACATCTGAGGTCTTTCCTCCTGAGCTGTTTCCTCCTGTGCTCTCTAGCAAGGGGCATCAAGGGTTTGGCAGATCCCCATGAGCCCCTGCTGAAATCCCCACCAGGACAACAGGGGATCCCATCCAGTGATGCTGGGAGCGGAGCATGCCCCGGACAGAGGCTGCACAATCTGCTGCAGGCAGAGCCTAATGGACTTAGAGGGGTTTAAAAGCTCGGGAAGAGGAGCTCACACCAGGGAACTGCCCAGCTCTGCTTACATCCCCACTTTCTCATTAAGGATTTTAAGCCTGCTCTGAATGAAAGGTACAAACACAGCAGCAGGAAGCTGGGAGCTGGTGAAGAAAAGAGATTTAGGGTGAATCAGGGCCAAGGCTGGTTTTGGGGGTGTAAAAAGGACCAAGGGGAGCTGGAGAGAGGAGGGACAGGGCAGGAAGGATTCTGCACCCCTGTGTGGTGATGCCATTAGTCAAGTCACAGAGAGCAGGGATTCCTACTCATAGAAATCCCCAATAATGCGTGGACATTTTCACTACGTTTCTAGAGAATTAAACATTTCTTCGGGGCAGAAGAACCCCTGCCAGAAAAAGAAATGAGCTCCAGAGCCAGGGCAGCCCATCTGCAGGGGCAGCGCAGATGCTGCTGGTCCCAGCGCACAGTTCCTCTTTCATCTCTGGGTGCAAAGAGAAACAAAACTGGGGCTGCTGCCTGTGGAACAATGCAGTGCTGTGTACACACAGCCTGGGACCTGAGGAGACACTGAAGCTCTGTGGTCGCTGCTCTTGGATGCAAAACACTTGGTTTTGTAATTCCAGCTCGGCCACAAGTCCCTGCCTGACCACTGCTGTCACCTCCTTCTGCTCTGCTTCCCTCCTCTTCCTTTCACCGTTTAGACTCTAGACCAGCACAGGACTAACCCTGATAATATAAATAAATGCACCCAGTCAGGTAGAATAGGATCTAATCTCCACTGGTGGAGATCTCCCTCATCCTATCTAAACCCCACTTTAAGCTGAGACTATCACAGAGTCTGATCTCCTTTCGGGCAGCTCCTTTCTCTGTCGCGCTCAGATCAAAACCCAAGAGAGGTGAGGAATCATTCCTGACTGGAAACATCTCCTTCCAGCAAGGTGGTGATCTTCAGGATGACCTGGAGACCTGGTGTCACCTCACTTTGAGTTTGATTGTGGCTGGGAAGCTCAAACCCTGCTCAAACCCCTGCCATGCTGCCCACAGGAGCTCTTTAATAGCAGGGTCAGGAATTAGGGAGCCAACAGCAGCCCATGTGAGACTCCCCTTCATCTCCTGAACTTCGCAAGATACACAGGCTCCCCTCCCCATTCTTCCCTCCCCATGTCATTAGGATAACTGCTGCTCGAGTTCAAAAGGCTGCTGGCTTCCAAGCCACCAGGCCAGAAAAAGCTATCATTTCTCTCACTGTAATTTCTCTCTATGATTATAACAGTGGTTGACTGAGTCAAGAGAGGCAATGTCAGCAAGAGATTTCACCCAAGGACAGCAGATACCAGAGAAGAAGCAGAGTCTGGGAGGAGGGGCTCAAATGTGTGTGGGAGCTGGCCTGGACGGATGGAGTTCTCACTGGGATATTAAACAGGCCCAGGGATCAGAGAGCCAGCAACTATACAGAGCTTAACTTCTTCATCCCTTCTGCAGGGCTGGGAGCAGAGAGAGGCAATCCTGCCCCTCCTCAAATCAGGGGGAGTTTGTCCACTGATTTTGATGGGGATTTCACCCATCACAAAGCAAACCATCAACAGGCTCCGAGAAGCTACTCTGAACCTAGCAGGGATTCTTCCTCCTCTAACAGCTCCAGGGACTGGGTTATATCCTGGGGTATTAAGCTAGCTCAGGCTGGGAAAACATGGGCTCAAAAATATGTGTTCTTGTGCAGAGCCAGGCGTTGGGCTTTGATGATCCTTGGGGATCATCCCTTCAGCTCAGGATGGTTTGTGAGTCTATGAAAAATGCCATTTTTAGCTCACCAGAATTTTAGCCTCTTGTAAATGGCAACTTCAGAGAGAGTCCTTTTCCAAAACTCTGGAAGGACTGTTCTTTTTCCATGGAATACAGGGGAGTTTAGGGAAGTGACCATAACAGGCTGGAGAGCATATCTAATATTCCTTTCTCCATCAAAATTCTCTGCGGAGCATTCTGGAATTCTCCTTTCAGCTTAATGCCCGAACACTGCATTCTGACATTTCGAAAGGGACAGAATCCAAATTTTTTTCCCGGAGCAATGTTATCCTAAAACCCACAGGGAAAGCTGTTCAGCTAACATACCCACACCAATATTGTTCTGAGGTGGGGAGAGAAAAGGACTGTGCAAATTGTCATTGCAGAAAAACAAAGATATCACGATAAGTCATTTCAGACAAAACCAACTCTGTCTGCTCCTCCATTAGCAAAGTCAGCTGGAGCCTTGCCTTTGGCAATGCAGACGGGAGAGACAGAAGGATCATAGCTGGAATTCCTGCTCAGATGGCCTCAGGGGAGCCAGCAGAAAAAGAAACTAGCCCTAACTCCTGAGTGGAGCAACCTAGGGAGGGCTCAGGAAAGCAAGGGATAGAGAGACAAAAGGTCAGATTTGGATCCTGACCCCCAGCCCCTTTTCCCTGATGGGCTGGGAAGCCCTGGATTGGAGCTAGATCTGCTTCCCACCAGGATAAATCTCCCCTGGTGCCACAAAAAACCCACAATTGTTCCATTTGACACCAGGACCTATCTGATTCCCCCTCCCTGAAGCTGCAGGGATGAATTTAGAGGGGAACAAGCAAACCAGGACAGGGCTTGGAAACAACAGGTTACATTCCTGTGCTTCCCTTGGAGATGTCTGCCATGAGAATTAAAGGGGCAACATTGAAATTGATCTGAGCTGAAAATGAGGTTCACCAAAGCAGATCCTCCAGGTGAATTTCTGGCACTGCAGATTGATGCCAAAACTCACCAAAGTCAGAATTTCACCCACAATTTTTATAAACTAACCATCAGTGGAAACCTATCCAAGTTTCTTGGTTCAATTTCACAGAAGACTGCAGGCAAAATAAGTATTTCCCTAAAATGACTGAAAAGAAAACAGCCTTAAAGTGCCCTCCAGCATGAAACGTGAAATAAATTGAAGCATGAAGCTGAGGAAGCTGTTTATGTGCCCGAAGTGAGGGTTACGCATAAAGCAGAGAAACAGATGGAGTAAAGGCATTTGTAAATAAATCACACAAAGTTTGCTTAAAGCACTAACGAGGAAATTGGGTGTTTTCTCCACAGATCTCACATCCAAAAAGAGGCGTTTTTTCCTAAAAAAGACTGAAGGACAGAGACACAGCTCGATACAAGTCTATGGGAGGAGCAGATTCCCTTTGCAAAATCCCAGCATTTAAATATACAATGAGATAAGAGTGTGATTTTTCAGGTGGCAATTTGTGATATCGTGAATCAGTTCACTAAATATTGTCCTGATTATCGTAAGAGAAAAAATGCTGCCATCCACTACAACTCCCACCTGCTCTGGGGAAGCCCAAGGGCCACTCACCAAGAGAGTGAGAGTACTCTCCTCCCACTTCCCTAACTCAGAAAAGTATTATCTTACTGTTAGTGAGGTATTCAGGTACTACAGCCATAAAGGCAATAAATATTTACACACATAAAGGATTTCTGAAGCAGGAGGCTCTGCAGAGGTAAAATTAGGCAACCAAAGTAAAGGGCTACTCCAAAAAAAATTTGCCAAACCAATTTCTACTTTCAAAAAGTGTCATTGAGGGGAATAGTGCTGCTGAAATGTCCCATGCAGATGACAGAGAATGTTATTTTGATCTAATTCAACTTAACAAGGAAGAACAAAACGATAATTCAAGTGTGAACCAGGTACTCTAACAAAGGAACAACCAATGAAACAAAGTCAATGAACTGAGGCTGAAAATAAAAAACCATTTCAGTGCTATTGATTTAAATTGACAGCACAGATTTGAAGGAGAACTGGGTGTTAGTGTGCACAAAGGGACCAATCCACAGCCACATCACCTGTGTGGGTGAGGTTATCTTCAGACACAAACCTCACATTCTGAAGTGATAATGTTATGAAAAATAATTTCCCAGGTTATTTTAAGATTATTTCTTTGAAGCATCAGACCAAAACCTACTTCCAGCCTCCTGTCAATCAATTCAAGTCCACCCACCAGGCCAGGGATCAAGGACTGCTCACAATCACGTTCTGGGAGATGAGGATGTTCCAGTCCACGTGGAGCTTGGTTTGAACTGAGGAGAATTAAGCTGGTTCCTGGCTGTGCCTAAGATCTCTTTATACCCATGGACTGGAAAGTAGACACTAATACCTGTTCTGAACCAGCTTCTTTTATTCCTCTGTACCTGAACTGAATGGCAGCACCTGAGAGTACATGAAAGACTGTGAGATGCTCAGATTTTGGATCACTTCACACCTTTATCCCTCATTCCCATATGCAGCAACAGAGCCTGGGACACCATGGTAGATTTTTACGTCTGATCAGCTGCCCTGCAACAGAGGGGTTTGTTTATTTCCTCTGGCTCAAACAAAGCTACAAGGTTATGACTTGCTTGTGGAGTTTTAAGATCCTATGGCCAACATAAGCAGGGACAGATAGCCTGGAAGTTGTTCCTGAGGCATTTTAGAGGCAGGAGTGTCCTGCCAGAAGCAGGAGTGTCTAATCCTGCTGCCAGCACAACAGTCTGTCTGTCTGTCGTTTTTACTTTGAGGTATTTTCACTTCCTCTCTTTCTCCAAAGGAGGAGATGAGCACAAACGGACCTATGTTAACAAAAATCCTGGTGGCTAAAGCAGATCCTGAAATAAATGGCCCAGTTTTCAAAGACACACCGAACACTGGCATCAGGCTTCTGAGTGTGAGAAATACAATAGATATCTCTCCACAGACAAGGGACCAAGGCACAGGAATGTGGGGGATCTGCTCCTCACTCTGGAGCCAGAGGTCACAGTGACACACACTGGTTCCAGCAGGAGCAGACCCAAAAACCTGCTGAAGTCACACCACCAGCAAGGGAAGACAAATCAAATGAGTGACAACTGCAAGATGGGAAAATCCTGGGGTCCTGCTTTTCTACCCCTATTCCCACAAGCTTTTCCCAGCAACCTGGCCAGACATCACCCACTGGTCCAGAACAAGGTGACTCCCACAGCTCCTGTTCTTATCTGGGAAAGAGAAAAGCCCAGCTTTGCTGGAAGAGGAAAGCAGGCACTTACTGATCATGGTGGTGCCCCCGGCCAATGCAGCCTTGGTCCCTTGGAAGAAATCATCAGCAGATGTCATCCCTTGCTCTGGCATCTGGAACCGGGTGTGGACGTCGATCCCTCCAGGAATCACCATCCTGCCGTGGGCCTCGATGGTTTTCACTCCCCCTGGCACGATCAGGTTCTCCCCTATTTGCCTGGGGAAAGAGGTTTCAAGGAGCAGGTCAGGCACACCCAGGTGAGCAGCCTGTAAACAAACACCCCTGTGCTACTTAGCCTAGCTGCAGTTGTCTTTTTCCATATAAAACAGGGCACAGGATGAGCACACACAGGGCTGAGGGTGTTTTATTCTTCCCGTGGAAGCAGTTGCATAATGGTGAGTGAGGCGTGCAATTCCTTTGGGACTTTAAGGGCAACATGAAAGGAAGGAAAAGAAGGAGCCCCTCTGGAAGGAGCTGTGCAGGTCATGGTTGATCACTGCACCAAACACAGCTTTCCTGGGGCTGGACTCTTTAAAGCAGCAGATCAACACTTGATTCCAGTGCACTAACAGTAATTTTGATGTTAGCATTTGCTTGGGAGCACTGGAAGAATTTTTGCTTCTATATTTTCTACCTTCCTCTCATGTGTAAGTTTTACGGAGTCCCTACACAAACATAAATTCAAGCAGATACTGGTTGCCAAATTCCTGGTGAGACCCTCAGAGGTCTCTCCAGTCCAGCTCTTCACAAACCTATTTTTAGCAGTGCAGTAGTGGATGCAATTAATTAACTGACTCCTTTAACTTTTAACCTTGATTTAAAAAGCACATGTGCTGGCTGTTTAGCCAGAACAGGAAAAGTCCTTGTTTGTAACCTCTGGCTTGTCCATTTTTTCCTAGGAGAAATTTTCCAAAGAAATCTGTAACACATTTAATGTGCCAGGAACACGTTTCAGACCTGAAAATACAGAAAGAGGTCTGAACCTCTTCCACTACAGAGAGAGGAAGGTTGGAGTGATCCTCACATGACAGACCCAGAGAAGTCAGCACTGCAAGAGACTTCCAGAGGTCACCTAAGTCCAGCCTCCAAGCCTAAAAGAGAATTGTGTCAGGATGCTGAACTCTGGATTCAAAATATCTGAGGTCATAACTCAGTGAAACTTTACAGCACAGATAACTTCAAACACATGTGTCATCTCAGCATGAGGTTGCTCTCATATCTAAAATTAAGCGCATGTAAGTACCTCCTTGGAGTCAGGAGAGTCTGGGCCTAGTTGTTTATTTATTTAATACCCTGCTTTTAAAGCTCCTTCATTAAACACCAGGATAGATGTGGAAATATTCATTTTTCACTGCAATTTAATAGAGCTCTCTGAGATTAAGCTATTCCAGCCAATCTGCAGCGCATTTCTGTACATCCCCGACCCCACCATGAGGCTTTACTTACTTTATCAACCCATCCTCCATGTAAATGTCTGCATAGAAGGACTGGTCGTCATTAACTATTTTACCACCTTTGATCAAAAGACGATCGCTCTACAACAAAAGAAGCACAAGACAGAATTATTCAGTGGGAGAGCTGACAGTCTGCAGTGTCACTCTAGAGATGAAAGAGGAGGGAAGGCAACAACCTCTGCATTATTCACCAGCACACATCAAAACACAAGTCAACTGCTGCACTTTCAACTGGAAAGATAAAATGCTTTATTTCATCTGCAAGGCCTTTCATCACTGATGATCCCAAAAAAAAAAAAAAATCTGAATGAGGAAAGAGGTGGGCTCCAGTGGTCTTGTCTACTATGCCAGCTTCACTCCTACCTGAAGCATGCCACCATCACCTGCAGCAACAGCCTAAATAACACTTGGAAGGATGTGTTAGAACCACATCTCTTATTTTTTTCTGCCTTGGTTGTATGCAAAATTTCCTATAGGCACCCACACAGTGGAGTCACTGCTTGGCTCAACGTGAGTCAATTGCTGTCAGGGAAATGGCCCAAAAGTCTATTGCCAGGGGTTACACAACACAAACAAACTCCTTTGGTCCAATTCAGAGATGTTTTGATGCAGTGGATCCAGAGCACCACTGCAGAACCAGATGGAAATACGCACGTATTTAGAAAATTAAGGTTAAGGGAAGGATATACAAAACGGTTATTAAAATTTCCTCAAATTAGAAGACAGTTTGGCAGGAACAGGGAGGTAATTATAAAAAGGCAGCTATCAGGCAGCGTGATTTTATCCCAGCCCAGGTTACATCTTGCTTCTGCAAGATTTTAGGTCAAAAACAGATGTTGGTATCTGTTTGTTGGTGGGGTTTTTTTTGTTTGTTTGTTTGTTTTGGGTTTTTTTGTTGGTTTTTTTGCAGTAGTCATAAACAAGAGCAAAACCCACTGCAGAGCTCTTAATGGGGAGGAGAGTTAAAAGTGGCTGCTACATCCCCCTGGTTCCTTCATTCCCCACATCACAGATGCATTTTTACAGCGGATGAATATTTAAAGCAAAGCACATACATGCTGTGAGTCTTTGGTTTAAACCACACCTTTGGCCCTCAGATCTGTGCTTGTACTTACTCTGATTTGTTTTTCCCTCCTCACCTCTGGAGAGAACAAAGCGATACCAGCACAGCCAAAGGCTGGGGAAATCAAAAGCTGGACTTTTAACTCAGAGGTACCATGGACTTATAGAAAAAAAATATAAGAATTTATAGAAAAACACATATAAAACAGTGACAGGGGTGCTCAGGGCCCTGATTTTGAGGTGCCAACTCTACTCGTTGAACAGAAGAAACAATCAGGCATTTTCCCAAATTCCTTGTAATAAAGCTGAAGAGTTAGAGCACCCAATTCTCAACTGACATGGCTCTTTTAACACCAAAACGGCTCCATGAATTGCATCAGGTACTGATTTATACCATTATATCCATCTTTTATATCTCTGCTTAACATCTAGGAGATGTTAAGTCCATCTCCCTTCTTTTTTCCTTCTCCTTCCTCCTCCTGCTGCAATGGAGAGATCCCCTGGATCCACCACTGTATCCCCTGGATATACCACTGATTTCAAATACAAAGAAACCCCCAGAATTTAAACTTAGGAGCTGCTGCAAATGCCAATAAGCCTGAGTGAATCAATGTGGGGTGTGAAAAACCCACTTGTCTTTCAATACCAGCCTCTCCAGCAAACTGTCCTACATGTTTGCCATTTCCAGAAATACTGCAGTGTTGATGCCCACCTCCAGTACAGGCTCCTTGTGCCATTAAAATGGGAAAGCCTGGCCATGGACGTCATCAACAGCCCAAGTCCTCACACACTGGGCATCAATTAGGGAAGAAGGGAAAAAATATATGTAAAGTGGCCACAAAAATGCAGCCTGGAGCACTTTAATGATGCTTCTGGCAGTAACCAGGGCTGCTGCTGGACTCTTGAGAGGGCTCTGAGATCAGGACGAATCCTCTCGCTCATCTCAACCACCCTGGAGACAAAAGCATACGCAGCTCGCATCCCTGCGAGGGCCTGCCACCAAATCTGTGTCTATTCAGCAGCAAAATCAGGGCAGCCACACATCCATTATCCTCCTTTTTCTAGCGTTAGCCTCGGTTGATAATCCCAGGTTTGCACAACAGCAAACAGAAGCAGAATCTGACTTTTCCTACTCCTTTGCAGGAGGATTGGATGCACAGAACATAAATCAGAGCATTCAGCCAGAAGAAAAATGCGTCATGCTACTCCTGGCCTGAGACAGGGATTCAGCAGGAACCTCCACTGCCCTTTAAACAGAGGCAGCTTTTTAAACTCTTTACCATTGGACTCTCGGAGGGAAACTGACTCCCCTTCTCAGAGAAAAAAATACTTTAAAAAAAGGATGCTCCATTTATAATAACAATTTTGCACATCCCCTGCCTTGCTTAAGCACTGCAATTGTACAATCCAGCGACTCCTGCCCAAACCCAACACGTCAAAGCCCCGTTTCAGAACTCCTTTTCTTGTCCCCGAGGATGAGGAAGGAGGACGGGGAAGGGTGTGTCCGTGGGGAAGATGAGGAACGCTGCCAAGGATGAAAAACTCCTGTGTCCAAAAAAATAAGCGGCTCCAGCAGCCCGTCAGTCGAGAATATCTTACGTAACCCAAAGTTGGTACCCTTGAATCTGCAATACTTGCCCTAAATCGGCTCCCACAACAAGGAGACCGAGGGAGGGGTTTATATAACGGCTCCTTCCCTGTCCCCCCCCAGGATCGCACCGAAACCCGCGCCTTGCCAGAAGCTTCCCGGCGAAGAAAAAGCGATCCTGGAAAATCCCCAGCGGCAGCCCGGCGGGGACTGGGGTCTCGAGCTGATAGCCTTGCCCGGAGACACCCTTGGCCGGGCTGGGGCGGGCGGGGATGGAGCCCCCGGGCAGGCACCCAGCCCCTCCCAGGCACACCCCGCGGGCTGGGAGAGCCCCTCCGGGCACAGCCCGAGGGCAGGGACCCCTCCCCGGGCACAACCCTAGGGCGCCGAGCCCCCGCGTGGGGGTCCCCGATGTTCTCCCGGGGCCGGCGCTGCGCTGCCGCGGGGCGATGCCGCTGAATCCGCCCCCGGCCGGGGCTCGGCTCTGCCGACCCCGGCCCCCCCGGCGCTGCAGCACAGGAAGCGCCGCATTATCCCTGATCCCATTATCCCGCCCCAGCCCCGCATCGCTCCGGCACACAAAGGGCTCCATCCCCGCGCACCCCTCCCCCCTCCCCGCCGCTATTCCCCTGCGCTCCACTCACCGTGATCCGCGGAATATTTTTCTTCCCCTGATAAGACATCTTGGGAAATCAACCCCCGATGTATTTATTCAATAACGTTATATTTTTTTTAAGGAGAAGCGCGGCGGCTGCTGCACCGCTATTGTCTCCCGCGCAGCAACTGCTCCGCGACCTCCCCTTCACCAGTGTGGAGATTAAAAAAACCCAAAAAACCAAAAAACAAAAAAAAAAACCCAGGAAAAAAAAAAAAAAAACAGAACAAAAATAAATCCCCTGAGGCCAAATCACTGAGATCCCAGGGAAGGGGAGCGGCGGGGGCGCGGCGCGAGAGGCAATCGGTGCTCTCCGCAATGGCAGGAACGGGAGAGGCAGCCACCCCTGCACGTCTCCCTTTCTTCCCTGTGCCCGGAGCCCGGCCCAGCCCCGGCAGAGCCCGGCCCAGCCAAGCCCGGCCCAGCCCCGAGAGGCGGTGGGGCGGGAGCCGCGCATGCGGCCCCCGCCTCTCCTGGGCCCCGCCTGTCCGGCGCGCCGCACCATTGGCTGAGCGCCCAGGGGGATGCAAATCAACGGCGGCCTCCGCCCAATGGGAGCGCGGGGGACGCGCCGGAATGCAAATGAGCGGCAGGAGGGGCTGCGGAGTCCCGGCGGCGGGGCGCGGGAGCAGGGACGCGGCCCGGGAGCCATCGGGGTCGACCGGGATATATGGGCATATCTCGGGATACACGGACCAGAATCCATCGGGATACACCAAGCACCGCCCGCCCAGCCCTCCGCTCCCACCGAAACGCTCCCCGGGGGCCCCGGGTTAGTGAAGCTGCAGCACTGGGCGGGGCAGCCGCGGGGCTCTGCGAAATGACCGCTTCGGGGGATGCGAACACCTCGTTTTATTCTCCGCCGGGACGGCGAGATTCCCCAGGAGGAGCGGGAACGACCCCACTATTCCCGGGTGTGCGGACACCCCCATGCATTTCCCGCTGAGGCTGCACCCCATCCCGGGAGGAGCGGGAAGGATCCCCCATTCCCGGGACTGCGGACAGCCCCCCATCCGACCTCCCGCACGAGAAGAGCGGAGGATGCCCGTTCGGGAACTCACTGCTTTCGATCTTCTTTGTCCTACCCCACCCTTCCTGGCGCTCCCAATTAGCAAATTGGAGGGGAGGGAATGAAGATTTGAAGCCACTCCCGACCCTTTGTTTTCCCAGTCTGTTTTCTCCCCCACGTCGTCCAGAAAATCCAGCCCGGATCCAACCCCCCACAGACACCTGTGGTCACTAACCTGAAGCTTTAGTGCCAGGGAAATGTGGGCTCAGAGCTACGCACCCGGGCGTGGGGGTCCTCTCCGGTCCCTCGGGCCATCCCTTACTACTCCAGTGCTGCCAACTCTGTGTTCCATGTTTCAGTCACACTTGGAGTCAAATTTCTCAGTCCCTGAACTCCATAAGCTGATACTTCAAGGAAAAAAATGCATTAAATCGCATAAATATCTCCTCGTTGCTTACAGTGCGTTTGTCTCAGTGCAGGGAAGGGAGGTGGGATCCGTGGCCAGGCAAGTTCCTCTGACATCTGCTGTGCTGGGGTAAGGTACAGCACACTTTTTGGAGAACTCAACACCACAAATTCACTTCTGCTTGAAGGTTATAACTGATAATTAATGATCAAAGACTTACCTTCTTCCCTCACGATGAATTTCACACCTTTGCCTGCCACGAAATTGTGATCTCTACATACCCAAACACACTGTGCACAGCCAGTAAGAAATGAAACCTTTGGTCTAGGAGAGCAATAAATCATTAAAAGACAACATCTGTTCAAACAGACTCCTATCAGGACCTTTTATGTTAATCTCTTCACAGGAAGCTCTAAGGAAAACAATGAAGTAGTTTTTCCTGGGTATAGGTAGGATATCACACAACACATAAAGAGCTCATATGTCAATCAGTTAATATCCAATTAGCAACAAATGAAAAAGTGGTTCATTATGACAGTGGCAAAATTACTAATTTGTCAGCCTGCAGGGTTTATTTTGATTTAATGATTAGAATAGACAACCCTGAATAAGTTATCCTGAGCCTCTGATGTGTCCTTGAAGAAGTTCTGAAACCTTAGCATATTTTTGCTCAGAACATGGCAGCAAGAATCTACATCAGGTCTCTAAGTTTAGACAGTGCAACTGTTCCTTTTTTTCCTCTTTGATGCTTGTTTTCCTCCTCCGTTTCATGTCTGAATGGTTCCATGCCTTTTTTTGCAGGTAGGAGAGTACTGGAGAGGAATCACACACTGCCCAAGGTTGGGAGCTGGCATCCAGGCTTTGGGCAGTGGATCACGAACACACCTAGAGCCCATCTCAGCTGCCCAAATACACCTATTTCAATTTTTTTTAAATTATTATTTTAAAAAGGCTTCCTACTGCACATGGGCTTAATTCAAAGCAGCAGTTCTTGAACACTGAGTATTCCATAATCATATATTCCATAACTTTGATCCAGCAGTGACTAGGGTCAGAAAGCAATAACCAATCTTCAGGTGACACTTAGCTTGTCTTTCTCATCACCTTGTTGCAAGAAGCTAAGTAGTACAGAATGAAATATATTCAGAGATTAAAGGGCTGGAAAACCACTGCTGTTGAAGATGCAACATCTCCGCAGCACCAAATTTTTAAAACTTCCATGATTTAGGACCAGAATTGAGCTCCCAAGCATGTCCCTTAGCTCCCTTACACCATACCAACATGCCCCAATTTTCTTTGCTTTTAGCAATGAGCTAAAAGGTTGTCAAAATATGTAATTTTAAAATTACTGTAGTTGCAAACTGGCTTACTTAGCCTTGCTAGAAAAAGGTGAGGAACGGAAATTGCCTGTTGTATAATCTCACATGAGGGGAGGGGAGGAGAAGAGCTAATGGACAATGTTGGGATGAGAACAAGTGGGGAACAGCCTGGAATTACTGAGGTGCATCTTTTTTTTGTTGGTTCTGATAGAGCTTGGAGTGATCTGGTCCAGTGGAAGATGTCCCTGCCCATGGCAGGGGATTGGAACTGGATGAGTTTTAAGGTTCTTTCCAACCCAAACCATTCCATGATTCTCTGAGTAATTCCTCTGGTAAATCTCTAATTTCTGCTTGAATTCCCCCACAAGTTAAATGAAGAAAAGTAACTATTTATGAAATGTCAGGGGCAGGAGTTGGGTCCTTTGTTAAAAGAAGAGAATTGAACTTCCTCCTTAAATTCTGGCAGGGCCAGATCCAGCCCTGCTGCCCTACAGCAGTGCTAGGATATTGATGGAAGTGATGGGATTTCTGGATAATGCTGATGCACTTTGCCTTCCAGAGGTCAATTAATGCACACAGGGGGCTGAACAAGCAAAAATTAAAGGTGTCACATTAATGAGCACTGCCTAATAAATGCTAATAAAGGGAAGGACAAGAGTGTCCCTGACCCATCCTCAGGCTTCAGGTACTTGGGGGAACATTGGCCAGGATCGTCATCAGCCCTTCTGCCCAGCTGCTGCAGCACTTCTTGTGAGGCTTTTGACAGCAAGAACGTATTTCACGTTAAAGGAACATATATATGTCTGAATTTATATCTTGCAAAGGTCCAAAGGGAAAATGGCACAGGAATATGAGAATCTCTCTGCAGTGATAATCTATGCTAAAATCATCAAAATAAATCTATGCTGAAATAAATCAGCACAGGCATCAGTGGAAATCAATTTACATCAGCTCTGAATCTTAACTCACAGATTCTGTGAACTACCATAAAGCACTTGGAAAGGAATTTTATTCCCACTGTGGAGTTACTGGATGGTTGGGAAAACAAGTATTTAAAAGGGTTTCTTCCTCTGTGGAATTTTAGTGTAATGGCAACAAAGCCCACAGAATTTCTGCAACACCCAAATTGCTTCTACTCCTACTGAATACTTAATGGTGTGTCCACAACGGCACTTTGCCATGAAATTAAAAAACCTGCAAATGGAAATATCCATTTAAAAACTTAATGAAAAGAGGGATCAGAGATGGATTTAAATAAATTGGGCCAACAGAGCTTTCAGGAGTTCACCCATCAGGCCCTAATTTTCTGTCATGATCCTGCCAATGCCAATTGTTGCATCAGCTCTGACTCTCAATGATTTTAAAGGAGTTTTCCATGGATCCAGGAACCTCCTGCATCCTAGGAAGTGTAGGGAGGATTAAATCCAGGCTGATACATGGCAGGAGGAGTTACATCTGTCCTTCCCAAAAGATGATGAAAGAACTGTCCTTTATTAAACACTGTAAATTAAATTACTGAGGGGAGTTGTACTTGGCAATGGGCATCTCTTGTTTTATTATCTTAGAGGAGAAAATTAAAATTAAGAGTCATGGTGTAGAAATGACCATGGAAGTCAAACATGTTATTATGAGGAGGTAAAAATCATACAGCTCCTCAGAGAAACAGCCTGATATTTTTGCATACACACTATCACATTTTTTTGAGGGTAAGATTCAATTGCCACACAAACAGGTCAATCAAAATGTACATTCAATCTGCAAATTAAAATTAACCTTCCATTTTATTTTCTTTCTTTTAATATCCAGATAACACTTCAGGAGGCTCAAAAATATCATTTTAAGAAGGCTGAGTGTGTTTCTTAGAGGAAATGTCCTGAGCACCATGCTGTGAATTGTCCTTAAACAATCCCAGCAGAGTTAATTCCCCATCATGAACCTGGGAACGAGTCAGGCTCTCTTCAGGGTTCTAGACAGGAATTGATCTGTCAGGGGTTGTACAATTTACAGAAAAAATGTGCTATTCTCTCCAAACCGCTCACAGCCATATCCTGCCCTGACCTGCACTACAGCTAAATGCAGAATTTCTGGAATGAAGGCATGGGACGTTAGGCCTCACTGTCATTGCCTCCCCCTTTCATCCTCTGGCACCTCCAGGCCCATGGGTAGGTGCTAAGAAATGGCTGTTTTCAGCGATTGTACAGTTTTTTACCTTTATAATTCCTTCTCCTTCCCCAAAACCTACAGGGTAAAACATCAGCCTCTCAGCCACTGCTGTCCCTGCTTGTGCCAGCTAGCTTTGCCTTCCTCTGAGGTGCAGGATGATCATGACTCAGGGAAAAAACGGAATTTTGACCTCTGTTCTCCCACCCTGAGATTCATTCCTGCTCTTTGGGAGGGGATCACAGAACAGGACATTGATAATCACACACAAGTGCAAAGAGGTTTGGGTTTTGGTGGTTTTCTGCTCCCAAATGCTGTTGTTTTATAAGCTAAGAGAGTTCATGAGAACCCATGCCCCCAACTCCACCTGAACTTTGTTGACATAATTTCCGAACTTTACAACAACAACTCTCTCTTTCAGGAGATACACCCTGATTTGATGTGCCACAAGACAGATGGGTAATACAGGGAGTCAGACATGGCCCTGCAGGTAAAAATGCTCAGGCAGACTCTAACTGACTGCTCAGCACCTACTAAAACCAGATGGGGCCTGTTAAATGGTGTCCAGGGCTGTGGCATAAGGGTGGCACACCAAACTGCCATTTCCATGTGCCAGTAATTGCATTTATCCCTTGGGATAAAACCTGTATCAGCTCCAAGCTGAGCAGGGAGATCTGGCTCCAAGTGTTTAAATTTTCCCATCAAATCTTTAACTCAAATAATACATTGGCCCTGTATCAAAAGCCCTTGCTCATTCCTGCATGGAAGTGTGGAATTAGTACATTCTGCATATAAAACCACTCCACAAGACACACATTGGATGTATGGAACAGCAGCTGTGCAGAATGATGGCTTTGAGTAGAAGTTAAGAGGACTTTGGCATTTTTGTTCCTCACTGTCAGGTTTTTTTTCCACAAACCATCCTGACCCATTGGAAGAACATGCAAGTCATCCTCCCTTATGATTATTTTGCAAGCAATGATTGTCGAAACAAGGCTAGAAAAATTGCAGGCATTGTAACAAATTAAACTCAGGACTGCATTTCCAGCTGTCTGGAACAGCTCCTTTGTTTTAAACAACAGTTCCATTAATGTTCCAGAGTCTGTGATTATTTGAGCTCTCAACAACATCCTGTTATTCATTATTTCTCTCCAGGAACGAACAACCATGATCCTGAGACCTTTGAGGTTTTAGGAAAAAGTCCAGTCATGTCACAAGCTTCATGACAGTGTTTTGCAAGTGAGTCCTCTCCTATCAATTCTAAAATAAAAACATTTGCTACTGTCTGTTTATTCATTGTTGTTATTTGTTACAATAGGCTTTGTTGGTTTAGACCAGCAGTTTACACACAGTGCTCTGTGCTTCCCAAAGGGCCAGGAACTGTTTTAAGGGAGGCAAAAAAGGAATGTAAAGGTGCACAGGGGAAACACCTGAACCACTGGAGTAACAAGATGGCAAATGAAGGAGAGATCCGGGATCCCCAGATCCCCTTCAACTGGTGTTGAAGGGTCTGAGCAGCTACTCAGGCTCTCTCTGCAAACCAGATTAATCTGGTAAACCAGATTAAAGCCCTTGTGATCTCTCTTGCAATTAAACCTTGCTTTTCTCTATAGATGTTCCCTAAAATACTGTCTCTGTTCCAAAAATGTCAACACGTGAGAAAGACAGAAGGAATAGCAATTACAGATATGGGAAATCTGAGAAATACACAAGGAGAAATGACCCAGCTCAAGCAATCAATGGCCAAAGTTTTTCAAACCCCAGATGAATGCCCCTCTTGCAAGACTGCTCATGTAAGGAAAAGGGGAATATTGCCCTGGGATGCCATTCCAGCAATCCCTGCTCTGGGACCAGGAACCTTCCAACTTCTGCACTGACTACAATGCAGAGCTGATGGGCAACAGAGCTGGGGAAGGGTTCGGAGCACCAGGAGAGGCTGAGGAGCTGGGAAAGGGGCTCAGCCTGGAGCAAAGGAGACTCAGGGGGGACCTTCTGGCTCTGTGCAGCTCCCTGACAGGAGGGGGCGGCCGGGGGGAGTCGGGCTCTGCTCTCAGGGAACAGGGACAGGAGCAGAGGGAACGCCCTCAGGCTGGGCCAGGGGAGGTTTGGGTCAGATATCATGAAGAATTTTTCTATGGAAAGGGTGCTCAGGCCTTGGCAGGGGCTGCCCAGGGAGGTTTGGAGTCCCCATCCCTGGAGGTATCCAAGGCAGGCCTGGACGTGGCACTCAGCGCTCTGGGCTGGGGACAAGGTGGAGATTGGGCAAGGTTGGACCTGATAGTCTTGGGCGCCTTTTCCAACCTGGATCATCCTGTGGGTAAATCCCACTGCAGAAATTGATCTTGCAGGTGCACAGCAGCTCCTGAGAGCCACGCCAAGGATATCTTGCCTCATTTAAGGAATCCCGCATCTGAAGATGATGTTCTTGGCACATCCCAGTGTTGGGGTCAGGGCCTCAGAGCACTGAGCAGGGCCCAGACACTGAAACAGCAGCTCCAGAAACAGGAACAGCCCAAACAGGGAAGATGGGAAAGTTCAGATGGAAAGCAGAAGCACAGTCAGTTCTCCAAGGCCTGGCAGCTGGAAGCAGCGGAGCTTGGCTCCGAGCTGAGCTGCAGACCTGTTGAATTGGCCACCAGAGACGGAGCTGCAAATGCTGCTGGAACTTAGGCCGAGCCCTCCTGGTGCCTCCAGAGATGATCTTAACCCTGAATTATGAGGCAGCACAGCCCAGGGGCAACACATGATAGATGGCTACAGAATGTCCCAGGCAAGACAGACACAGAGAGATTTGATTGCCCATATCTTGCCCCACAGAACAATATATTGCAATTTAATGTAGAATAATTACATCCCCTTTTTTATCTTCTTGACAGTTGAGACCTCAGAGAAAAATATGAAAAATAGCTTGTCCATATTGCTTTGTTAACTATTTCAAAGGGGATTAAGACAAGATCTTTCTATAAGTGACAGAAAGGATGACTGAGTTTTAAACCCATAAAGCCAATTTTACTTGCTGAGGATTTAACCATTGATTCAAGCTACGGGTGCAGTCAGCTGGAAAACCAAAGCTAAAACATTCCTGCAATAAATTCCCAATACATAGCATGACATTTATCCCAAGAGACTGCACTTACCCCAATGCTCACCACCCCTCACATCACGATCCATTGGCATCAGTGTTAAGTAGAGCTAATGAGAAACAACTCAAATGTTTTGTACCATCCCATTAGTTAACATTTAGACAATAATCTTTAAAAATAGAAAACCACACTTTAAAAAAATACCAAAACCACACTTTAAAAAAATATTATTAATATTCTCAGTGGATGCTGATTTTGCACAATGTACTTCAATTTTTATTATACTGGTACCATTTAATCAGAAAATAATTGATCTTTTCAGAGTTAAGGTATATCCTGCTTATACTTAAGTCCCATAGGACATCGAATTGTCCAAAATTAGCTCTTAAAATGTCATGAATTGCAGAACCTTTGACTCCCAAAGATGAAAAAACCCTTTATTTTTGAAATGCACCTTGATTTGTCCAACAAGACTAATTAATCATGGAAAGTTACTCCATTAGTAGACACTCCAGTATGATCAGAGCAAACTTCAGGCATCTGTAGTGGCAAATTTTAGTTTGGGTTTGGGAAACCAGGTTTGGAGCAGCGTGGAACACATCCTCCTCCTCAGTGGGGCTGGTGTGTGGGAATTCTGAAAATCTGTGCCTGCCTTTTTGAGCTCTTTGTAACAGCAGTGCTTCACATGTGGAAATATGGCTGGATGGAGCCCTTAGATCAGCAGGGACTGATTTGGGGAGGATGGGCCTCTAGTTTATAACTAATGCATTTTATTAATTTATATTTTTATATTACCTCCAGTAATACTTCATGTTTCTGAAAGCAGGAGAAAGTGGTGAACAAGCCCATATTCTGAATTCCAGGCAGACTTCTGCCCAGCATACACAATCCATATCAGAAGGCACATCCTAGGAACAGCTTCCAGAAGAAAGGGCTGCTCTCTACCCACTGGGAGACTACTCAGAGAAACTCCTGCCCTATGCCAGGAGTTTAGCAGGCTGCTGGTGAGTACTTCATTCATTCATTTCTGCTCTTCCAACCTCTGCCAGCATTGTCAGAGGTGTGCACTGAGTATTTCCTGGCTCACAGCTGAGTAAAGCTGGTTTAAATTGATCTATTGAGGAAAGCAGATGGGCACAGTCAGGCAGATCTATGGGTTCAGTGGGTTTTGCCTCTGGAAGAGGATGGGCTTTATTACACCCTGATAAATCCAGAGAATGACAAGTATCTGCAGCAGTCTTAAAATCCTGGGAGGAGTTCTGGGTTGCTACGAGGATGCCACATTCCTGTGAAAGTCCCAGATCTTCCCGAGTCAAAAATTCCCACTATAGCCAGGAGCCCTGCTGAAAATTTGCATTGAAATGCAGCTCCCAGGGGTCACGCCGGCACCTGTCCTCCCCTGGGAGCAGGGGTAGGAGTCCCCCCTGGAAGAAGCCCTCAGGGATTTGATCCCGGTACGTGGAGGCTCATTGATGCTCTTTTGCTCACAATCGCGTTTCTGTTCCGTGAGCTGCATTCCCTGTCTGGGTGGGGCATTTCCCTACCTTCGTGCTGGGGGAATCGCCTAAGAAACAAAAAAGTTGCTCTTTCTCCCCAGACAGGAGGGCAGGGCGGGGTGTTTGTGGGTTCGGGGGGCTCTTCTTTCTTCTTGTGCCCCCCTCTCGTACACCTGCAGAGAGCACACGGACAGCATTCGAGCTCTGGAGGGGAGGCTCTGCGAGAGATGCTGCTGCCCAGGGAAAGGCACAGGCTGCCACATGGATGCGGGGGACATAAAAGCCAGCGGCTGCAGGTGGAGAGAATCTGTCCACTCTGCAGCCTATCGCGTGCTCGAGTTCACCCCACACTATATATATATATATATATATATATAAAAATAAATATATCTCTCTACATATGCACCCACCTTGTCATTCAGGTTCTGCAGCGCCTCCTTCCCCGTGGCACTCCTGATCTCCACCTTTCTCCCGAATTCAACAGATGGTTCCCCTCCCTTCCCGCTCTGCTTGGAATAGACAGACTGAGCATCCGGACCCAGGTGAGCAACATCCTTCTGCTTTGCCACGACTTTGTTACATCCGCGGCCCACCGAGAGCGAGTCGAAGTCGATGGTCTTGTTCTCCAGGGAGCCTTCCACCGGGCAGAACATGCCACAGAATTTCTGCCGGGGCTTGGGACTGCCCGAGCCCAGGTTTTTGAAGAAGGCTGGCACTTCTTCTTCCTCGCCCTGCCGCCCATTCTGCTTCCTCTCAGCCATGGCTGGGGTGGTCTCCCTGCTAAGGGGGAATAACAACAGCGGTGACCAGGAGGATCCTACACGCACACACGCACACACGCACACACACACACACACACACACACACGCACGGAGAGAAGAGGTGGGGCGGGGGGGGAAAGGAAAGCGATAGGAAAGAGACGGATCTGGGTCCTAGAGATACAGCAACATCAACTGCAAAGGGCTGTGCCCGGCAGGTCCCCTGCCCCCATCGGCACCAGCCAGCCTGTGGCTCGATCTCTCTCTTTGATGCAGCGTAAAGTTGAGGCAAGGATGGGGCAGATCCTGCTGCAATAAAGGGAGGAGGCTTCAAATTCCCAGCATCCATATGGGGAGGGCGGGAAAAGGAGAGACAGAGAGGAGGAAAAAAAAAAAAAAAAAAAAAAAAAAAAGGAAAAAGCTCACTCTGCAGCAGAAACTGAGGACTGCTCCGGAAGTGATGCGAGTCGTGAACTGGCAAATAGACTTGATCAGGTTGGAGCAACAGCCCCCTTCATACCCACCGTCTCCCCCTCTCCTTCCCTGGCGTGCGGATCTCGCTGTTCGAGGAGACTGATGGGGACCGGGCACCTCCTCCCCTCCGGCTGCTCCCCTTGCCCGGGCAGGACAGAAAGGGGCTCTGCCTCCGTCCCTCCCTTCCTCCCACCAGCCTGTTCCCTGACTCCCCCAGCCCAGCAATGGTGGAGTGCTCCGGGAATCCCATTGTTCCTCACTTTTCCCAGCGCCGCGGAGCCAGAGGGCGGGAGCAGCTGGGATCGCAGCTGGGTCAGCGGGGCTTAGGAGCAGAACGCTGACTCAGCTTCCCGGGCTTTCGGGCGTCGCTGGTGCAGACTCTCTTCACGGGGGAAAAGGGCTGATGGATGGCACTGGAGAGAGGATGAAAAAGAGAGACAGATGGGAGAGGGGTGTGGGAATCAGGGGAGAGAGGAAAACGAGCTGGCAACAGGGACTTACCTCCAGGAGCCGAAATTAGTGACCTTGCGAGGCAGTTAAGCCTCTGCAGTGCCAGGAGACCCCGGTTCCTCCCTGCGGGAGATCAGGGGAGGCAGCCAAAGGCGGCTACGGCTGAGGGCAGGTTTCTAGAGGAGGAGACAGAGCAGCCCCGCGCGTTCCTGCCGTGGTGACAGTGACCCTGCGATGGGGGCGAGGGGAGGGGGGGGAGAGAAAGTGGGGGCGGGGGGGAGGGGGGCAAGGGGGAGAGGGGGGGGGGGGGAGATGGAAGGCAAAGGGGAGATGGGGGCAGAGAGGAGATGGGGGGCAAAGGGGAAATGGGGGATGGAGAGCAGATGGGGGCAGAGCGAGGGTGGGGAGCAGAACAGAGATAGAGGGCGAGGAGAGATGCAGCGCAGAGGAGATGGGGAAGAGGGGACTGGGGGCAAGGGAGGGTATGTGGTCAAGGGAGAGACGGAGGCCCCGGCTGGTCCCGGCCCGGCCACCAGCGCTGTCCGTTCAGCACCACTCGCGCCCGGCGCGGGGCGGGTCAGAGCCCGCCGGACTCTCGCTGCCCGGCAGAGCCCCTTCGCTGCTGGGCTCCAACCCAGCGCCTGCTATGCGTGTCTGGCATCCTCTGGGACTTATTCCCCGGGGTTTGTACCTAAACGAGCCGCTCCAGGGCCGGCGAGGTGGAGGGAGGGCTGGGGTTATTCCCAAAGTGCTGGTTCAGGCAGAGTCCACCAGACCCTGTGAGCCTGGGAGACCCTGGGGACGCGGGAGCAGAGCCAGTCTGGTCACAAAGGTAAGAAACGCAGCGCACAATAGGTCGAACGTGGCCATCTCCATCTGATAATACTTTTTTCATGTGTGATTTGGGGCCCTCAGGATAATTCATATGCAATATTTGTGCAGGCCAAACCCAACGGCCAGGCTACTTATTCCTATGCATTATTCATTGATAAGCATCTTTGCACATGCATACATTAACTGTTAATTGAGCGGCATCTGTGTCCAAATGGCTACCAAGCACCTTTGCAAGATTCAAAAACAACCCCAAAAAACCACTAAAAGAAATAAATCGAGATGTATTTAAAAAAAAATAATCCCAGAGCCATCTCTCCCTGCAAACCACACCCAAATCAAGGCATTTGTATCCAAAAGGTGGAAAACCACCAAAGCCAAGGTCACAACCAAGCAAAGCCCGGTAATAAATGCATAGCGCAGTGATAAAAGACTCCAGACTAAAAGGAAAAAAAATAAGCCTGCAGCTTGGCCCTGAAGGATGAGGATGATGTGCTCTGGTAACTAATGAAGGAGGGAGGAATCCAAAGACAGGGGCTCTCCAGGGAAACAGCCCCACCTCCTTCCCCTCCTAGGATCATCCCCGAGGACCCAGCAGGGTTACAGCCATGCTGATCTTAGGTGCATGGTTGGGGACCAACAGATGGTCTCTCAGGTACACACAAGTGCTGTTTTATTTAAGGTTTATAAATATTAATTGCCACAGCACTGCTGATCAGGCAGCACCAGAGCTGCAGCGAGTGTCGGCGGAGGCTCCAGCAAGAGGAAAGCCTTGGAGTGATTGTGTTGACACTTTCTGCACTTTGCTGAGATGAAGGCAGTGGCTTTCAGGGACAGCCTGGAATCCAGCTCATTCATCCTTGGCACAGCCCTGGAAGATGCTCAGATGGCCACAGGCACAGGCTCTGTGGACGGGGGGGGAAGGATCTGTCAGGAAAGCTGGAGGCTGCGCAGGGATCCAGACAGGAATGAAATCCTGCAGACAGGACTAAACTCCCAAATGTCTCAGAGCTGATAAAGGTCACTCCCAAAGGCTGAGTTTTCCTGCTAAACAGATCTGACTCTTTTACAATAACCCCACAAAATACAGATAATCTCATACTGAACATCCATCTCCAAGTGCTTTCCCTTTCCACAGGCACTCGAGGACACACTCAGCAGTATTTCAGTTATTTGGGGTTTGCATTTCCGGTTGGGCTTATGGGAAGTCTGTCTAAGACCTCACCTGTGTCTGCTGAGACTCTGGCTGGTCTCTCGTATCAAACCAAAGATGATTTCAATCACCCAGAGGAAATTCAGGCATTCCAAAAAATGACTGAACTGTTAAAAGACATCCTCCTTTGGCTTTATTCTCCTTTTTGAGTATTTCACAGTGTCTGTCTACTAATTCTGTTTTTATGGTCCTTTCATGGACACTGAAAAAAAAAGGAGGCAATTTAAAAAAGTTTTTATTTCCACCTATGAAACCCAAGTATCAGATCTTGCAAAACTCCCAACTGTGGCAAATTCTATTTATTCTGTTACACTTGAACTGAAACACTTAAATGTGCCTACATGATTCCATAGCTTTATTCTTCAAATATTTCTTCCTCCAGGAAGAGTCTTAGCATGAGTAAAGATGCACCAGCCAGTGCAGTGAGAACTCAGACCCCCAAAATCACTCTGGGTTTGGGACCAGACATAGAAATTTATTGCCTACATGAGTCCCATTAAACCTCTATAATGCCTGACACACAAGCCTTTCTTAAGATTCCAGAATTCCCAGTAAGGCATATCAGCTTTCCATCAACTTTGTTATCATAAAGAGAATATGGGATGATGGAATTTATATTTTAGTTTGAGTTCATAGCTACATAACACAGAACAATTCCTGAGTGGTAACATATTAAACCAGCAACTGGATATGCCCATGCTCTAAGCACAGAAATAACAACATTTTACTGAAAAATCACTGGGAGCAGATAATCCATGTGTTTAATAATCCCATTGGGTTTCTGTTTTCACTGAGAACCACATAAATTACTTTGAAAATGAAACTGACCCTCATCTGAATTTCATAAACCTGGCATCAATATGAAAATTCCTCAGAAAACTACTCATACTTGGCCCTACAAAGGTGGGGAAACATTGGAGAAACCTAAACACAACCTTAGGAATGAATCAGGGCAGTTGGAATCACACTGGCAGCTTCAGTCTCCATGCAGCAGCTTTTTATTCTGCTCCTGTAATAAGCATTAATTAGTTCTTGCTATATCAGTTATAGGGGTATGCAGAGCAGAATAAGCTGAATGCTTATTTGCAGATAAACCATTTAGCAACACATGAAAATGGATTAAATTTATAATATGGTGTGTGGATAATATTAATTGATAAAACGAACAAAAGAGGGAAACTAAGTAGAAACACATCTTCAGATTTTCTGAACATCCTAAAACTCTGGACACCTCAGAGCAAGCGACTTGCATCAGGAATAACACCCCAGAAAAGTGATGAAGTGATGAAGAGTGTACCTGAAATTGCAGAGGAGATGGGCAGAATTGGCCTAATTTAAGATCCTTTTATGCTCCTGCACAAAAGTCCTGAGTGCCATAGGCACTCCCTGCCTTCAGCACTCAGCACCCCATGATAGGCGACAATCCCTTTCTGGGGATTGGCCTTGGCAGAGACAAGGAGAAGAATGGCATGGACAGCCTGGATTGCATGATTGTCTTCTGCAAAAATAACTTTCCTCTGATAGAAAGGAAATGTGAGCACAAAGATAGGCAGTGGACTGGCTCCTTGTCAAACAAGGGGAAAATTTGGTCTCTTTACTCTCATACTGAGACTCCCTTTGTGCACAGAGACCTGGAATCTGACTGGAAAAACTCAGGAGCACAGGATTGATCCCTGTGTCACACCAAGGGTGATCAGCAATTTCTGATTTCCTGTTCCATCTGGCCAAGAAATCCCAGCTTTTACAAGAGCCTGGAGTGACAGGACAAGGGGGAATGGCTTTAAACTCACAGAGAGCAGTTTTAGATTGTATATTAGGAAAAAATTCTTTTCTATGAGGGTGGTGAGGGAGTGGACAGAATTCCAGAGCAGCTGTGGCTGCCCCTGGATCCCTGGAAGTGTTCAAGGCCAGGCTGGACAAGGCTTGGAGCAACCTGGGATAGGGGAAGGTGTCCCTGTCCGTGGCAGGGAGTGGCATTGGGATTTAAGGTCACTTCCCACCCAAACTGTTCTGGGATTCTCTGATTTCACTCCTCATGAATGAAATGTCTAATGGCGCTTTATTCCATTTCATTCTCACAGTTACTTCCAAGGCTGAACAATCAAACTTGATTTGAATTAGAAACAAGGCATATAAGCTCTATGTTGCTTTATTTGCCTTTCATCCTTAGGTGAGATAATTGCTGCAAATCCAGAATTTTCTTAATTATTTAACAATTAAGAACCCAGACAGAAATTACAGCAGTATATTCCACCATTAAATTGCCATCATTAAACTAAATGACAGCAACTACTTCCAAATCTGGGGCTCTTCCTATTGAAAATAACTACTACTTCCAGTGGGTGCAAGATTTATCATGCAAGGCAGGATCCCAGTGAAATTTGGGTATTTGCAGAAGCAGAACTCCACTGAGTGAATTCTCCAGTGAAAATGAGCAAAGAAAGCCTGGCACAAGCCACTGTGCCAATTTAAGGGATGGCTTAGAGAGCTCCAGCCTGGATCTCTGTAGGGGATGATCTGTATGGTCCCTTTCAACCCAAACCACTCTGATTCTCAAAGAGAAGCTGAAAAAAGCTTGAATATAAATCAACAACATTTTAGGGATGCTCAGAGCAAGGATCTGTTTTAGGCTATGCTGAACTCTGCAACCAGCACTACTTACAGAATTGTGCAGCCCTTAAAAACATTAACTTGTTGCATGTGCCACTGCAATAATCTTAATTTTCCTGCCTGGCCAGAAGCTGGGAAAGCCATCTTCCCTCTTTCTGGGTGTTGCCTCACCCATTGCTGCTCTCCGCATCCCACCCTGGCATTTGAATTTTCTAAGGCACAGGCTCAGGATCAAGAGGTGGCACTGAATAACTACCATTTCCAGAATATTCCTTGAGTATTAAAAATCCAACCAAATCCTAAAATGCTTCATTGGGTTGGAAATCGTTCTGGCAGAGCACAAAATCTGAAAGACCAAGTTGTTCACAGAGAAATCATTAACCAACTTCCCTTTGGGATATAATAATTGCTGGAGTGGCTGGCAGCTTTTCTTGGCGGTGAGCACTCAAAGATGAGACACATTATTTCAGGAACACTAAAGACCAGCAGAAAGTCTTTTGATAAATGAATACAGTCCATTCAAATGCTGAGACAAAGATAATTTTTTTCCATGGTTCTTTTTATTTCTTTTCATCCTATGCTTCACTTTTCCTTTATGGTTTCTTCCTCAGTGACCTCAGCTAACATAAAGTAGCCCTAGCAAATTTCTGCCATGCAGATTTTGTTGCCAGTGGGTTTTAGTCCATGCAAACAGTTTTAGTCCATGCAAACACCCTGCCCACAGCCAGTAGTACGAATATTGAGTCAATTACCAGAGGATTTTCCAAAGGCCCAAATGGAAATGAGGCCCACAATTCCCAGTGACTTCCAGAGGGAGTGGAGACCCTCACTGCCCTCAAAATCTCTCCTCACTAATCCAACATGTGAAAGGCACCGGCCTGCCCTAAAATCAGATTTTTTCTCAGCTATTCCCAGGATGATCATGGACAGAAGCAACAGGAATTTCTCTGAAGTGTTCAGTATTTAAGACAGAATTTCCAAAATTGTTGGTTTTCTTTGATATCTGTAAGTGTCCTGTGACATTTGGAAGCCCCACCACAGCTGAATTACAGCTGATGACTGAGATATGCTTCTTCCAGACAGTGTCATTAAGAGAACTCACCCATCTAACCACAAAAAAGTAGCATTAAATATTAACATTTCCTCTGAACTTCTCTCTCAGAATATGACAGCTCCTGGCTCACCACCACTGACATTCGTGTGGAGCTGGGACTGGGCAGGAAATAGCCATTGATTTGGGGACTGGAAATAATCCAAAGTTTTGCCAGCATTGTCTCAAAAGGACACAGAATGGATAATGGCAACCTTTACTATTGGAACATGGCTTAAAATCTGACCTTTTAAGGCAGGGAGCTCTGGCCAAAAAGCAAAGAGGAATGAGTGAATATCAGTTTATGTCCTGTCACTGGGATCTCCTGACTTCTCCCCACCTCCCCAGATAAGATCTTCCCATTGCAGACATGCAAGAGCTGTGATCCATGTGACTTCACACACCTTCCAAGTGCTACGTTAATAAATAATGATGTCAAAAATAATAGCAAGGGTCATAAAGCACAGCTTGGCCTGTGAGTGATTCACCTGCTTGACTTTGAATGCTGGCAGCTCCCTGGGTTCCTCTGAGACAGGGTACAACAGCACTAAAAATAAAAATCAGATGTAAATTCAACATGAGAAGGAGCCCAGGCTCATGAAAAACAATTTCTTCTTGGATTGACACTCTGCAACTGCATCAGGGGTGAAGCCCAGCTTCACCTTTCCTTTCAGCATGTTCTAGAATTGCTCTCTCCTGTCCCTGCTCTTCCCTAGCAATTTTTACAGCACTTCCCATTCAGTGAAACCACCTCTCCTTTTATTGGAATAAAAATACTTAAATATAACATAATGATATCCTGGGACATCACCTGCCATGTAATATTAACAGTACAGAATGCTGGGCTCAGGGAAGGCTTCCTTAGGCACTGGAGCCAGTTTTGAGCATCCAGAGGCAGCGACAGAATCATGGATCACTTGGATCAGAGCTGAGAATATTCATCACACATTCACACAGGCACATCCCACCAGCACAGAAATCCTTCCCCTCTCCCTTGTCAGAAATTCACTGTGGATGTCTCAGCTCCACAAGTTGAAGGAAAAGAGGGGGAGGGCCCATCAGGCCCCAGGGGAGGAAGGGATGCTGGATGAAAACGCCCAGGTGAGTTCAGAAGGTGTTGCTTGTGCTAATGGTTCTGTTTATCAGCTCTACTGGCTGCAATCTCTACCAGTTCATAGCACAAAAGCATCTTACCATTAAGCTGCATTAAGCAGCTTCACCTCGTGTTTGGGGATGGCTTTAGAGCCTATTTTAAACACAGGACACCTGTATGCACAGGTAGCCTCTGAAAAACAGCTCTGAATGCCCTGCTGGTTTACATGCACACAATCACTGACCTGGTGAACCCAGGTGAAGGAGAGGGAAAATGTCTTGAGTCCACTGATAGGGGTAAACAGACTGTCCTGCTTTATTCTGCAATAAAAATTCCAACCAGAGACAATAACAGAGAAGAGAGAACTGCTACACTGGAAATCCAATGGCTATGGTTAAACTGGGCCATAGTGCCAGATTGGTACCATTTCCAACTGGAAAAAATGGGAAATGACCACACAAAACAGATGTCCAAGCAGTGCAACACTAAAGTGAAACAGAAAGAACTAAAGCTTCATATATGCTTCACATTATTACTGCAGCAGGTAATGAGCTGTATAATATTATAAACATACACAGAAGCAGCAGCCTTTTCCAAAGGTCTCGAGCAAAGATTTTCTTGATGATCAGTGTTCCCAGGGAACTGGGATTTGGTTCAATATCAGAAAGAAGAACAGGGAGGACAAACAGTTAAACAAAAACTTCATGCTGAAAATTTCATGCTGAAAATATCAAAGTAAAAATCAAACCAAGTCATTAAACCCTATGAAAGGAAAACTTCCCTTTTCTCTCTTGTTTTCACAAAGGTTTCTCTCCTCTCCACATGTGATGTCTGGGAGAGTCAGTGCTAACTGGAAAGACACGTTAGCGCTGCTGAATTTTAATATAAAGCTAAGAAGAAACTTCAAGCTTCAGTTTCAAGCAGTGATGTGCCCTGGGCTGTCTCTGCACTGCTCAGGTTCTTCATTTTGCTGACACAGCTTGAAAACCCAATCAGGCCACGCTGCCCAGCAGGAAAGCCCAGGCCCTCTGAAGAGCCTTCATCCCAGCACTCGCACACAGCCCCAAAAACCATTTGTCATTTCTGAAAATCTCATCTCATTACATTTTAAACAATCCCACAGACAAAGGCAGCATTATTGGCCTCACTGTACACATGGGAAATGAGGCACAGAAATTCAAACTCACCTCCAACCACAGCAACAGCCTGGGACAGAGCAAGACACTTGGCCAGGCTCCTGTTGTGTGCAGCCAACCCTGTTTGGGGATCCTCCTCCACCACTGCTCTGCCCTCACAGTTTCCAGCCTCTATTTCCAGGCAGGAATAGCATCAGTGGTAAGAAAAGGGACTAAACAGACTAACAGCCCTGAAGCCTCAGATCTCTTTGTGCTGCTCTGCGCAAAGTCTGGGGCATTGCTGTTGCTGCTGCCATAAACCAATGTCCTCATGTTGCACTTATTAAATAAATCTAATCTTATTAAACTGCATTACAAGCTTTTATTTCATAAATCAGTTTGCCTCACAGATCACCCAGAGAGTTAACTCCCATCTGGACTCTGCTTTTCCTCTCCACAACTTCGCAGAAGGCACTCATGACAAGCCAGACATCCCTGTGATTCCATTGCTGTCAAGTTGGAGCACTTGGAATGGGCCACAGGGAGGATAGGAGCATCCAGGATGCTGCTTTAGCATCCCATAAACTTGGTACCAGTGTTTCAAAAAGAGTACAAGTTGCATTCCCTTCAATATGTGCTTTATCCGTGGAAATATTTGTTTAAAATCACCCAAAATCCCTGTTGGAATGAAAACACAGGGTATCACTGACTCTTAGAGGGGAGCAGTACCAGGAGGTGCAGAATTTCTGTTACATCCTGTGCAAAACAGCCTTTCCTGACCTGGTGCGCTGGGATTTTGTTTTAAAGATCTGAGGTCAACACTAAACAATTTGTTAAATAAAATGGAGTGAATCAAAACGTAAAGTTTCAGGTTTCCATCTGACAGGGAACATCTCCTCTGGAGGCCAAGCAGGTTGAGTTGTACTTTTGTAGGATCAAAGGAAATGTTTGCGGAGAAAGTTCTGACTTCAAAATTAAGAGCTGCAGTTTAAGAATCACTTCATTACCTGCAAAGATAACTTGAATAAATATTTTATAAATATTTTGATAACTTGAGTAAATTGATACATCTTTTAATTCATTAATTCTTCAGTGGTTAGAAAATTAGACAAATTTAGTGGTTAGAAAAAGACATAATAACATAATCAATTACTTAAGATGTCTACTGCATTAGGCACTAATTAATCAGCATCTCAAAAATCAGGTTTAAGAAATATTAGTGTTAAGGCAAGCAGTTATTTACTAATAAGAACATGTACACAACTCAGCACCAACAGAATTACCTGAAATATCATAAACATCAGAAAATCCATGAAAGTCCAGTCGATTTGGTGTAGTAGGATTTTAAAGCACATAATTTTCAGTGTATCTCTCTCGTTCAATGCAAGGCAGGACACGGTCCCTGAGCCCAAAATATATTCACATTCTCTAACTTTAACAAAAAGCAGTAGAAACTAAGTTAAGGCAAATACTGAAGAATGTTTCAACAACACCTGGGAGGAATAAATTATCAGGTCTGATAGAAAAGATGCTCTGACTGAGGATAAATTGCAGGGTGCTTGGAGGAAACAGTCACCACTATCTCTAGCAATAATTAAGTTGGGAAGCTGGGTTTGATTCCTTATAAGAACACAAGGAACACGGTCACTGGAAACCTGTCCCTTCCTTGGAGATGATTTAGTCTCTCACACCTGTGACTTTCTCCCCCATCACAGTTCTTTTGGGAGTCCCTCTGTGTGTGCAGCCTTTAGCACTGGGTCATTTTCAAGGTTATTTGAGTTCTGACCTAAATGAAGACCCTTAATGTGACAGCAACGGCCAATTCCTGAGCTTCTTCCCCAGTTCTGGGGGAGCCGCTCCTCCTTTAACCTGGACAAGCATCATCTCTTTGGTGGGACATGTCTGTTAAATGGCACTGATAACATCGATGCTCAGCTCCCACCGGTTACAGGACGGACCCACCCCTGCTCTCTGACGTTTTCCATGGCAGCAGCAACTCCCAGAGGGAGAGCAGTGCTGGCAGAAAACCAGCTGCATTGTGTCTGGAGAGGAGACGCCTACACCGTGATAAAGGAGCACAAAGTCAGCCTTCAGAGCACTGGCAGCTGCTGAACCTACCGGCTCTAGTTCATCCTGTAAAAACACCACTGGAAGCGGCTACCAACCCAGAATGCCCACCAGCATTCCCCCCTGCAAAGATCCAACTGTACAAAGCTCCCAAATTCCCCTTCTTTGTCTGCCATGGACATAGTGTTCATTGTGGAGTACGCAGAGACAAAGGAAAAAAGCACAAGCTCACAAAGGAACCCCCAGCTAAAAAGCGCTGTTGTGCACTCAGGCGTTAAAAAGGAAAGCGAGCTGTGAGGATGCTTGGAACAGCAGGGCATCAGCTGGAGCCGGCAAGGAGGCTTTCCCACTGCCATTCATAACAAAATCAGGAGGCAGAAAGTTACTATAGCAATGGCAGCAGAATGCAGCTCTTCAGAGGCTAGAGAGCTCCTGCAGATATCGGGGCTCTGTGTCCCCGTCCTGCAGGGCTGCAAACTCCCATCAGCTCCACTGCACCAACTCCCCTCCTCTCCATGGAATTCTCACTGTAGATCACTGGATTTTAGCTTAAAACACACTGAAACAAAGCTGAAGACAAAGCACAACCATTCACCCCTTCACTCTCCAGGTGCTGAAGGGGCCAAAAAGTCACCCCTGGCTGCACAATAAAAAGATTGGGCTCACTTTATATGACAAAAAGCACTGGGCAATAAAACCATCCATGGGTACAGACCCCTCCCCTAATGCTATTTTCCAGGCAGTTTATCAGCTGTAGATTTATCCACTTCCAGCAGGTTAAAGCTGTGCTGGTGGTGGGTTGTGATCGCACTAGCCAGCAGTGTGACAAGGATGTGACAAGGGATTCTCAGGTGTCCAGGACCAGCTCCAAACCTGACCATGAAGTTCCTGCAGAGCTGGACTCAGTCTCTGACTCAGCCCCTGTGCCTGGGTTTGACACAACTTCAGCAGCACCTGGATGGGGCTCGTGTGAAATGAATTCAGTGTTGGTGGTTCAGCTCCAGGGGTCACAGTTTCCATATGTGCTGGAGCAAAACTGAGCCCATCTCCCAGCAGATCCGATTGTCCCCACACAAACACGGGAAAGCCATGGGGAATGCTGATCCAGAAGGACTGACTGGGACAGAGCAGCCCCCTTCAGTTGTAAGAAACCCCAAAGCTAAGGTCTGGTTCAGATACATCCATACAGGTCCCTACTCCACAGATTATTCCCTAAAAGCCTAAAATCACAACCAGGAGAAATGCTGAAGGGATATTCAGTGAAAAGAAAGACGTGATCAGCCAAAGAACATCACAGTGTGAATGTAAATTAAAGCAGCCACAATACCTGTTCACCCCCAGGGCTTTTAACAGATGATGGAAACACAAAAATGGCTTAAAACACTCCTTGTGTCTCCCTCCTGTTTATCCCCATGTCCAATTGAGTGACTCAAATCAGGCCCAGAGGAATTTTCCCATTCAGGAAAGGCTTTGGGCTACATTTCCCCCCTCTATTAATAAACAGTTGCTGTCTGAGTTCTGCCACAGATTCACAGTGTAGAAACGGAGCAGACTGGGACCACTTTTGCCAAAAATCTTGCAATCTCTATTTTCATTTCTGAATTAGCAGAACCAGCCTCTTTCACCACCTGTGAGGCAATGATCTCACCAGCAATGACCATCCACCCCCACCTTGTCCAGCTTCCACACAGCACCACTGACACTGTGCCTGATGATTTTGTCTGCCTCAGATATCTCACCTTGTCTTCCCTAATTTTTAATGCTGACCATTCTGCATATGAAATGGGGGGCTGCTGCAAGCACTGATTTCAAAAGAGGCCACGTTGCCTTGGTTACTCACTGCCGAGCCTCTTCTGAAATCTGCCTTCGCCTTGGATTTGTCCTGTTTTCCATGTTACTGAGGAATTTCCTCTCTCAGACAGCTGGACTTACATGAATCAATTAAATAAATAAAAAACCTGAGGGAAATGCCCTTGGATGTGCATAATTTGTGAAGTCTTGTGCAAAATCTCCATCAGAATCAACAAAACCAGCAGCAGAGAATGCACTGCTGTATCAGTCTGGCCACAAAGTAGGTTTCAGAGCACTCTAGGCTCAGCCTATGTCCCGAGGAGCTGGAGCTGACACAACTCTGCTGTCCATTGGTGGTGAGACAGAACTAAAACTCAGGCATCACTAGTGCTGCCTGTGCCCAAAGCCCTTGGCTGCCCCTGCCCCAAAGCCCAAATCTCCACAGTCCAAAGAAGGCAAGGGAAGAAAGAAATCCCTTTGTGCTGATTTTACAGAGGAGGAACAGCAGGATTTTCAGGATTGTCAGATTTTAGGGTTACAAGCAGGTCTCTGGCAAGGGGTGGGGGGTGTTTGGCACAGGGACTCACACCAGGGTGGGTTCAGGGTGCATCAACACAGCACAGACCAAAATTACTCACAGAGATTCATCAGGGGCTGCTTTTGATAAACAGACACATTGAAAAAAACTTGGATGTGTCAGTGGGTAAATCCAAAGAAGAAGACTAAGCCAAATCTAACAAAAGCTGTGCTCATAGTTTCTGTTCACTATCCTCCTGTTCCTAGAAATTAGCTATTTTCTGTAGCCACAGTTAAAAATAACACCTGATTAAAATGTTCAACACTGTCTGGGAGAATTGAATCAGAGCTCACTAAAATGTTAATACTTACTGAGAAAGGTCTCTGCATTCTTCTGTGTAGACAGCAAGTTAGATTGCATTAATTCCATTTTTGGAAAGTGGAGGCAGAATTTTCAGCACTGTAAACCAAAGATTTATTCCTATCTATGTTGATGATATTTCTAATTGCCATATCAAGTGAAAATTATTTAAGAATGTGAAATAAATAAGATATCCTTCAGCACTCTTGCTCCACCTATGTTGCGTTGTAAAGGCCACCTCTAAGGCTTTCAGGCTTGAATCTTAATTGGATCTTCCAGACAGAAACAATCCACTCCTCACACAGGAGTGCCAGTAAGGATAAAAAAAAGGACAAGGAATTTTAATTGCACTGTAATCCTTCTTTCTTGCAAATTCCACATTGCAGGCACCTAACAGACTAGAACCAAAAGCAAAATTCACTGGGAACCTCTCAAAAGAAAACACATTAAAATCCATCCATAGATGGATCTTCAGGCAGTTGGCCATGCTGTTGTTTAATGTAGGAAGTAATATAAATTAAACCATTTGTCACTCCTAACTGAAAGGAAAAAAGGGAACCAGCCAATTTGTCAGCAGATTTTGCCTTCATCATAATAGCTATATCCATCTTTCCTGCCTCTCCATGCCCCACCAGAGGCCCTGCTCCAATCTGTCAGCAGTTCTCACACTCAGCCTTTGTTGCTGGGAAAACGTTTCATTCTATAGTTCATATATCTGATGAGAGGCCTATGAATAGACACCATTTTCTACCCTTGTTCCTGAGCTGTATCTCTCACCCTGAAGAGCAAAATTGCCTTTCAGCACTGCATTAAGTCAATGGTTCTCCACTGCAGAGCATGGATGTCAATGGGGGAAGAGCCCACTTCCCATGGATGTCAATGGGGGAAGAGACCACTGAGCCACTCTGCACACTAAACTAACCTGCAGTTCATCAGTTCCATCAGAAGTGGTCCCAATCTCTACAAAATATTCAGCATTGACAACAGGCCGCCAACCCCAATTCCTGATGATCCAGACAAAGATTTGCCAAGAGGATTTGAGATCCAGCTCCCATTTGGTCTGTGCTGCACCAGGCAGTGCTCTGCTGGGCATGAAGATGAGTTGGGAGGATGGGGATTGGGGTGGCTTTCTTAGGGAGTTATTGGACTCTGGCAATTACCCACTGCCCAGACCCTGTCAGAACCTCCTATCCAAATTAAGTTTGGCAGCACTATATTCCAAGACTGGGCTATGGATTTGTGTCCATATACATCATGGAATCACAGAATGGTTTGGGTTGGAAAGGACATTAAAGATCATCCCGTTCCACCCCCTGCCATGGGCAGGGACACCTTCCACTATACCAGGATGCTCCAAGTCCCTGGCCTTGGACACTTTCAGGGATCCAGGGGCAGCCACAGCTTCTCTGGGAATTCCATCCCAGCCCCTCCCTACCCTCACAGGGAGGAATTCCTTCCCAATATCCCATCTAGCCCTTCCCTCAGGCAGTGGGAAGCCATTCCCCCTTATCCTGGCACTCCAGGCCCTTGGAAAGTCTCTCTCCATCTTTCTTTTAGGTTCCTTCAGGCACTGGAAGGCCACAATGAGGTCACCCCAAAGCTTCTTTTCTCCAGGCTGAACAATCCCAACTCTCTCAGCCTTTCCTCCCACCAGAACTGCTCCATCCCTCTGATCATCCTGGTCCCTCCTCTGGACTCTCTACAACACCTGCTTCTTCATAGGGCTGTGGAGAGGACTCCCAGCTCTTCCTGCAACTTTAAACCAAATTTTACAAACATCTTTTATTTGTGACCATCAAGATGTCAGAGTAAAAGTCCCAGTAACTCCTAAGGCAAGGTTCTGACAGCCCTTCTGCAGGGCAGCCAGGCCTAGGTGGAGCAGTTTAGCTGTGCTGCTCCTCCAGGTTGCAGGATAGGATGCCTTGGGACTTCAAAGGGGTTTTGTGTGTATGTGTGGGTGTTTTGCAACCCTTGTGAAAATCAAATTGCATGTGTTCCTTGTGCTTGTCCCTGATTGCCCCAGTTAATGAGTTTTTAGTGCACTGAACCCTACTTAATACGTTGCCTAATAAAATGAGAGTAATTAATCAATTATCCAAAAGGGCCCAGCTTTTGATCGTTCTTACGGACTTATCACAGCAGCCAGAGTCCTTTCCCCACCCTCCTCATCATCACAAACCTCCCCTTTCTGATGATGTCCTGGACACAATGAGGGGCCTCTCTGGTGTGGTAACATGGCTGCTGGCCACGCTTTTTCCCTGCTGTGTGGACAAACTTGGCCTTGCTGCCACTTGTCCCTTGCCAAGCTGCTCTCAAGTCTCTGGCCAGGACCACACTGGAGAATGCAGTTATTGTGGAATCACAGATTTGTTTGGGTGGGAAGGGACCTTAAAATCATCCACTGCCATGGTCAGGGACACCTTCTACTATCCCAGGTTGCTCCAAGTCCCATCCAACCTGGCCTTGGACACTTCCAGAGATCCAGGGGCAGCCACAGCTTCTCTGGGTAACCTGTGCTAGGGCCTCCCCACCATTATTCATCTACACTGACTGAGGACGTATCTTCTTCACCAAAACTAAGCCCTGCTGAGCTCTCCGTGCTACCACCAGTTTGATATTCACACTTTCATCGTGGCTGTTTGTACTCTCCAATGGGAAGTGCAAACCCATGGCACTGGGGTGACAGTCCCCACAGTCAGGCTGAGCCTGCTCCAAATGCATTCCTTAAAACATAATTTGCTCCAATTCATGGAACAGCCATTGCTGACAGAGCTCTAGGAGTGTCTGCTGTTCCCACTTGGCTCTTTCCTCAGACTGTCTCCTGCTGCTGCGTTGACCTTGACAGATGCCAAGTCTCTCCTCCTCTTTTAGTCCACTGAAGCTTCTGACCTTCTTTTATGTTCCATCTTTAACTTAGGCTGCCCCTCTGTCATGGCAGCACAGCAGTAAAACCTTTGGAAGTCATCCCAAAAGAGGAACTACTGCAAATGGCCACACTTCGCTATTTACTCCTCACAGCTGAAGAAAAAAGTGTCTTCCTTTATTGTAGAACTAAAAGAACTAATGCTCCTGCAGGAGCATATCTGTGAGGAAAAAAGGATTTCTTCCATCTTACTGACAAATGTTGTTTCATTTCTAGTGGGGAAAGAAAAGGAGAAATCCTAAGCAACCTCTGAAATCATCTTGCCAAGGCTTCTATACACCTCACAACATATTTCCAAAACACTTTGGGGGTTGATGCTCTCCACTGAACTCCACAGTGAACAGCTGAAGGTACACGTGCTTTGCCTGGGATCTTTGTGGATGCTGAAAACATGCAGGTTTCTTCTATGTTTTTTCTTCTTCTTCTTTTTTTTTTTTTTTTTTTTTTTTTTTTTTTTTTTTTTTTTTTTTTTTTTTTTTTTTAAAGATAAAACAGCATCTGCATGGCCCTCCAACCTTAAAACTTGGGAGGAAGGAAGAGAGTAAGCCTTGGATAAAGTAAAGGAATAGAAGGGACTTAAATATCAGACTTCTACTGAAAGAAGTGGAAATTCTGTAATTTAGGCAAAGATCATCATAGAACTCCAGACCATTCCATTTCATTCAGCTATGCCTGGATAAACCTGAATACATCAGGGTCAGGCCCTGCCAGAACAATTCACCCAGACTCTGAGTCATTCTGCAGTGCCCTCCTTCCACTTGCTCACAGACAGAGCAGAGGCTCTGAGCTGGACCAGTCCTGACAGCTCAGCCCCATCAGGAGATGGGGAGGCTCTGAAACCTTCAGGTCTTGATAATTCCATTGGATTCTGAACAAAATAATCCTTCACCCCTGAATTAACACCTAAGCACAGATAAACTCAAGAGGAGCCCAGCCCCAGACACAAGTCTGGTCAGAGAGCAGCAAGCCAGTGCAAACAGCCTCACATTCCAGACTGGGTGGATCTCCATGACGTTTGGAAATACTGGGTCTGACAGCGCGGCTGCAGTGCTGGAGGGCAGCACCTTCCTGCCAGCCTGCTTGTTTATCTAGGGATTTCTGGACCAGCAAACCCAGGCAGCTGATCCTAGAAATAACAGCTGAGAGCAGCCCAGCACTCACCACCACTGTCAGAAAGGGCTCTTCTGAAGATCCTGATGTTAAAGGGAGGGGACACAATAGAAGTCCACTGGCCAGATGCCCATCCTCACAGGAAAAACCCTGAAGCATTTACCGCAAGGCTCTCAAAAGTGTTTAGCAATTAAGATTCCCGACTTGAGACGTTACAGAGGCCCAACGATTTGTCAGACAGAGACCCAGAAAGAGGGAAGAAGCAGCCACTAAAGAGGGGGCTCAGCTGCAGGAACTTTAAAGTCCTGAGAGGTCCTCAGGTGAGGGGTAGAGCCTGGATTGCTCTGCTGAAACTGAGAGCAGAGAAGCTCAAGTGCTGGCACTGCTCTGCTACAGCCACCTCAAAGAGTTCACCTTTCTCAGCAAACCCAGGGGCATAACAGATTCTAATCTATCAGAATATATCTGCAATTTTCCCTATAAATTCTTGGAAAAGTACTGTTCTGAAGCAGAGCTATTTTAGCAGTCAGCCAGTGAAAGAACAGCCCATGGCAAGCTCAGGGCAGTAATTGACTCTGAAGAGCTAGAAGATAGTGCTGAGGCTGGAGCTGTTTGAAAGCACCCGGGAAAGCACAGACACAAAAAGCTGCTCATTGGTTAAAGCCAGGGGACTTCACATCCCTCTTGGAACAAAGCTTGGAGTGGCAGAGGTGGGAGGATAAATACAGCTGCAGTCCAGGGAAAGCAACAGTGATACCTTTGGCAATACAAACACTTTGGGCGATTGCTCCCTGGCCAGGGAAAATCAAAGGGAGGCAGAGGAAACATAGGTCAGAATATTTAAGCATCTACCAGCACTCTGCAAGAAACTAAAGCTCAGCACAGACAGCTGGGACAAACTTTATATTCAATTTATGTATAAACGGCCTTATAAAACTCTGTGTTATCCTACCCTACAGTGTTTATAGAGGAAAAATACAGCTAGAAAAAAAACAGGACCTAATGAGTAACACACAAGGCTGTCCAGACTGCTGTGATTAAATGCTTTACAGAAGCACCTTTAGGCCAAATCCTATTCCTTATTTCCCTGTCTGAGCCTAATGCTACAAATGTGTGTCACACCTTCTTCTTTGCTCCAATGACCGTGCAAAGACATAGAGATTTACTCATTTTATGCCTCTTCATCTTGAGCCAAATCTCCTTGTTCTTATCCTCAAAGTGAAACACAATATAGTCTATGCACTGAGGGCAATTTTCTTTTATCTCGAAGTATCCCCCATCTCAGGAAAAGGAAGAAAATACCACCAGAATTGCAGACTTCCTTTGAAATATTCCAAATAGGAACAGTAAAATATCTTCACAGCTGTGAAAAAATAATGTCAGTTTTACCAAGTTATAGGTGATTTTTTTTTAGAAAAAGCTTTTAAAAACAATCAATTGCGACTAATCACAAGCCAAATGTTGTCTTTTCTTCATGTTACCCAGAATCAACACACACAAAGGTCATTTTATGAAGAATCAGTATCCATTGATTGATTTTTTTAAAAAATCAAGCTGGGATGAGAGAAAAGTGTGGCTTTCCAGGGAAGTTGCTGCTTTATCAGGAAGGGCTGCAGCAGCTCCTGGTTAATCAAGCTGCTGAAAGTTTAATTATCTGTCAGAACACACTTGGGGTGGGGGAAAATCCCTGTGAGCAGTTGCTAGAGAGTAGAGGTTCCCGGAACAAAAGGCAAATGGGTGCTTGGGGCATTGGAATCTCCATCCCTGGACTAGGGCTGGCTAGGGATGCACTTACAGGGCTGGGAACCTGCAAGGCCATGATCCCGAGCGTGTGAAGGGCCAGGACTGGACTTGATCCCTGTGGGTCCTTCCAGCTCAGGATATTCCATGATTCTGAGATTACCTGCAGGCAGAGCTGGACTGAGAGCTCCCTTTGCCAGACCCAGCAAATCCCGCTCCAGACTGGGACTGTGGAGCACAAACAAGACACAGGAGGAACAACAGCTGCCAGTTCAGTCTCCACGGCTCTGTCCCTCCCTGTGACTGCTCTGTCCCTCACCCCAACGCCTGCACTAGGACAGTGGGAGCTCACTCTGGCCCTGCACCAGGCTCTGTGCATGGCCAAGGCAACCCCAGAGGTCACTGGGGATGGAGGAGAGCTTGGTGTGTACTTGAGCAGGCTCTGACTGAGGTCCAGAGAGCTGGCCTGGGCAGCCTCAGGTCCCCCAAAGGACAGACTGTGCACAGGGAACATGAACCATGTCCCTTATCAGTCCAGCTGCTGATATTTCACACACACCTCCTGCAGAAAGAAGCCTTTGCTTGGTGCTGCTGAATTTGCAACTCCCAGTGAAGGGTGAGGTGTAGCACAAACTGGGCTTACTGGGACTCTAACCCAGCCTCTCCAGAAGCCTCAGCCTCTCTTCCTCATGCTTTAAACTGGTCGTCTTCTGACAAATGCTGATGCTGGAAAGCATTCACTGCTCCTTCAGGACCCTTAAGAGGAGCCTGGTGTGTGACCCAGCTCGGGGAGCCCTCTGACACCACAGTGATGTCACAGCCTACAGAGAGCAGCCAACACATGTGAAAGTTCAGCTCTCCTGCATGAGGCAACTCATCCATCTAAAAGCTGGTGTGCCAGTCTGTCAGCAAAACTAGGCAGAGATGGGAAAAGCAAATATATTCAGGCAGATTTTAACAGGTTGACCGAAAACCCATAGAAAAGGGAAAAGCAGCTGCTGGTTGAATATAATGGAAGCTCTAAGGAAGAAAGCAGCCCTGTGCATGTGAATGTTAATCAAGCCCCATTTCTCTTCAAGTCAAAACATGAAGGTATTTACTGGTGTGTTGGAGAAAAGCCTTCAGGAGGTTTAAATTATCCTGTCCAACCCATATTCTAATGGCTCTGCCTGACCTCCAGAGATCATCACTGCGTTTCTGGCTCACTGCCCCGCTGCATGTGATAAAAGCATTTGGGGCTTACCAGCAAGGTTTTCATCGCTCTCCATGGGAGGCCTGGGAAAGCCAAGGGATTGTGCCTGGAAAACAATGTACATTTCCTTGCTGATAAGAATGTTGGGGGACAGATTTTATACCAGGCTCTGAGTGTGCACTGAGAAAGGATCAGAACATGGCAGCATCACTCATCCCACTTGGAATCAGTCACACCCCGTGCACAGAGATGTCCAAGGATCCACCTCTCCTGAGCAGCAGAATTTGGCACAATCCCAGTTTGGTTCACACCAATAAATTGGTATCACAGACCCACTGCTCTCCAGTGAGGCTCCACAATATCAACTCACTGCAGAAACGAGGCAGTGAATTTTCAGATCCTGATCCTCATGGCACAGTTCATGCAGGATTCCCATTGCCTGATCCCACTGAACAGACAGAGTGTTGTACTGGAGATAAATGTGAAATACTAATTTTATAAAAACAGAGATTGAAAATATGCTCACTGACTCAGCATGCTGACACATCCAGTTCAGTAATTTAAGACTGAAGATCATCACCTCATTATCTCCATAGATATGGCCCAGAAAACCAGCCCAGCAGAAATCATGGAGTTCCACACAAATTTGAGTCTCATAGGAATATTCTTCTGTAGGAATATAAATTCAGTAATTGCTTCATGGGTCATTAAATCTGGTTTTATAAACAAAGACAGACACAGCATATAATCCGAAATGAATCACACCAGAACAGGTCAGAGAGCATGCATTAGCATGCAATTGGCTGACACAAAAGTTATCTACACTGGCTGAGAATTTGGAAAAAATATCCTTGGTATTTGGGATCATTACATGAAAGGATTATAGAAATCCTTTGCTTTTAAGTGAGGTCATTAACACCTTTCCACAGCACGTTAATATTTCCATTTTACAGATGAGGACTGAGTCACAAAGACTTTCCTACAGCCAGTATCAAGTCAGTGGCATAAAGGCACCTGCTGCTTCAAGTACTCATCCTGGAAAACACACGGTTCCTATTTCCAGCCCAATTAAAAAATAAAATCCTGAACACTTGGAGAAGATAAAATTCAGCAGAAAGGGGTGGAGAGCAAAATAAACTGGTAAGAAAAGGGGAAGTTGTCCAGCCTGTGTGGTTTTGGCTGGCAGTGGCTATGCCAATTATACAAATAATGCAAATGTGATGCTCAGCTAGGTGCGTACAGCAGCAACAACATACAAGTGCTTTGGGACAAAAACCACATGTTCCCATGTTTGGAGCACTCAGTATCACAAATCCCAGTCAGAGAGCTCTGAGAGACAAGGGCTGGGAGGAAATCTTTTCTATTCTGCCTTTTCTCCTTATTTTCTTACATTTATCCTATTATCTATTCCTAAATGCTCCCGACTGACCCAATCATTCTCGTGCCACTGCATCTCCCTTCCTCATGCATTCAGCAGCGCAAGGATTCCCGACAGTTCTCTGCCTGCTCCTCACAAACCCGTAACTCTCGTGCACAAGCGCTGAAATCTAATTCCCTTCCCTCCCCCCATCACTAATTTCACATTAACTTCGCTCCGACTGCGCTGCTGGGAGGAGCACTGGGGATTTATCAGCGGCTCTAACAGAAGGGGATGGAAGGCAGCACTTTCAGCAGCACTCTTGTCTCCTTTTCTCTCTCAGACGGTTCTGCCGGGAAAGAAAAGCCCCCAAAGAGAGTCTGGTGTGGAGGCTGCCAGGGTGACATCACGGATGGTGCCACCGTAGGAGCAGCCAATTGGGGAGGGCTCTTTCACTGCCGTCCCTCTCACCTAGCACAAGAGCCTATTGGAGAATGTTCCTCACGGGAAAAACTCGCTCCTGTTTTGTCGATGCTTATCTTGCCACTCCTCCTCTCTCTCCCCTTCCCACTCCAGCGTGAGTGCACGGACATACACACACAGAGCACAGCCGAGGCAAAACAACCCTGCACAGCAAAACCCCGGTGTCTGAGTATCAGACTTCAGGCAGTGATTCACATCAGAGCTTCCTGCTGCTGCTGGAGAGTCGTACTTTTGTGCAGGGATTTCAGTGGAAGGAAGAAGTTTCCTCCTCCTAGTCACTGGTGATTTTAACTCGTTGTTACAACAATGCAGCCAATAGGCTTTGGGTTTCTATCCCAAATGTGGTAAAAGCAATTCAGCTCCAGCCAGAGAGCCCAACCAGGCCTGCAACGCTGTGAAAAGACAGCAGAGAACTTAAAGGTGGGGCTCAATAGCCGCGGGCTGCACCAGGGGAGGGTCAGGTTGGACATCAGGAGGAATTTCCTCCTGGAAAGGGTGCTCAGGCCTTGGAAGGGGTTGCCCAGGGAGGTTTGGAGTCCCCATCCCTGGAGGCGTCCAAGGAAGGCCTGAACGTGGCACTCAGAGCTCTGGGCTGGGGACAAGGTGGGCAGCGGGCACAGCCTTGGACTTGATACTCTTGAAGGGCCTTTCCAACCTCAGTGATTCTGGGATTCTGTGTTCTGCCTTTCCCTGGATACCTGTGAATTTTACTGTAGAAGACCTAATTTTCAGCACACAGAAACAAAGCCCAGCATCAGGGACAAACTGCAGGGCTTGCAAGTGCACCCTGTTCACACCAAAGATCCTCACTGCAGCTGCTGTCTAGGAGGAAATGGGCACATAAAGCTGTTTGTGAACTGAAGCTATTAAAGCAATTTGTAGGAACCCCAAAGATCTCTTCTACCTGTCAGACAGGGCTCTTAAAGCAGCAGCTGTCATTGTCTGCCGCTTCTCACTCTGAAATGAAGTGAAAATTGGCACATTGTGGGAGCAAGTCTGGGATGTCTCCTGGTGGTGCAGCCGTCTAATGTGAGAGCAGCCAGGCTCTCTGAGAGAATCCTAAAGGAGACTGTTGTACTCCAGGCACACAGCTTCAAACCCAACTAACTCGCAGCACCTAAAAGTCTTGTGAGTGCAAAGAGATTTTTATGTCCTATTCTTTGCAAAAAATATCTGAGCACTGCTTCAGCTCTGGCCAGCCTTACACACTACAAGGCTTTAATTCTGACTTTGCAAAAATGAAGCTGAAAAATCCACCCCTGTGTATCCATTTCTGACTCTGACAGAACTTTCTTCCTATCTTATCAGTATTTATAAAAGTGTCTGTATTTTTACAAAGAATCCTGTAACTGGAGCTGGCTCAATAAGCCCAGGAGCAGAAATGCTCCAACCTTGCCAGGCCTGGGCAGCACAGACAGACCCTGCCCAGCCCAGCAGGGCAGTCTGCAGCTCCTTCTGACCTCCCATCTGTAGGAAATTGCGCTGAGAGCAATTCTGTCTTATCCAGCACCACTGGAAGTAAACACTGGTCACAAAGCATCCTCAAGGCCTTCAGGAGGAATTCTCAGACAGAAAAATCCAGAATGGTTCCAAATTTGGAGCTGAATACTGGTTTAGTGTGCATCCCCCTCTTACTTATAAACATGACAGACCACTTCATAGAATCCTGGAATGGTTTGGGTTGGAAGGGACCTTAAAGCCCATTCCATTCCACCCCCTGCAATGGGCAGAGACACCTTCCACTATCCCAGGGTGCTCCAAGCATATCCAACCTGGCCTTGGACACTCACAGGGACAGGGTAGCCACAGCTTCTTTGGGCAGCCTGTGCCAGGGCTTCCCCACCCTCACAGGGAAGAATTTCCTCTGTATATCTCACATAAATTTCCCCTCTTTCACTTTGGACCCATTAGTCCTTGTCCTGGCACTGCAGTTCCTGATGAAACTGTAAACTTCCTTTATATCCTCCTTCCTTGGAGGTGAAAGCAAAGCAGTGGCCCCTGAATACTCCTGTCCTAGGCTGTGCCAAGCTCGTGACACACATCAACCATTAAGGAACAGCATGCAAGACCTGGAGCTCTCCCAGTACCCACACTCCTACCTGTAGGAACAGCAGGGCTCATGGAACCAGGAAATACACACAAAACAGGGCAATATTTTGTCTCAGTCACCAAAACTCCCCATGGCAGAGCTGGGGACTCAAAGAGGCTTGAGGTGTTTGAGTAGAATGGAGAAGCAGTGTGAAAACACGAGGAAATGAATGAGTGCTTCCCAGAGCCTGGGAGAGCCCAAGAATGCAGCGAAGCAGGATGAGAACATCCCAGCAATGACCTTCACAGTGAGTAATGGGAATAATGCAAAAGCAGAAGAGGATTCCAACCAGCAGTGAGGTGCAGAGGTGGTGTTTTTGTTGTTCCAGCTGCAAAATGAGGATGGTCCCACAACGCTCCTCCCAGCACCTGAGGGACAAGGACCTTGCCTGCTCCTGCCCACAGAATGAGCTGGAAGAACCAAAGGCTGTGACAAGATTGGTCTTAAAACAGTTTTTCATTAAAACACTTACTTAGAAGACACAGGAAAATGCACCTGAGAGTCAGAGGCTCCTTGATCTACCATAGATAAGCATTCCAGGATCCAGAGGCTGAAACTTAAATTCCAAAGTAAGGTAGAAGTTAAAGACTGAACAGCTCAAGGAGTAGGTTCAGCACAACTCCACACACTGACACCTTTGCAAGGATGTGTCCTTTTGTGACCTAAATTATACACCTTAATACACTGCAACAACTTCAACAGCTGTAGGACTATTCTCTTTTTTTTATAAACACCAGAATAAGGCATTTTCTGGCCTTAAAATTCACTGATTTATCTTCAGACAACAAACAGCAAGTTACGCAAACTGCACCACTAAAAAAAAAAATTTCTAAACAAACTTCCCAGTCTTACCAGAAAAGTGTTAGGATACAGTTTAAAATAGAAAAATGCCTGTTTCCATACTCTAAATTCTCCGGCAGCAGCTCAGAAAGTTAAGTTGTGTTTACTTTCCTTCCTGGAAAAGCATCCCTTCGCTCTCCCCCTAAGCTGTCCACTGTCTGTGCTGGGAGCATGGCCTGGCTGAGTCAGCTCAGATCACACTGGGCAAGGCACAAAGAGGGACCTAATGAAGTGGAAACTGATTGAGCTTCCTATTTTTCATGGGGATGCTGTATTCAGCACGAGGTTTTTCAGGAGTACCTCCAGGCTTTTTGTTTTGTTTTGAAAGTGCTGGTTGAACTACAGGGCATAGTTCAGGAATCCTGATGGTTTATTTTGGTTTTCAAGGCCCAAAACACAAAGGACTCTTCACAAATCACAAACACAAGGCAAAGATCCTATGAACACTCACAGGGAATCAGGACTTCACTTTCACATGGAATTTTTACAGGTACGCACACACACAAAAGTGTAAATAATGTTTTTATAGTGAACTTTGCCATTAAACAATGCAGATTCTAAGCTTTTCATATGTGTACAGTGAAGTCTGAATCCAGTGAAAGGAAGACTCAACATCCCATCACTGAACTCAACCACAGAGCACCTGGAGATTCCCTCAGGTCAAGGTAGAAGGGAACTTCCCCAGAATCTGAAATTCTTGGGCAAAAATGAAAAGAAACTTGAAGACAGTCCTCAACTCCATCAAAATGTGATATACACCAGAATAATCCCAGAGAAAAGAAAGTGCTGCCTTATGCAAGATGATCTTATATTTATTCTTGCATTATAACTAAAAAGGTTTTGAAGCAATTAAAAAGTTCAGGCCCAAGTTTCACTGTGAGTCCCAGACAAAGAAACCTTCTGAAAGTAGGGTTTATAATATTCTCTTACTCCTCTGGAAAAATAAAATCCCATTTACACAAAGTTCTGGATTTACAGATTAAAAAATATAGAAAATAATAACTAAAATGGATGGTAACAGTAATCACAATGGCGCCATTCCCACCTAGAGTGAACAACTCTCCTCACGATAAATCGAAATAACCTGTGCTCTTGAACCAAGAACATGGAGGCAGATTAACAATTAGGGTTTATGTCCCTTACTCTTTAATCTGCAAATTAAACACAATTAGAAAACAGAACAGAAATACAAAGAATACAATAAAGTTGACCAATCATACAAAATCTCAGCAATTCTACTTTACATTTCATATACAACCACATTATTTTCCTTTCAAAGTTTTCCTGGACAAGGTGCTGGAGGACTTGGAGAAGGTACACAAGGCCAACCAGGGGGAATATTTTTATTAAGTGCTTCAGGAAATGAAGCAGATCATCCCAGGTCACTAAAAAACAAAACAAAAATAAACCCAAGCAATCTTTCAAAAAAATTATTCCAGTCTATAAACAGCAGCTTCAATGTTTGTGTCACTCAGAACAAAACAGTTCCATAAAACATCTTAAAAAGCAGACCTGTAAGGAAAGGCAAAGAGAAGAAAGACAAAAGAAAGGCGCAGCATGAAGTAATTTCAGACAACCAGTTTTGTGAGAGCTTTAATGGCACAAAATGTTTATAAGCTACAACTTATACATGTAAACTGTATATAATGTTACAAAGTCCTAACTAATTTATGAAGAATGCATAATCACTTTGGCTCAGTTAACTCCAATATTTCAACAAATGTCAATTAAAAAATTTGAATTTCTAACAATCTTCAGCTTTCGCTTTTGAAAACAGTAAGTAAATATGCATTCGCTGCAGTTAGGTCAGCCTGCATCTTTAACGTACGAGTTTATGCATTTTTTCTCAATCCTATTTACAAGTCTAGGCCAGTTTTCACTGAATGTAAGAAAAATGAAGCCTACTTTTTTTTTTTCCAAAACTGTAAACAGGTATAAAGCTTTTTAAACAACATTTATCTTAACAAAACTTCAACTCTCAATAATTGAAACCCCTTCTTGAATGATACAACACTGTTCCTGTTCATTGTAAAACTGGAAGTTGCAGACTTTACTCCAAAGCTTAGAATAGGGTCTCAATAAATACTGCCTTGTATCCCAGCCAGTGTTACAGTGACCACGGGGTATTCCTCAGCTCTGCGTTTCACAGGTTTTACTCCAAATATCATTAGTAGTCTTGAAACTCCAGCCACAAGTTTGCACTGTTATTTATCAGATATTCTAAAAAATTACCTTTTAATTTAGAAAGGTGTAGTTTACTGGGTTATCCTCTTTAAAAGGTACTCCCCACTTAATAAAAATCTCTTTTTCCACTACTCCAATTTCATATAAAACAAGGTGCTGTGTTAGAATTGAAAGCGGTCCAGCCTTTCTCCCATCCCCTCAGATTTTAGGGCTGTAAAATAAAGTATTTGATGCTCTCTAAAATGCCCTCCACCAGGTTCCCCCCCACCTCTGGGTGAAACCCAATATCCACACCCAAAACAAACCTGCAATTATGGGCAGCTCAAGTGCCACTAAGTATTCACAACTAAAAGAAAAAAAAAAAAGCAGATTACTCAAGAGGATTTGTTGTTCACCCTGAAAGCATTCTCTGACAGCATTCAGAAGCACAGAATGAAAATAAATACAGTTTAGCAGTGGACTCAACTTTTTCACCTCCTGGGAGCTAACTGAAGTTTTTTTAACCCAAATATCAGCTGGGATTCAACTTCTATGCATCAACTGGTTCAAGCAATCACTGCTCTATCAAAGACTCAACTTTATAAAGTCTGATGTGAGCAAACAATTATAGGTAGCTGTTTTCTCCAAATGGCTGACTAGATTTTCTTATTTTCTACAAGTCAGCCTAGTAAAGTTTTTATTTAAATAAGATTTTTGCTAGTCTTAAAATAAGCATTGGTTCCCTAAATACTTAGTATTACAGTCTGTATCATATTTTTATATATATATTCATATATACATACATATACACACATATATATATATATNTATATATATATATATATATATATATATATAAAAAGAGTATTCTATCCTTCAGAGTTCATGCTACATGTTCTGAATCCAATATAATCTATTTAGGGACATGACCCTCCCGATGCTTTGTAACAATTTGATACTAAAGCTTCACATTTCGAAAAGAAGTGTCACTGAAGGAGGACAAGGCTTAATGTTCCCTAAGATAAAAGTTCAACAACATCAGTGAGAAATCTACCCTAACATGAGACATCACAAGTGACTTTCAGGTTCCAAGTATCCCCAAAAAGGAGATTGTACAGTAAACAGTGAGAGAGAGGAATACTGAAAATTTATCTGCAGAAGACATTTCAGAGCTTTTACAACTTCTGAACCTTTATGCACCTGCAAGATTGTCCCCCTTAAGGATGAGTCAAACACTTTTCCTGCTGAAACTGCTGGATCTTCGGAGCTGTAAATGGTTCCACAACAAACAGAATAATTTCCTTTTACACAGAGCCTACCTACACTACAGCTGCTGGATTTTTCCTTAATTTAGAAACTACTCTGAAAAGGAAAATTTCACATTGAAAATTTTCCCTTAAGGAAACAGGTAAAGAAAAAAAAAAGCTTCTTCACATGCAAACAATGCAATTTTTCTAATATTTCCTAGGTATCAGACAGATTTTCCTACAAGGAATAAGGAGCTGACTTCATAGAAAAGACAAGATTACAACAATTACCTAGTATTAAAATATGCTGATGAATTTAGTTATCCTACTTTAAAATTTATGCAGTCTTTGCCTCCTGCAATTCAAATGGTGTTTGTTAGCCAATACAAGGGGCTGAGTAAATTACCCCCCAAAAAGCTGATTTAAACTGGATCTTTATTGCCAGTGATTTCTTAGTTTATTCCATAACCAGCTTCTTTTTACAAAAGAAAAACTCTTTTCCACTCCAATCAATAATTTCCTTCCAAACAGACTGTTTTATCACCACCATGCAGTCAACACTTAGACCATGCACAACCGCAACTGAGGTCAGGTTGCACTAAGGAGGCAACAGCATCACTGATAAAATTAAACTTGCTGGTGGCATTTTGCATTGAGAGAAGCCCTTGCAACATAGAGACAGTTGTAAACTCCATCCAGCAACTCTGACGTATCTTGCAGGCCAAGAGGCAGGGGAATGGGACAGAGGGGAAGAATGTGGATAGCCAAACACCTCAACAGAGTTCCAACACAATACTGAATTCCAGAGTTAGCAAAAACCTGGATATGGAAGGAAAGGGTGAAATCAGGGTCATGCTTAAAATGGTCTGAAGTCAAATGTACTAAATGAGACAGTAACACCTTCACAAGTCACATGGGGTCCAGGTTTGCACTCCATGGGTTCAATAAGTGCTGGCTGAAGGTGTAGTCAGGCGTTTCCCAATGTAGATACTGAAATAAAAAGTATAAGGATATCATATTGATCAGGAATGCTCCCTGCTTTCCCACAGTCCCCACACACCCAGCTGCTCTAATCCCTCTCTCAAGTCTGAGATCCACCCACAGACTTCACTTCTCTTCTAAAAAATTACTTAGAGTGAGGTTTTGCATAGTCTGGAAGGATCAATGCTCTCAGTACTCACCCAAAGTGGGTTTTCCTCCAGTCCCAGGCTCATCTGAAAACCCCTACCCAAAAGCTTTTGTGTTGTGAGTACCTGACATAGCAACACTCCCAGACAAATGAGGTAAAACAAATCAAGTGCTGCCTATAGAGAGGGGGGGTGAGCTTTAAACTCTGAGCATTGAGGAACTATGCAAACACTGACCACAAGCAAGATTTAAATCACTGCAGAAATGCACAATTTTGCTGTAGTACAAATATCTCACAGTACATCCTCGCATATTCTATCCTAATTTATTTGATAGCTTACAAGAATTTAAAGAGACACTTGAACTACATCGACAAAACCAAACACAAAGCTAAATAAAACCACGTTTTGAGTCCATGCCTTTACCCTATCCCAGAAGAACATAAGGTGGATAAACAGAACGTAAGGATTTAGGCAAAGTGAGAGATTATGTGGGATTACACAGGCAATGAAAACACTGCTGAGCAAAGAGACAGCTGATCTTGCAGGACACATCCAGTATTTCATCTCTTTTTCTCTAAGTACTCAAACCTTGACTTTCAGTAACATCACAATGCAGCATTAAAATGGGAATGACAGAGTTTGTGCCACACACACCACCTCAGCATCATTATTTGTAAAGTGTAGTTTCATACTGGTCAGTAAAAGTTATTTTTCATCTATTCTGATTTTGCCCTTTATAACCTGAAGCATTTAAATAGAAGGCATTTAATCAAATTGCACATATTACAATTGCAAAGGTTATTTGCAAACTCATCCATGCATATTCAATATCACTAGATTTATTCTAGAGATAAAGCACATTAAAAGGCTGCAAAGTTTTAATTGTTGCAAAGTTTTCCAGCTTTTGTAAAAGTACACCAAGCCTGAGTGAGGGGCAAAAATTGTTATTCTAGAAAAAGCTTTTTTTAGCAGGACCTGACATTCAAGCAAAGTGGAAAAGCAGAAGTGAGAATTACGTTAATACTTACCCTAGTCCCAGAGCCAAAACATGAGATATGAACAGAGATGGAATGAAAACCTTAAGAAATTCTGCAGAGAAAATGCCACCTTTTTTCATTGCTCCACTTTTTCTCATACTTAGAGACACTGAACGTTTAGGATGTCTGAAATGGAATTCCCTGGAAGAAGAGGGGGAGGGGGGAAAAGTTCAACAACACTTTTTTGTTTCTTTCCCTTTTTTTTTTTTGCATGCAAATGCACAGATCTCTGTAGCAACTTTTTTTTTTTAAAGTACAAAGAGCTAGAGACCAAAGCCCAAGATCCCTTACACAGAGTAAGGAATCGAAGATAGTAAGAGGAAGGATTGTCGAGAGACCACTTACACAGACAGTATAGACACAAAGGGAGCAGGAGCTGTAGAGAGAGGTAGGTCCAAGAGAGGGAATTTCAGGATGTGATTTGTTAGCAAGAGGCCTCATTTTTTGTTCCAAACACAGATACAGAAGTCTGCCAGACTTAGACAGCATCCTCTATTTTAATAAAAACGCTTTGCATTCAAGGATCTCAAGGTTTCCCCTTCCATGGATGAATATTACATATTTTACATAGAAAAAAAAGGGACAGAGAATTTAGGAGACTTGCTCAACACTCTTCCACTCAATAAGCCAAGACTAAATCCCATCAATCCCAGCTCCAAGTACCCAACTCTCCCAACAATTGTAATTTTGTCAAGAAACTTTGCCATCAGCTTGCTGTGGCTTTGTATTACCTTCAAGTCATTCTGTTGATATTTTGATTTTCATGTTTCATTGTTTTGACCTTTTTAGCCTCCACACAGAGAAATCAATCTCTCCTAAGATGAACTTATTTTGACCGTGAGACTGTGACGATCCTTTCCTTCATCTATTCATTAAAATATATTAATATTCATTAAAAACTCAGAGTTGAACTCACTTGGGAGGAATGTTTTCAGGCCTACTTGACCAGTCTGACACCCAGTCTGCACTTTTCTTCAAAACTTCCAATTCTTTCTCTCCTTCTACTGCTTCTTCTTCCGACTGAAACACACATGGGACAAGCCTTTTAACACTCAATTAGATCCTCCTCAGGGTCAGGGTGTTGAATTGAGAGTGATGACAACAGTAGTGACATGATAAGCACCCAATGGTGGCACCTGATAAACGAGTAAGTGTTCTTGGAGTGCTGATTATTTCAAAGAGATTTAATTTTGCCAGCAGAAGTTAGGAAGCCACAAATTCTATTACTATATCCAGGATTTCCACATCATTGCAAGTTGTTTGTTTTTTTTTAACTAACAAAACCAAAGGATTATTTTAATCCTAAATGTAATAAACCAGAACTGTGCAAAAAATATTTACAAATGGAAAAAAACATTAGGTTGATGTCATTCCATTTAAAGCCCACAGAATATGACTAAAAGCACGGGAAGTCAAATAAAAAGGTTTCAAAACCAGTATTTTGACTTTTTAATGGTGTTATTAGTCATTTAAAATTTATATTACTTGCAACTAGTAGCTTCTACTCGGTGAATCCCAGATGCAGGAGGGAAAGGCAAGCACTCACTCTAATTGTATATAAAATTTAACTTCACATCAATAGATGCAAATGTTACCATATAAGAAAAGAAATAGATTAGGAAGAGTAGAGAACACCACTGACTTTAACTCCTACTTAGTATTAAAACAATCTCCTGAGTGACTCTTATTAAAATAAGATAAACCACTTACAACATTAAGTGAGAACCACAGCAAACCCAGAGGTAATGAAATAGCACAGTCACAAGTGAAATGCACAGTTTACCAACACCTTCATTCAGACCCTTTTGGCTCTGAGGGCAGAACTGCAGCAGTCCCAGGTCTTTGACAAAATTAAATGCAAGGTTTCATTCTTCCAGGAATGCTTTTTATTTATACTGCTGAAGATAGCAAATTCTATGAAATGATCAAACTAAGAGTTCAGCATTAGTCTCCTCTCAGTTTGTGTTACGGAGATTACTCACTGTCATGTGTCTTGCACAGCAATCACTGAACACCCTGAAATCTTGTGCAGAAATATCAACATTTCAAACCCAGCTTTGACACCCAGGGCCAGCAGGGTTACACAGTAACATGACTGCTAGGAAAGAGGCAATTCTCAGCTGTACAGATGGAGACTTGCTTTTCCCTCACTCCAACACTATTAATCTCTAAGTCAAATTTCAATTAATATGTTATTTAAGTCTTTTGACATCACAAAGCGCTTGTTCTAACCCTCAAGCCTACATCAAATATCCACAACTTAAAACTGTATATTTTAAAAGTTAAGGAAGAAAATACCTGAGAACTACTGTCTTTACTTGTGTGCATTTCCACATCAAAAGTTATCTGTCCATCATCTTGAGGTGACGGGCTAAAGAAAAATTGATTTCATTATGCCATTTTGTCAACTAAAGAATCATCAGCATAGGTAAATCTCAGCTGAATCATTTGCTCATGCACTTTTGGACATTATTCAGCTGAGTTACATACTGCACCACCCTTCAGACCCCAAACACCAACCTTAGAAAGTCTTCCCAACCTCCCCCATCTTTTCAATTCTTTTAAATTTATAATCCTACCTTTCTCAACAGTGTTGACAGCTGCTCCCTAAAGCAAAGAAAGCACTGCCCAAAGGTTCAGCTGCTACAGAAAAGATGCAAATCCCTTTATTCTTGTACGGAGCACTGCCAGTATTGTGACTTACATGTTTTTGCATCATTACAAGTGGAAGCATCACCCAGTTACCATGAGCCAGCAACTATTCCAAATACTGGAGCACAATAGACTTTTCCCTGAGAAAGAGCTTTACCCATCCAGGGGACAAAAAGGGCAATAAACTGCAGGCAGAGTAGCCAACACTCCTTTACCTGTCACAGTGGGAACTACCTCTTGAACTGCTCTGTCCTGACTCGTGCTGGGCATCCAGAAGGATTTTTTCCATGTCTCCATTGTGGATGGAGGAGGAGGACGGGACGTGCTCCAGGCCCCCGTTCTTGCCGTTGCTGTTGTCGTTGCTGTTGCTGTTGCCGTTCATCTGTAGCTCCACCCAGGAACCTGTGGGGCAGCCACACGTCACCCCATGGACACCCCAGCACTGAACACACCTTCAGTTTATCAACTGCACCCAGAGGGAAACACCAGCATGCTGGGTTCAGATAACACACTGACCTGAGAGAGCTCATAAGCATGGGATAGAGACTACAGCAACAGGGTTCTTCTTTCATCAACACAAACACCTCTGAACGCTGTGCTGTTGCTCCCTAACTCTGGAGCTGGTCAATAAAACGTCCCATTTCTCCCCAGCTATTAATTCTTTAATCAGCCACATCTCTCTCTGCAGTTTGGAGCTTCAGTTAACTACAGATCACTCCATTACATGTCACCCTGTTCTACATTCCTTTCTCAAACAGAATTTTCATCCCTATGCCTCCTACTACAAAACTCCCCCCTGTGCAGCTTTATATTCTTCTTTCCTTTACTTCCAAAGGCCTTGGATCAATCGCTGATTTTTCTATATATCAGGCAGGCTGCCATTCTCAGGTCCCATTCAGCTTGCTTTGCCCTGGCACAAACATCTCCCATAAAGATCCAATTTACTGTTTTCCCCTGCCTTTTTTTTTTTGGCTAGTTTTACCTATGGGACATCTACATGTACACTAAGATTCAACAAAGAGCAAGGGTGTACCACGGATGACAAGAGCAGCTGCTAAAATGTTTACACACTGTGTACTTAAAAGACAGGATTTTTATTTTCAAATGTATTTCACTAATATTTTATGTGCAGGTTAACTAAATATGAGAGTATATGTACTGATACATTCTTTAGTGATGTTTCAATTGGAAAAAAACAGGTTTTAGAGATACATGTCACCACAACTCCTGTGTAATTTAGTTTATTCCACCTGAAAGCAGGAGCTTTCAGGCCTTTTTTTTGCATTTGGTTGACAATTCTTTAAAGTTTGGACATCTTCCCCCGGAGGTAAAAATATCCAAGTGAGAAAAACAAGCCTGAAGCTACAAATACAACATTTTGAGCATTATTTGTACAAGTTCTACATATTAACACTGATTTTTGATTTCTGAAATGCACCTGAGAGTGCTTGCATTTATTTTTTGTAGCATGGTTTTGTCTCTGGGAGCTCCATCAGTGACACAGGAAGGGATGTTTAATAATGAGCCTGTTTTCAGTTTGATTTGGTGAAGAATTCACCTTTAGTACCAATTATTCACGATGCCATTACAGTGATGTCCATGGAAGAATCATGCTCTGGTGGTTCCCAGCCTAGTTTACCCAGGCTGGATTCACAAGCAGGAAATTTTGGGAGTGCACACCTACCAGCTCAGCACAGCACAGCACATTAGGCTTTTCAGATAATCAAGTGTTAACTGGGAAGAGGCAGCTTTGCTCAGTCAGCACCAGACAGAGGCTGTGTTATTCCAGATTGGTGATGATTGCTGGTGTCTGAATTCCTAAATAAAACAGCCGAACTCTAAGCACTTCATCAAGAAGGTTGTTCTGCCCTGCAGCAGCAAGAGACCAGACCTGCAAAAAAGCAGGTGGCAAATGCAGTTAGCAAGTAGTCAAAATTTAGTTACGTAAAAAAGCTTTATATTCCCCAACAACCACTTTTGGCTATTGGAAAATCAGGATCTGCAAAGCCATCTATGATTAAAAAAATCAGCAGAGGGCAAAAGCATGAGGGGATGTGTTCCTCTGACACTAGAACACCCAGAGGATGGTGATCAGATCTCTTTACTCTGACACACACCTCTAAACCCACTGCCACAAATAAAATTTTTACTGATTTACCTCAGGGTGACAAACTCCGTGTTTATCTAAAACACACTGTGGCTGCAGTAGGAAGAAATCCCAAATGCTACTGTGAGTAAAGAGTCCCCGGGAGCTGAGCAGGAGTTGACATGAGGAGCAGCACGTTTCCAGCTGACCTCACCGGGAATGACTCAAAACACATTCAAGGAAGCATAATCTGCCAATAAGCTCCAGCACGCTCCCCACTCCCACTGGCACTCACAACCAGTTTGGGACAGGAAGCAGGGAACACGACTGGGTTCAAAGACTGATTAGAGGGACATAAATCTCTGTTTCTTTAAAGAGATGGACAGGAATGCATTGGAGAATCAACTGCCCAAATAATAGAGAGTGGGGTTTGCCTCAAGCTTTTTTGAGAACGAAGGAAGTTACATTAATCACCTGCCTGAGAACTTTTAATTTTACCATATCTCTACTTGACAGTAAAACAGGCAATGTGGCAGAATGAAGAGTGCTAGAATTAATAATAGTAGAATTAAGAAATGTGGCAGCATCTCCTCCCTTCACAATCACATAACACACACTCTTTGGAGAAAAAAAACCCAACTGTTCAAACGAATGGTATTATTCTCCAAAATAGTTTGAAGTTTGGCTTTGCTCTAAGGCAAATTATTTCATTATGAATTTATACACACTGACTTTAATTCTGTTTTTCCATAGCTTGGTGGACTGTTTAAACAGCAGGAGCTAAACATGTTGGGGAAGACGGATCTCATTTTGTTTATTCCCTCTGATTTCAGCTGGGTGCATGAAGCGGAGATATCAAAGGCAATATAAACCTATATATAAATTAAATACCTGTATACATTTTATCGATAAAAAATTACTCCAAAGTAGTAGCTCACATGTAGTCTGAGGCATGATCAACGTGAATAAACTAATAAGTATCACTTTTACAATGAAGTACAACATCAACAAAAAAAAAAAAAAGAGGGAAAGGAAAAAAAGCCAACCAGATTCCCACAATGGTAATTTTTAAGCATATTTTCCATGACAGAGCTAGATGGGCTCTTGCCTAAGGTGGGATTTCTTTTTGTCAATATGTAATAGAGCTTCATAATAATTAAAATATAGGAAGCATCTAGAATTCCCAAAGCAAGCAAGTTGGATTTTTTATCTCTAGGAACCCAACAAAGCACAGGTTACCAGTTTTACTCCCAGCTCTTCTGCCCTCCAAGTGCTAAGCAATTTTTGAATAAAAGGCCCTAAACACGCACAAATGACACAGAGAACACCATGAATAGGTGTCTGAGCTCATTAGCTTGAAAAGTTCACTGAAAAGCTGAGAGAATGGCAGAAAATGCACCTCTCCCACCAAAGCATTGTGCAGGGGCTGAACATCTGAAAGCAGCACTAAGCCTGCATGGAGCTGATTGTGTGCATTTGACTTGTTGCCTGAGCACAGAGTGTCAAACATTTCCTCTCATACCTTGTGCTCAGCTCCTCCAGCAATCACTAAACTGGGTGAGCCTCTACATGTTGACCCAGCAGCAAGATCTCTGTGGGCAGATCCATCCCCAGCTTACAGAGCTCTCAGCTCTTGTCACTCCTATCACCCAGCAGATTAATGAGTCCCACAGAGTTACTACATCACCAGAAATTAAAAATAAAATATACAGGCATCAAATATGGCCATTTCTGAAGTAAGCAATGAGTCAGGCACCTGGCCTGTCACAACTTTGACAGCCTAATTGTTATTTAAGTATAACAAGCCTGAATAATTTGCCAAAATTATTGACTCAAGTAACATTGTTTAAGGTGCCACGGTTATCACACGATGCAGTGTTACCACAAGACAATAGCAGCATTATGAAATGGGCACAGTTTATTCTTCCTTTCATACAATTCCCATTGAGTTATGGAAAAGCAACCAATGAGTTTCTTTTGTGGTCAGCTAAACTGGATCGTAAACCACGGAGGTTACAGTTAATCATTAATGCAATTTATTCACCTCTTCTATTCTCAAAATTTAGAGATGAAAAGACACACCGAAGGAGCTATTTATAACGAAGGGCCAAGTACCAGAGCCAACATGATGTGCCTTACTAGTGTTATCCCAGGAACAAAAGGATGCAGCAAAGCAGCTGACAGAAATGCCGGATATAGAGGGAAATAGCTCACGTCAGTGCTATTGACTCAGCCACTGAACAAACTCATTCCCACAGCCACGCTCCTCCCCCTACCCCGCTGTATCCCCATCGTCGCTGTTCGGGTAAACTCCGTGTAACCACGCAACGAGCTCGGGCCGTTCCTCGGGGGACTCGATCGCCCTCAGCCCCCTGCGAGACGCAGCGCGTCGGGTCCCGCCGAGCGCAGCACTCTCACAGCACCCGGAGCCCGTTTTAGCCCCCCTAGCAGTGCCGCGCGGCCCCTCGGCTCCCCCGGCCGCGCTCCCGGCCGCTCCCGCTGCCCGGGGCTGCGGGGTTCCCCCAGTGCCCGCCGACCCCTCCCGACCCCCCCCGCCGCTCCTCCGCCCCCTGCGGCCGCCGCCCGGCC
>VZSE01001758.1:387641-428976 GCA_013398275.1 Promerops cafer | reverse complement strand
GAGCCGCTCCCGCCCTCCGCCTCCATGGCGCGACCCGCGCCCGCGCACGTCTCGCGCGTGCGCAGGGCGGGCGCCGAAGGAGCGAGAGCGGGAGCGGCGTGAGGCGGCCGGGGACGGGGACACGGGGAAAGGGAATGAGAGGGTCAGTCAGGCTGGGAAAGCCCTCCTAGACTACCGAGTCCGACCGATGGCCAATCCCCACCTTGTCCCCAGCCCAGAGCACTGAGTGCCACGTCCAGGCCTACCTTGGATACCTCCAGGGATGGGCACTCCAAACCTCCCTGGGCAGTTCCAAGGCCTGACCACCCTTTCCATGGGGAAATTCCTGCTGATGTCCAACCTGAGCCTCCCCTGGCCCAGCCTGGGGCCGTTCCCTCTCCTTCTGTCCCTGTTCCCTGGGAGCAGAGCCCGAGCCCCCCCCGGCTGCCCCTTCCCGTCAAGGAGTTGTGCAGAGCCACAATATCCCGTCGCCCCCCCACTACCCTGCTTCCTTTTAATCTTGTTAGCTTCATTCTTCTTTTGACATCACTTCAACTCTAAAGTTTATTTGGAGGCCTAGACTCTTTTTGGTGGAATTTTGTGACTTCAGTCTCATCTCTCTCACACGTATATTTATATTTATAAGCATTTTGCTTCCCAACAGCTGTAAAGGAGCTGTTTATGCCATAAAGTCCTCCCATCAACAGCCACAAGAGTATAAATTGTGTTTTTTTCATTACTGTACTCACTGTAGGAGTTCAGTAACAGCAACACCATCAGAGTGAAGCCACGCAGACACAACTCTAGTAGTGTTCTTTGTTTACTCCCCATTACAAATGTGAAGAAATCACTTAATTTCTGTGTCAGAACTATTTTAAGCTAGAGAAAAAGCTTCTATGCACGTGCCACAATCATCCCATACTACAATACCTGTTTTAAGTATTTTTTGTCTTCTATTCGTCTACACTAATGTTGGAGGTCTGAAATCCACCTTTTGTAACACCAACACTTCTCAATTTGACTGCAGGCCTTGCATGACTGTACCAAATATCTAACCCTGTGGAAAATCTGGATGTCTCTGGGATAGCACTGGGAGAGAATTAGCTACATTAGTAGTAAAAAGAAAGCGGCAATCTAATTAATTTGATAACTCATCTGTTTACAGGTGGAGGGGCTGCAAAAACATTTGAGATTGGGATCAGAACAATGAGCTACTTGTGATTGTGAATAAAAAACCCACCCAGGTAACCCAATCCTATTTTGCAACCCTCAAGTCGCAGGCTAACATGAGCATTTGTCACCACCCTCATTCAGGAAGCGTTTGCCGTAACACTTGTGGCATGAATATTTATCAGTCAAGTGGGACTATTAAAATTTCTGAGTCAGAAATAAATTGATCAAGATTATAGAGTGAGTCAACGCAGAGCCAGAAATAGCATTCACAAGGCCTGACTTTCAGCCCTATGCTTGAACCACTACACAGGTTCCTTGAGGCATTTGAATGATGTTTGTAATTAATGTTTGTATTTTGAATCCTCGGATGGAAAATGCTGTGACAATGGCAGGGTTGGATGGACACAAACCCACATGTTAATAGAAGAGAAACAATGGCCATAAGTTCCTGGGAAAAGATTTTTGTTCTGGAGTGCAGTGTTTTTCTTCTAGGAAAGGAAAAAAAAAAAGCCTTTGAGTCAATTGAAATCAAACAATTAACAAGACCTGTGCCAAGAGAATCCCACTGGTTTATCTCATGGTTCCAAGGTGTTCTAAATGTTTGAAACAAGTAAAGAAGGAAAACTGTGGCTGCCCCTGGATCCCTGGAAGTGTCCAAGGCCAGGTTGGACAGGGCTTGGAGCAACCTGGGGCAGTGAAAGGTGTCCCTGCCCCTGGCAGGGGGTGGCACTGGATAGGATTTAAGGTCCCTTCCAACCCAAAACATTCCATGATTCTCAAGTCTAAAACACGCCATGATTACTTTTATTTTCTTTGTTTAGTATTTCTGTTCCCCAAAGCTGTAAAAGAGCCCTTTCCTGAGCTGGACACACCCAGCATCCCCCCAGCACAAGGGCTCTTTGCCCTGCACACCTCAGCTGAACTCTTTGTACTGCAATAATCCACCCTGGAAACGCTTTTATAGTGTTTCATATTTAGCAACAACTGATCACTGTTGATTCCGGAGGTGACTTCGAGGGACAGTGACCACACCTCGCCGCGACCCCTCGCGGTTCTGAAGCCTCTACCTCTTTACAGTAACGTTTGCCTCCTAGTGGAGAGCCCCGGCTTAGAAAAGCATTATTAAAACCAGCCAGGGCTGTTTTCCTGTTTGCAAAGGTTGAGACTGTTAAAATTGGAGGGTAAAATTCACTGTGTAGAAATTGAATTCACAGTGTTTTATTCTCTCAGCTGTGAAACAAACACTGGTTTTATTCCACCGCTTCTCTTTACAAGTCCACACCAAGTTAAGTAAGATGTTTGCTGCAGGCAAACAAACAGCTCCAGACACCCACAGTCATTACACAGCAGTCTCACTCCCAGCACACCTCGATCCTTCCCTTTACAACAGCCAATTCCATGGGAAAGGGCAAAAGGAGGCACCTTTTATTCAATAAAAGGAGTGTTTGATGTGAGCCAGGATGTTTTACACCTCTACAGCCTGAGGAGAAGAGCAGAAGAGCAGCACACACGCTTCCCAGCTCTGCTGTGCCTAAGAGGATGACAATAAAAATCTCTGTTAAAATATTGGTATTCCATCATCCATAGCCCCTCTCCAGGAGGGGAAGTCCCACAGGTTTCTGCTTGTCAGCACCACCTGAGCTTTTTCCAATCAGGCTGATAATAAAAGGATCTGTAGTTAAGCAATAAATGATCCTGTCCTCCTTGAACAGAGCAGCAGGGGAGCAGGTGCTGCTGCATATCCAGCGTGTTTTCCAGGCAGCAGCCACGTCCTAGCAGGGAAGTGACAAAGGACTCGAGGCACGGGGCTCTCCTGCACCTCGGCATTGTGTCAGCTGGATAAACACCTCACCCTGAACAGTAACTGTTGGTAGGAGTGACACTGAGGTTGTCACACTGCAGATACAAACCACTTAAGTGGTGGTTGGTGGCATTTCAGTACCATCAGTGGCTTCAGGACAAGAGTGCAGAGAATGCCTTCCTCGTGTTTAGTCTGGCATTCAGGGACTGGGAATTGCAGATTTGCACTGGTTTTACTGGGCACTGAGGAGGCTGTGTGACTGGAGCAGCTGAAGGCAGTGACCGGCACCATCCTGCCTGGGACAGGAATGAGGACACAGTTCCCCAGGCACAGGGAAGAGACGACTCATTCAAAAATACCTGCAAATGCAGAAAAGGGGAGGGGCAGGAAAGCATAAAAAGCATCCTGACAAAGTGTATTCTCTGTGTACTTTTATTAATAAAATATATGATTTACAGCATGTATCAGTGGACATTGTGCTTAGAGAATTCTCTAATGGACAGTGTGACAGCACAGGCAGGAGCTGGGTTGGGTGAGGACAAGTTAAACCTCAGATGACATCTCAAGGATCACCATCACCAACAAAACCTAACCCTTTCGCAAGGCAAGCTTTAACCTATCCCAGCAGGCCCAGCTGTGGTCCAAGAGGGAGCTGTACTAGAGTACTGCTCTAGGTGACTGCACCCGGTCACTCTGTGCTGTCTTCGCATGCTTACCTCCAAGTGGGGCTGTGCTAAGCACCCTCAGTGCATCCCTGGGGCTCTGGGTGGCAGAGGAACAGCAGCCTCAATGCCATGGCCCTCACCTTCCCAATCCAGTATTGTTAAACCTACATCTTCACAAAACATGATTTTACCAGCTCCACAGCAAAAGCATCTCATCACCTCTGTGCCCTCACAGTAAGATAAAGAATAAACCTTGTCTCTGGAAACAGCTATACATGCGATTAACATTACTCAACGTTACTAGTTGTTTCTTGAACTGTTGGAAAGTCTGGTTGCTGGAGTAAAATTAGTCACATGCTACTAAGTAGGAGTAGGGCCCACTCGTTTATTCACCCACTGGAAAACAGCTGCTGTCCCTGGGGCAGTTAATTTGTTTTACAAGGCTAAGAGGTGGAAAAAAAAAAAGTAAAATACTTACACAGGCTCAAGGTCAGGCATGCATGGTACAAGACAAATACTGTATTTAAGAGAGCTGGATTAATAAATATTAGAATTTTTACATTTTCAAACCACTGCAGAAGGGCTTAAAAAACCTGAAGAGTGATTGCAATAGTGATCTTGTTAACAACCTCTAACCCAGCCAAAATTTTACAGCAGAAACAGTATCTCAGTTGATCAAATCATAACATTTTAATAACTACCTCTAAGCCACATAAATAATTAAATACAGTTAACTGAAAAGCAAAAATTCTCCCAAGGTAAATTCACCATGAATTCAAACTTCACTGAACATTTCCATGAAGGAGGAGCAAAACCTAAAAGCACATTTAACAAAAATATCTGGAAGTAAAAACTCATGAGCCTTATAAAGCATCAATATCTAGTTCATCTTTGGATAAGCCTTATGTGCTGAAGAGTTGAAATCTCTCACACCACTATGAACACTTATTTCATGCAGCTTCTGTACTCCACATGTTTGGCTCCTTGCACCAGTGAACATTTCTGTAAGTGCAGGAATTTTGCAAAGCCAAAAGGCAGAAGAAAACACTTGCATGGTTAAAACTACATTTCCAGTTAGCAATAAATACAGAAAATAGAGCAGCAGAATGCAGTGCAGTCATTTGCTATGGAACCATGATGCTGGTACTACAGAACACCACAGGAGCTCAGACAACTTCTCACAAAGCCACAGGGGACTTGGTGCTCTAAACAAGGCATTAAAGGTATTTTATCCTAAAACAAGGCATTGAAGAAACCAGGACAAAACTAAACATTAAGATATCGATCCCAAAAAATGGAATTTAAAACCTGAAGATTCTATTCCCTTTCTGATTAAAGCAACAGGTTAAAAAGAGGAGCATTCAAGGACACACGAAGTGACTGCTCAGATCAAAACCTGACAGCAGGTGTGGTGCCGAGATGGAAGTGGTCACACACTGGCTGGTGCTCAGGTTACTCAGAAGTGAATGCAGATACCTGTGAAATCCCTCCCTCTCTTCATTCCCATGAAGAATAATTAATACTGGTTAAAATCATTACAAAAAACATAATTTTATTTTCATGCATCTAAGGTAAAACACAGAGCATTTGTATAAAGAGGTAGATTTAAAAAAAAAGAAAACAGATTCTCCATTCTTTGTCACTTTTATTCAGTAGTTTGTTTTTTTCCTTATTTTCTCTTTTTTTTTGGTGCCAGACATGGCAAGGAGTGATTACAGTCAACTGTTTATTAAAACATTTGTTGCAACACAGACCCCCTTTACCACTGACCCCAAGCGGACCCATTTTATGTGCTTTATTTTGTTTATTTTTTTCCATACACCACCACTGAGGCGAGGTGGAGGGGGCAAAAGGGGGAAGGGAGAGTCCAGGAGGCCAGAAGGAGGAGGAATGCTACAAGCCACAGCAAGAATGAGCTGTATTTAATAAAAAAAGGGGGCCACGAATGATACAGTAATGAGGTTACACAATTAAATCCCATAGCATGATTGAAGGCTTTCCCTGTGTCTGACGTCATCACAATGGAAGGCATAAAAAGTGGAGTAAACCAATGTTGAGACAGTCCAGTCTAGTCCATTAGGCAAGTTGGTGCAAGTAGTCATTTAAATTAAAAAGTGCCCTATCCTCACCTAAATGGCTAGCAGGCATGGAGACAACAGAGCCACGGAGCCTTCTCCATGGAGCTATAAAAGTGTGTTGTCATATGGCACATTTTTAAACACTGGAAAGGGGTGCCATAATGGACCTCTCACTTGCTTTCGTTACAGGTACAAATGCTAGATTCAACTATTTCAACTATGCAGGAAGTGACTCTTCAGTTAGGAATGCCAACCCTAATTCATCTTGTCTTGAAATATATACAAGTTGTTTGTGGTAGCTACAGCAATGATGTTCTCCTTGGGGTGCCAGGCTGTGTGCAGGATCTTCTTGTTGAAGTCTAAGCTGTCGACACTGATCTCATCCTTCTTTCTCTTGCCGCTGGCACACACCTTCCGCGGCTTCAGCACAGTGCGGGGTTTGTTGTTCTCCCGGGACGCCTCCAAGGTGATGTCTCGCTTTGTGTTTCTGTCAAACATCCTGAAGAAGTTGTTGTAAGATCCTGTCATGACAATGCTGCACAGAGGGAGAAGGAAGAAAGGTCAGTTGGGAATTCCTTCTCCTTTCAGCACGCCAGAGAGTCCCAACTCAGATAATGCAAATGGAAGAGAGGTGGCCTCACCCACACCTGCTACAGCTAAAGGGAAGCAGGTACTGCAATGTTTTATAAATTTAAAACCTCCCAAAAAGACCCTTTTTCCTTCCCTGGGCCCTTTGAGGTATTTTGTTATCCAAGCACCTCGAATGTAATTTTAATTTGCTTTTCACACACACACACACACACACACGAGATCCAATGAACCCCAAACACATTGGATTTTTATCCACGTGATTTTAGTGACATAGAAGTTGTGTGAATTTAGGTACTAAGCAGCACATCTAGTTTGTAAAAATCCCTTAGAGCTCCCGATTCCGCATCAGCTGTTCAGTAAGAAAAATACACTTACAAGTTTCCCTGTCCTTCCTTTGCCTCAAAAAAGATTTGAACAGACAGATGCCAGATTAAAAAAAAAAAAAAAAGCACCATGTCTGACAGTACTGACCAATGAGCTGCTTTAAATGCAGCAAATAAGCAGTTAATAACATGATTAGCACAGAAGCAAGAGCTGTTTTAAGTGGTGTTATTGGCAGGTCACTATCATGGCAAATCACTGTAAAAAGGAACATTCCTGGAAGGTTTTCCCATGGGTTCCCCTAGAGGGCTGGTAAAGATTTTTACAGAGCTAATAATGCACATGTTAAAGTCTACTGAAGTACTACAATGTCCAAAACCAGGATTTGAGGTCCACTGTCCATTTTAAGAATAACTTGGAAAGATCTGAAGTACATAGGGATAAGAATTCCACTTGCCTGTCTGATCCATTCCAACAGCATTCAAACTTGTCAAAAATGCAATCATTCTCATACAGCGAGCAGAGTTTACTTCTGAGGTATTCATGCACCTGGAAAAGAGGGATCAGAGAAACTGAGTGAGCATTAGACTCCTACACCTGTAAAACAGCCTTCCCAGACTGTTCCAAAAACAAGGAACCTGAGACTGTTCCCAAGAGCTCTTTCTTATAAAGAAAACGGCAATTTTCAGTGGCAACTAAAAACATTTTATGAAAAAGAAATGTTTCACCACCTGTTTTCTTCAGGAAATAACAGAACATAAAGACAGCCAAAGACCTGTCATGGTTCTCATGGCTGGAGATCATCTCTCCACCTCCCAAATTCCCACTGGGTCAGAAGGAGGCCTTTTCAGCCCCAAACATGGGTTTGGATTCTGCCACCACCCTGCAAATACCAAGACCTTTCAGCAGGAGTGTGGAATCCCCACTCAGAGATGCTCTGCCTGAATCTACAGTCAAAACTGGAACTGCCACATCAAGACCATCAGTAAGACTAAGCCTCTGTCCTGGATTTTTAGTTTCCAACCCACATGATTATCACCCAATACCTGGTATGTTTCCACAGGTCTATTTTCCATATTTAAATCCCAGATCTTCACTGACAGATAATCTCTAGTCATCATGTATCGACCACTATGGCTAAATTTGACATCAGAGATGGAAGAGATGATTTCAGAAAAAAATGATCTGTTGCTAGGATCTTCTGGTTCTTCAAACACTGCAGGAAAATAAGACAAGCATTTTAAGAAGTCAGTTTGTGTCTCTTTGATACAAGATACACCTGAATTACTTTAACATTGTCTCAATAAGCTCTCCACCTTGTGTCACTCTGGGTTATATAAAATAACTTCCAAGGAGAAACACTGGTAATACAGTTGCCATACTCTCTTATTGTTGTAGCAAGCCAAGGTCAGCTTCTTAATAAATTATTTGCTAGTATGTGAAGTCTTGATTCACACATGCAAGATTTCCAGCATCAAGTACAGACCAAATGTCCTTTAACCACCTGAAGTCTGCAAAAAGCCATTCCTGGTATCCAAACAGAAGCTGCGAGTACTCATTTCATTCACTATTTTTCCTCCAGAAAGACATAAATATAATTTTAAGATTTATTTCGATTTTAGATCTGTTCAATATACTACAGGAATCCTACACAAATCCACATAGACAATTCAGTGTTTGATAAAATCTAACAGCAAATATCCTCTGTCACAGGGAGACACTAAACTGCAGCACTCACACTTTGAATGTCTGTCACAGAGGGCTGATGCCCTCATGTCACATAGGCGAATTGTGCCTTTACTGCTGCTGTAGACAAACGTGCTGCAGCTGTTGGGGTGGAACTCTGCAGCTGTGATCACCTCTGTCAGCTCCTCCATGTTGGCAGGCTTGATATCTACAATATCTGCAGCAGCTCATTAAGGAACTGCCTCCAGTGAAATGGGTTGTTCCCAAGGTATTCTTCAGTTTTAGACACTTTCAAGCCACACAATTTGTCTACAAAGCAAGGCGGTAACATCACATTCTGTATCAGTTTCAAGGTAATTCTTACAGCAGCAAAAACCTGCTTCAATTTTGCTCCACTCCAGCAGTAATTAATTCTATACTACAAATTATCTCCCAAGTTTTTCATATAGAATTTATTTGGCTTAAATTCTAATTTTAGTGCGACATTATAAAATGCTATTTCGTATTAAAAACTTGATACAGGTGTGGCTGCTCCATCCCTGGAAGTGTCCAAGGCCAGGCTGGAGCAACCTGGGATAGTGGAAGGCATCCTGCCCACCTGGATGAACTTTAATGTCCCTTCTAAACCAAACCATTCCTTCTCCAAAAGTAAAAGCCCTTACAATTACTAGGGAGGAATAACCAGGATTAATGGAAAGTAATTCTCTGTATAAATACTAAACACTTCTCATGAAAGGAAATAAAATCCAACAGTTTTCCTGTTCCTATCCCACAGAACAACGGCAAAAGGATACTAAAACTTCTGTCTGTGATTTCTAGGTGCCACAGGTTGATCCGCAGGTCGTCTGCCGACAGGTACGTTTCATAGTCACTATTGATGGAGATGGAATTGATGTGATACGTGTGGGCATTGGCAAATATCCTTCGTGGGCTGGCTTCCACCATGAGGTCCATAGGCCTGAACACTGGCACCTGCAACACACAGAGCAGGGCAGGAGACCCTGGAAACCTACCACAGACATCAGCACTGCTCAGCGCAGTCTTTCAACATGCCGAGCTGGATGAAATATCTTAAAACTCAGTATTTCTGCCAAGTGGCATCACAGGAAAGATGAAGTTAATAATGTGATGGGGCAGCTCCTCCCGGAGCCATGGGCTGGGAGAGGCAGAGGAGAAATTAGCTGATTTTGAGCTACTCACCCGTAGTGTTGTAACTGTAGTAGGATCCCGATACCGTCCATCCTCCTCCTTTAAATTATAACCCTCAGGTCTTTTGTCCCTTTCACTGATTTTCCATAACTTTATTGTTTTATCTGCAATGAAACAGCAGAAAAAATGAGAGCTGTGGAGAGACACAAGTCATCACTGCTGATGCCTTCAAACAAGACAAGGCCGCCCACATGCACCAAAAGAGACAAAAATTCTGCCTGGGAAAAACAAGCAGGACAAAAAACATTTAAAAACCTCCTCCACAGTTTGTTCTTTTTGTAAGAGTTAGAGCAAGTTTCAGTTAGGACAAGGATTACTATGAATGATTTATGTAAGCTCTGACACAGAGACTCACATACACACGAAGGTCTCTGGGCTGTAAAGCAACTAAATCCCAAATACCCCACCCTGTTCTGGGAACACCTGTGCCCAGGGAAGCCACCAGATCCTTGCAGTTAAACCCTGCTTGATTCCAACCTTTTGGAGAGGATTAGACCAAATCCTAATAGCAAACCTACGTAATAACATGCTATGGTGCAAAATAAACTTACCATTTGTAGACAATAAAAACTGAGCAGCATTTTTCTGGGGTAACCACCTAATTTTGTTGATCTTCTCTTCAATTTCTAAGCTTTTCAAGTAGTCAAACTCTGGTTCATGGCTTTGAAAGGTACTGTAAACATTGTATTCTCCCCTACTGTGAGACTGGGTTTTGTTCTAAAAAGAGAATTAAATTATCAAGACATGTATACAACATACAACACTGATTTTCATGAGCCTGTCAACCAAATGAGATGAGCATCATCTCTGCTGCAAGAAATTTATTAAAGTTTCTACTGTTTTGGCTAAGAAAACTTCAGAGAGACAGTTTAGGCAGCAGCTTAAGTTTCCAGAAACTCTCCAAAGAATGTGAATAACATCTCCAACAAGTTTTCACATTAATGCTGAGCAGCTGAACAAACTAATGTTTACATAAATATTTTATTTAAAAAACACACAAAACCAAACCACAACTTCTTTCATCTTTAATTTTTCCACCTTTGCTGTTTAAAGGGAATATTCCTTCCCCTGCAACACAGACACACAAATGGCAAATCTACTCTCGGAGTACATTCAGCTTTCCAGGCACACTATGGAAATCCCACATGGCACCTCTAAATTTATACCAGGAGCTCCACTATTCTGGTTTATAATCTCCAAGTCTCCTGAGAGACTGAACTGCCTAAGCAGCTTTTCCTTCCTCATTCTAGAAGGGCAAAAAGCTCATCACCTCTGCTGAATACAGCTCTGGCATTAGAGTCACCCCTGCAGTTACCTGTCCAGGCAGAAATGTTTTCAAAACTGAAAAATTTGCACAATTCCTCTTTCCAAAAGCTGTGTCTTAGGCACCAAAATATTGCACTGCATGAACCTTGAATTTCATCCACTGAGTGCAGAAAACTGGATCCATTTCTGGCGTAGTGCTCCCCACATTTACCTGAAGTGGTTTCAAACTGATTTTTGTGATTTACTCCTGTCCCACCTACTCCAGACATTGCACCATCAGATGCCTTTGCTGTAATATGTTCCTGGCTGGGGACTTTGCTCCTTCCTTCTCTGGTGTCTCATGTCCATGGGCTCATTTCATCCCTCAGTATCTCACCAGAACATATCTGATACAACCCTTGCTGGCCCACATTTGTCACATTCCTTGCATCATTTTCTCATGCTTCATACCCTGAGAGCTGGCAGGAATTTTTACACTTTAAAATAAGCTGGGGGCAGGGAAGGGATAAGGGGGCAAAATCTTAGAAATCACATCTGGCACCAGAATTCTGCCACACCTGTCCCTTACACTGCTTTTCCCACCCTGGAGAATGGAAGGGACTTTGGTCTAAGCCTCAGTCAGAACTAACAAGCGAAGCCAGGTCTCTGCATGGAACAGCTTGAAAAGGAAATCTATTGTGCTGTAGGAAATGCCTTAGGAAATCCAGGGAACTTTCCTTCAATTCCAGACTTAAGGCTGAGGCTTAAATATTCTATGTGTGTATTCTAGAAAAACTTTACAGGACCAGAATAATACATAAACCCAGTAATACGTGAAATCCATCCTTCGGATAAAATCAAAATTTAAACTCTCAGTCTCATGATGCTCAAAGGAAAAAAAAAAATTCCAAACAAGGAGAGGTGTTGCTCCAAGTGCCTGATGTTAAATTCCAATTTAGGTAATTGCACTGTGCCTACGCAAAATTCCTCCTCAGTTTCTGTGAGATACAGGATTCACTTCCTGCCTGGCACTGAGCTTACGTCACTGGCTGCCACATTCCAGCCCGGAGGTGGCAGCAGTTTGGCAGTGGGTGAAGCCACACAGGTTTGCACAGCTCTTCACACAGCCCTTGTCAGTGTTTCTCTTCCTGCATGCACGGTCTGCAAAGCTCTCCAGTGCAGTGTGGCAGAAGGGGGCACAGAATTCCAAATAAAACACTTATATTTTATACACTTTCACATATAAAACCTGCTCTAGACAGTCGTTTCTTGGAACAACCAACTACCAGTGCATCAGGGAATTAAATCCATAAACACAAGTAATTCCCTAAACACAGAGAAGCCAAAAAATGCCAAAAACAATTCTGTGGAATTTCATCCGACAACCCAGGTGGTTCTTCTCACCCCTGGATCCCAGCTCCTAAGGATGTGAGCTTGGATTACACTCCAAAAACCAAAGAGTCATTTAAACACAGCTCACCTGACAGCCAGCAAGGAACTACTGCAACTTTAAGCTACACAAGAGGATTCTTAAAAGCATCAAGCTACAACTCAAGAATCAAAAGTAATAAAGAAATAAAAGGAAAACCATAAAAAGCCAGAAAATACCTCAAGAGCTGGTGCCAGGCAGCCCCACTAGATGTCCCCACTGACCGACGGTAGCTGCTCACCCACCAACCAGCCCCCTGCTCCAGGAACCGGAATTCCCAAGCTTTGGGAGTTTTATAATGGAAACTGAAGGAAAAACTAAACAAAAACTAACAGTGACATCTCTAGGCAGTGAGGTGACTTCTCCCTGAAATCCCCTCTCCCTGAAATACATTCTAACCACAGCAACTTCCAACTACAGCCTCAGTTAAAATCAGGCACTGCAGCACAGCTGCCCACTGACATGGGGGTAAAGCCTAAAGACCAAAAAGCAAGGATAAAAGGAGAAAAGATACCTCTGCTACGGGGATTTTGTGGTTTTACTTGATTGATACCAGAGTGGAACAGGATATCTGAGGTCACAGTCACACACTTGCTTAAGGGCAATATCCCTAGCTACAGTGAAATCTCAAATCATCGTCACAGCCAGGAAGAGTGACTTGTAAAAGAACCAACTTCAGCTCCCTCAAGGATCTTTTGTGTCCTACCCCTTTTTGGTTTCCACTTTCAATGTTCTTTAGAACACAGCCAAAGAGTGTTTAAAATAACTTCTATCACAAAGTTCTCACTACATTTCAGTATTGTAATCACTTATCACACAAGCATGCACTTTCCCTCATGTAAAGGGAAAACATGCTCCGTGTCTTTAAAAAGGGAAGAGAAAGAATATGTAATACAGTGTAATTAGACAGCACTCACCTCCTGCTCCTGTTGAAAGATGACAACTCTCCCTCCCTTGTCTCCTGTTGCTAACAACTCTCCAGAATGGTTAAATTCTACTGTAGAAATTATATCCGCTGCAGAACAACAAAAATAAACCCCACAGATTAATCATTCTTCTAAATACCAAGTGGTCAAGAAAGCCACCATTAAAAAAACCCAAACCGTTAAAAAAATCATACTTGCATACAAAATGCAAGTAGAAGTTTCTTCCAAAAAATAACACTAATTTTTTAAGCTGTCCATTTGAGAAGCATTTATACATCGCCATGACAGAGCTACAAGCTTAGTGTTGTGCATTACTTTGTTCTTAAATGTTTAATATCCTCAACTTCTTAGAACTGATTTTTCTGCTCTAACTCTGTTTTAGATAATACAGACTGTACCTTCCTAGAGAAACTGTGTACCTTTATTTTCTCAATTATTCCTAATGCATGATTTAGATACAACCATTATCCATATGACCTCAAAGGACCTCTTTTTTTTAAGGACTCACAACACATTTGATAACTTAAAGGCAAAAGGTATCAGGGGAGAAAAGTTCAGACATCAGTGTCTAAGGAATGCAAGGAACAGACAGCTGCAGAAAACTAGGAAAAAACCTCAACAGTCTCCAAAAGCCCCAAGTACCTCTTCTGGATGAAGAAGGTTTACATTATCACAAGTGTATTTATAGGGGGTGCTAAAATTAAATTGTGAATATACACTGACAAAAATAGTAATCCCTAGTATCAAACTGAGCTGTTTATACATCAGAAAGGACAAATTACAACTTAAGCTCAAGCCCACCCATTCGCATTTCCAAAGGTACAAATGCTCCTTGGACTCCCAAAGAGTTGAATCAGAAGCCAAACCATTTTTGAAACACCAAATTGCAACACAACTCTATAAATCTAATTTTCTGCAGGAGAAATTACTTGAGAGTTTTACATACACAGGTCTTGAGGCCATTTCACTTCCATGCCAGTCAGCTGTAAATAAACAGTATTTTCTGTGGGATGGTCTCTTTTTTCTCCATTGCATTAATAACATTTTAGAGTTAAAAAAGATCAATACCTGCTTGACTTAGAGCCAAACACCAGCTCCACAGAGTTTTGTATTATTCAGCCCCAACTGCCTTAGAGATCCCTCCACCTGGCGCTACTCAAACTGGCTGGAATGTCTCCAAACAGAGTTAAGGACAGAAATACAACCTCAGCCTGTACCTCACTGAACCAGGATCCAGATCACACACAAAAAAACTTTTAATTCCAGTGCTCATCACTTTTTACCCCCAGAAGGCAGCAGTTACTTCAGCCAGTCATTCATCTATTTGTGACCAAGATTAAGTGATTTATCTCACATCTGTAAGACTTAAGATGCGAACCACTGAGCTGCAGATACGGTATTTAATAGTTACCTCTCCTAGGTGAACGGGTCATAGAGATAACAAACAATTGATCAATGTGCAGAAAGAGGGAGGTGCAAACCAAGCAGCCCAATTTTGACTTTTCCACACAATGCAAAGCACATGGCTGTAATCCCCAATAGGAAAAGACCTTAAAAAGTTATCAATTAATTGAAGAAAAACACACTAACATATCTCAGCAGTGAGAAGTACACAGAATAATTACTATTGTGGAAAAACAAAGACTTAACACTACAAGCTCTGACAGTCTTGAAACCGGTAAGACAATTATCAGCAGATCCAATGTGTCCATGTATGTTGAAAGAGAAGAGCAGAGAAAAAAATTGCCTGAGAAGTATCATATATCCATCTAAGAACAGATGGATAAATTAATCAAAGTACTTATTTGGTGAAAATCACTGGAAAGTTTACAACAGGCAGCAAGAGCAGCCAGAAAAACCTTCATGTAAGAATAAAAATCTCTATTTTCCTAGGTCTGATGATGCTGTATATTTTATTTATTAATAATACAAATCTCATACATAGCAGAAAGACAACCACTTTTCTGTAGGTCCCAGACATTCTTGCTTTTTGCATTTATTTTAGTTTTCAGGAGAATCCAAGCTTTCCCCCAGTGACCTCCGAGTTGATACCTGGTAAAGATCCTGCTTTATCATAGACTCAAGTGCACAAACAAACTTTCAGCACCCACATCCCACACCTCCAAGGAGTCCAGCAGGCTCAGGCAGTGCTGACAAGATACTGAAAACTATCCAGTGCCTGACACCATGAAGATAATTCCAAGTACTTGGATCAGTTTTAAATTAAAACCAAATACATACCTTAGCAGCAATTGCCATAGAAAGATATTAATAATTTTAAAACTCAAGATACATCAATAAATCCAATGTGCCTTCCACAGCGTAATCGTGGACTATTCCCTCTCTCCAAGGGCAAAAAAAAGGTGCTAAAAACGAAACAGAAAAGAAGTGATTTCTGCTTAAGTAATCCCAAACCAGGGCCAAGATACAGATTTTCCAAAGAAATCTGTACAAGAGAGTAAACAAGCAGTTGTACATTCAAACCCAGTAATGCCCTGTCTGGAATTCCACATTCCCATACCTTCGTCAAAGGAAGAGCCAGACATCAGAGCACTGGTGCTGACCTGGGTGGATTTAAAGGTGTTGGAGAAATGACAGGGGGAGCTTTTCATCCTCCCCAGCGCCTGGATTCGCTTGTGGATTCTCATCTGTGTTAACATCCTCATTGCCCATAACATGTACCCATCTTATCCTTCTTTTTCCAGTGATAATTGTAATTCCTTGATAATTTTAGCCCTTTAGCACCACAAGAGAGTATCCCCAACCTCTGCTGTTTTCCCTCCTCTCCCTAGGTGGGAGCCCACAAACACTGAGCTGCACCTGCTGGCCACACGCTGGGCAATTATCCCTTCCCAGTGCCAGGAGCACTTGGGAGGGATATTTAAGGGGGAAGCAGATGTGTAGTGCCCTACTGTCACCACACTGATGGCTGCTGGAAATAGGATCCATTTCAGTGCCCTCTTCTTCCAGCACAGTGTCAGAGATAAATAACCACTGACCCCTTATCTGATACCCAAACCCCTCTTAGGCCACAACCTTATCTGCTGTTACTCTGTACACTGAAGATCAGATTTGTCTTCTCTCCCCCTCCAGCATCTCAGGACATCTCTGACACCAAGATGCAGTGTGACGTTGCCAGTGCTGAGGGTTTCAAACACTACACGGCAGCATCAATCACAAGTGATGAAGACATGATTGTCACAAAGACAAGAATCAGGACAGCAAGGCACACCTGCATTCCTGCAGGGCACCTGCAATACCAATACCAAGTGAACCAGGTTTCTCCTTCTTGCATAACTTGAGACAAAGAATTCAGAGATTATTACATTATTTACAAGTATTTCTCTGCACAGATCTATACATTTGTCCTTTAGTTCCATTCAATATCCCTTCACAGACACTTATTGTTGAAGAAACACTTCTGAGACTGCTAAATGCTTTCAAATAATGTTTTTAGTGACCTGAAAGCAAAGGGGTGATGGGGTGGGAATCACCTACATAGCCTGAAATCCATTTATGGATGAAAATGTTCTGCAGCAGGTTGAGCAAAACACTACGGAATCACAGAGCTGCTGCACAGTTGTATCCCCACCCCAGAGACATAAAACTCTATAGTCAAATGAAGCCACTGATCACAAAAATCTCAAACTAAAGAGAGGTTTTGGTCCCTGACCCATCAGCACATGGAGACAGGGCAGAGTCTGCTTCCCCCAGAGCCATCCAAAGCTTCCTACAGCTCTCCCAGATCCAGCAGCTACAATCTGGCCAAGCTTTCCTTTCCTTCTGCACATCATCTTTATTTTCACAACCTGCTTTAAGTTTTTTAAGCTTCAATGAGACATCTACACTTTTCAAGTGCTCCAATAAAAGTCAAAACCACTAGCAAGATCTGGACACCTGACTGGATTCAAGCAGGATTAAATTCTTCCATGGCAGACATGGAGACAGAAACCTGAGGAGCCAAAAAAACCAAAAAACCCCCCAAAAAACCAAAACCAACCAACCAAACAAAAAAAACCCCAAAGTGTTTGGTTTTGACAAGGAATAGGAAAAGGATAAAACACATCTCAAAGCTTCGAGGTAAGGCTCTGAGGCCACTGGGCCAGTGCATTGGAAAGAGAACCAGTTCAAATTAAAAAAGAATAAAGTAATCCAACAGATCTTAAATGCCTTTTCCCCTGTTAAAAGCAGTGTTTGGAACAAGAAAAACTCAGTGACAAATACTTAAAAACACCTTCACACTTTGGGGGCCTTCCACATGTTGCAGTGAATGCAGAACATGTGCACTGTCACCATCAAGTTTTCTGAAACTTTAAAGAAAGGATTGTGATGAAGTTTTACCACTTGTCCAAATGTCTATGGAAAAAGGGAATAAACCAGCTTCATTAATCAAAACCAGCAAAAGAAAAACTGTAATCCAATGACTTCATTCCAGAAGGTCCATCGCAAACCTAAAAAGCAATTCTGTATTAACTCCGTTTCCAATAATATAATAAAGGGGATTTTACTAGTAGAGAAGAGGCTATCTATTTTAATGTTCCATGAACTTTCTACAAACTCTGCTTAGAAAACATGCTTGGTAGGCAAAACGTGTCACCTACTCTGCAGCAGTGAGTCAATCATGGCAGGAACAAAGAGAGTCTTTATTTCACCAGACCCAAAAGGTTTCTGTGCAAGTTTTCAGAATCACGCTGATCTGCTGCCTAAGCAGAGAGCAAGTAATCAGAGTGTTTACACAAGTGGAGCAATCTCCTAGTATTTCCAAGGACTGAACAAAGAATTGTTGCATCTAAAAAGCATTTTAAAATTACTTAGAAAGTATTGTTTATATACCTTCCCAGTGGCTCAAAACACCATTTCTGGAAATTTCCAAAGGAGCAACTCAAAAAAATCTTGTCCATAAAGCAGAACAGATTATTTACAGGTTGGCAATTCTGCCCTGAGAAGTGAAAACCGAATTCACTGACCTAATATGGAGACCACATCCTCAGTTTATCAGTCTGGAAAAGCTATCTTCATCAAACTAAACATCAATCAATCATTCCAAGGATACTTCAGTAACTGTCTCAAAAGAAAAACATTAAGAAACCAACTTTTAGGATTAGTATTAAAATCCATGGAAGCTTAAACAGCCTCAAACTGAGGAAGCAGCAGAGGAATGGATAAACATCATGAGAGATAAAGACAGCAAAATATTTGAATTTGATGCACAGTTGCTTAACATACCTGAGCCATTCTTCCTAGAGAGTGCAAGAGTATCTGTCCAGGAGAACCTGCAGACCTTAAGTGTCTGGAAATCACTTGTGGGTTGTTTGGTCCTTTCCAATCCAGGGTGAGGCAAAACCTCCCTGCTTCAAACTACTGAACAGATGCAACTTCCTGAAACTCCAGCTGAAGTCACAGCTAATGACAGAAATTTGTGGCTTTTGATCGGACTTTCTTGTTTCCAATAACGGTTTTGTTTTGGAGTTATGTACTTCATCATTGGGAAAAAAGTCCCAAACAAACAATGAAAGACACTGGAGAGAAAACAAAAGCTCTCCCTAGGCTTCAAATATTTTAAGCAGCTCCACAATGCACTGAGTCATCCAACCAACACCCCACTGATTGTGGTTTGGATTTACTACTTTATCCAGAGTCCCAATATATTGTGTATTTATCTCTGAAGGTAGATAGTGAGGTGTTAATCCCAAAGTGAACAGAAAGGCTGTTTAAACAAGATTAAGGCAGGGTGATCAAACACCTGTGTGCAGAGGAGAGCTCCCAACACAGGGTACCACAACTTCACACCCCACAAAAGAGTGAGAATAAAATGCCATGCACTGCTTAGTGCTGGTGGTATAAAGAAAACATCCTCTGCATTCCAGCCTCATCCCTAATTTATGTCTGTGGAGAGGGGGAAGGGAACACAAGGATTGTGTGCTCTAGAGTTACCATGACCAGTTTTACTATTGGCTTCATGTCCCTCTTATTCATTCATTCCTTGCAGGAACAATTCCCTGCATTCATTCCATCTCCCTGAAGTGACTAGGTAACAAATCCAAAGGCAGCTAGGAGAAGGCATTCCTAGTGTTCAATTTACTTCTTGAGACTTGTTCCAGAAGTCCTAACTAGAGAGGGCATTAAAAATATATTAATTCCTTAAAATATGGGGACAGGAAAAAATGCACATAGAAATAGAGAAGCCATAAAGGGGTTATTGCCCTTGTGGCAAAAATCCTCCCTCTGTGCCATGCATCTCTGCCAAAGCCAGCTGGTTCCTTGTTCTCTCCCAAGTACCAGCTCTGGAATTTTGCAGCACACAAAGCTGCCCTCCTTCCCAGGGAGGGGGATTTGTCTGATGGCCAACTTGCTTCTCAGTGCTGTTGGCCCTGCCGGGGCAGACACAAACACACAGGAGCCCAGGCTGCAGCTCCAGCAGACAGTAATTAGGCTGGGTTTGCTGGGTTTTGCTTTGCAAACCTGGGAGCTGTACAAGAGAGGAGGAAAATTTACAGAGTGTTCCCTGGCCTGCACATTCACTCCAAGTGAGTGAACTCGAACAGCCCTGTGAGGCTAAAAATTAAAAACACGACCATGATGAAGTTGTCATTTTCCTGCTGATGCTGAAAGCATTTAGTGCTGTTTGGGAGAGATGCACTTCAGGGCTGAGGCTCTCCCAGTCTTATTTACATCCCTACCCATGAGTCGCATACACAAGATACCAGTGGCCAAACAGGGAATCCACATAATACTTCACAGCATAAATTACTCACCCAAGTAAAATAATCAAATATAAACCTTGTGAAGCAGGCCTAAACCACCATAACTTTGCTCTAATTTCCTGAACTCCTCTATATTGCCATTTCTTTTCTTTTATTCACCTGTTCTTCTCCCTTTCCTTCTCCAACTTTGCCAATCTTTGAGAAAAGATACACTCGGGAAGTTCTAGTTCAACGAGTTCAACATTGGATTAGAAAGCCGGAGTGATTTACTCATTACTACTAAACATTTAATTTTTAACTTTTTATTTAGCTCCCTAAAATAAAAGTTTGACACCACTTGATTAAGCTTTTCTTGTTACTTCCTAAGTCACATTAGCATGCTCCATGCCTGCCCTGCTCACTGTGGGCTCCCAGGTAAGCAGGTCTCTACTCCTGCATGGCAAAGCACAGCTCAGAGTGTGCCACATCTTCCTGAGATCAATCTCTGTGCTGTCAAATCCATGAACCAGCAATGACAGCAAGAACACCCTGTTATCACCAGCCTTCAGAAGCAGGAGCTGGAATTAAGTTATTTTAGTGGGAGGAGGAACTGGAGGCAAGGGAAAGAACCAGAACTCCAAGACTCCATAGGATTGATGTGTATTAGGATGGCTTAGAACTTACAGCTACATTTGTAACACTTAGATAGTCTAGAGATAATGCAACTTAATACTCAAGTACAAAACAATGTTATTTTGGTGGTTTGGCAAATTCATGCAAATAACTTTCGTTAAGCCCCACGGCTTCCTAGAAAACACAACAGCAAACTTCCATCCCCTCCCATGGCAGGAACAGTGGTACCAGCCCTAATCTTGCTGCCATTAGTTTTATGTAAGGCAAGTAATGCTCCTAAATAGCTTTACTGGGCTCAGTGCTCAGAGCAGAACAACTCCAAATCAATCTGGCCCATGCACCAGAAGCTGTTCCTCCCTGCAAAGCCAGAGTGAGAGGATATCATTGGAACAGCAGAGAACAGGATTATCACAGAAGTGACTCAAAAGCTTCTACAAGTTGGGATGGGAACAAATATGTAGATTAAGTGTTTTACAAGATAATTGTAAAGCAGAGAACAGAATCACCATCTGCTAATCTCTCATCTGGAACAGCAGCTTCTTATGCATCCAGAAATCTTTATGTGATCTCGAGTTAACGGTGGCATCAAAGTAACATCCTCATTTAAACAGAATTCATAGAAAGCACAATCTATGGTCAACATTACAATCCAGGTCGGATAGGCAGCAGCACACTGAAATGTTTTAACTCTTGAGTTTGGCAAACTACTTGGGCAACTGCATCAACATCTCCACTCAGGGCAAGTTTCCACCACCAAATTTACCATCATTTTTCCCCACAGTCCATTTCTGGACCAAGGCAAGAGACCAACGAAGAACTGCGCAAACCCAGCAACTCTCAGAAGGAGCAGAAATCACTACAGGGAACACTTATTATAATTCTCTTCAATAGACACTGCCACCACCTCAAACTTCTGTGAACAACGGTAACACATTTCATTTCTGTTAAACAATTTGTATTTCGCTAAGCTAACAGAGTTCACTGAGACTGAGCTGAAGGCATCAGATGAGCAAATTTTCTATGGGGGAAAGCAAGGAACACACTCAGGAGCAACCACATCTTCATCTAGCCAGCTGAATTTGCAAAGGCCATTGAGCCCACACCCAAAATGCCAATTAACTGCATGTCTGTGTGCAGTCTCCACGAGCTTCCATCTACAACAAGGCCAGAATCTAGCTCTGCTAGAACAGAAAGAAAACTGATTTAAAGCTCAGACCACTGGCTTCCTGTCTCCATTTAGAGTAGGAAACTCAAGTCTCCAGTACACAGGACTCCAAGACACCAGTGGTGGCAGGGAAGAACAGAGAAGACAAACAGCAGCAAGTCAAAGCACTCTGAGAACAGACGTGTCAGATACTCACATGTCCCTCCTTCCTAACACTGAAAATGACATAAAATTGCTCTGAAATTTTATCTTCATGAAAAGAAAGCATTCACACTGAAAAATAATACCAAAAGCTTTGGGAAGGAACTTTTACACCTTAAATTGATTTAAAACTGTGATCCACTGTGCAATACCTGTACCACAACCATTGTAACCAATGGCTGTAAGTTTCATTTCTGCTCACCAAATCTGGCACTGCACTCTGTAACTCCTTTCATGCCAACTTCACTGCAAACCTACAGAAGAAAGAAACCCTATGGGGTTACGATTTCTTAACAGGAAACAGTTCTGAACTGGCCCCTTGAAACCATTTCATCTGATGAGAGAATTAAATAGTTTTGGGGATTTTAATCCCAAGTAAGTTTTTATTAGTAAGTGTTTAAAAAATTACTGTGAAAAATCCTCTCCTGTTAAACTCTCAACAACAGCAGACAGAAGAATGTTCTCACTAGACAAACAAATGCAAAGCTGTTTGGTTTCTGAATAGAAAACATTAACCCTCATCACACTGATTAATTACTTTCTATTTTTAAAATTTAAGACATAACTGAAGTCCCCTTCAGAACACATGCACAGGAGATCAAGAGGAAAATTACCTCCTTCCACCAAGCAAAAGAGTAACAACTGAATTAATTTAGTTCAAAAGATGCTGCAAATTAGAGTTCCCAGTACTTGCCTTGCCCCTAGGCTGGACATGATCTAGTTGGGAGAACAGAGGAAGGCACAAGCAGTCTGATCACATGCAGAGAAGCAGGAAAATAAATACAACAGACCAGACAAATAAACACCCCAAAAAACTCCTGCTAACTGGGCTGCCCACACCCAGACACTGCATATTTAACAGGTAAAGGTTAACCTGGGTTCAGGAGTAGTTGATGTCAAAAACATAACACCCTGGAATCAGCAAAACAGGAGTTGTGGCCCTCGCTGCAGTTCCCAAGTCCTTTGGGAGCTGCCTCCACCTCTGAGGGTGTATTTTACATGTACACCCAAGGCAATCTACCCTTCAGTCCTTCCAGTCCTGGAATTGAGGGGGTGTGTGTCTGAAGCTTCTTCCAGAGCTCCACAACTCTGGAAGTTTGCTGCTGTCCCAGTAACTCCATGTGAACACTACTGCAGAGTGGGGACCTTACCAGCTCAAGACAGAGCCATTTTTCAACTCAACACGAGCTACATCAGCTTGAAAATACTCCAAACTCAATAATAAGGCATTATTTAATACCTGACAAGAATTCCCTGGAGGCTCTAAAGGCATCCTCTGCCTGGAAACCACAAAGAACAGTTACAGCACTCTGTGAAAGGCAGCTCAACCTCGAGATGAGCTGAGGCACCACTCCATTATTTCACTTTATCCTAATAGTTTCTAGTCTTTGCAAGAGGTGTCCAAGTTTTCATTCGAGGAACAAATGTGATTAGGAAAGCAACAACTAGATCAATTCTCCCTTTTAAATCTTCATTACACAGGTGTAGAGTTTTTCCCCCAAAGAATATCCTAAATAATGTATTCAAACAGGGGATTCCACCTTACATTATCAGCACTGCAAACACATTTAGGAATATAACAGAGAGACACATACACAGGGAACATTTTGCTGGGGACAAAGAGCAAGTGATGAGCATTTAGTTCACATGTCTTAATAAACACATTTCCCAAACTCAAATATTCCTTCAAATATGACAGGAAGTGCCTATTTGCTTTTCCTATTCATACTAATTCAGGTCTATTGTTGGCTGAAACAAAGGTCTTTCAACCTGCATAAACCGTTCCCAGGACATTTGACACCAGTTTATTAATACCAGGAGAGGCCTGAGTGGCAGAAATCCAGCCCCACTCCAGGTGCCCAGCTGAAGTCACCTCAGAAAGGAGGGTGAGTGTTTCACAGTTTGTGGAACTACAACATTTATCCAGGACAAGGAACAAGCAGTTGAAGGTCACAGCGTCTCCTTGAGCCTTTTCTTTGCAGCTACTGCAATATTACAGAATAATAATACATTTTTTTAAAAAGGGCTCAATCTGTCCACAAGCTTTCCTCCTTCCAAGCAGAATTGTTCTGCTTTTAAACAAAAAAAGTAATCAACACTAAATCCAGCATTTCAGCATTTTTAAATGCCAGGCACCTGTTTGATGGAAAAGCTACCGCAGGGTTCAGTTTCCTAACATCATAAAATTCAGCTGCTGAGAGCTTCCAGGTCCTGAAGCTTAAATCTATTTTCAGGCAGGGAAGAGGAAAGAAGAGTGGCCCTCCTACTGAGGATGTGTCACACTCAGTGTTGCATCAATCCCCTTTCAATTACAGTGAAAACTCCTCTTCACTCACAGTCTAGGATTACCAAAAAAAGACTGGGAACAGTAGTTATCCAGAGGTTGGATAACACCACAATTGGAGGCTATGCACTCCATGAGAAAGGATGAGTTTGATGGGAAATAGGAAAAAAAAAAAAAAACAGATACAAAAAATATATAAAATATCCTACCTAAGCAACATTTGTGTTAAAAAGCTAAATGCATTGTAATTGTTAAGTTACTTTGTTTCAAAACATCATCTACCATAAAAATCCATCTGACATCCTGGGTATTAGCCTAGGTTTGCTTGCGCCCTGCTGCCATCACCGTCCACATCAATTACACTTAGCCTGGAGAAATTGTGTCCCCGTTTTGATGCAAAGCAACCCAGAACCTCAAGCTTCCATCAAGTGTCACAGAATTCTGGGAACCAACAAAGTTTTTAACAGACCACAAGAGTCATAGAACCAAATCTTCCTTAAATGTACTGAAAAAAAAGAGCATACACATGTTCTTTGGTGCTGCAGCAATAAAACTCTACCTAAAAGCAAATTTCCTTTATCCCCAAGTGAAATATTTGCTAAAACATAACAATATGAAATCTATGGTTTGTTTCAAAAGGGAGACTGGCAGTGTCAGGGTACTCTGCTTCTACAGTTTTGAATACAGGTAAAACATTAGGTATTACTGCAACACAGAGATAATTTGGCTAAATTACAAACAAAAGAGCTTGCTTTCCTTGGAATTTTCCTGTTTCAACCACGCATTATCCCTTTAAACAAAGTAGCTGCACTAAGTGCTACACACAGTCTATACCAGTTCTACCTCTTTCAGAACCACTTTCAGCCACCAAAACCTATGCTGATTTCTGAGACAAAGATGACAGAATGGTTTAGTTATATTTGTATAGAGTAAAATTTAGTTTGGGAGTTACTCATCATTTCTGTCCTTTGTACAACTGCATACAGATCATACATATCTAATTACAGGGGAACAAAATTAACTGTAGCAGGAACCAACTTCATGTCCACAATTGCTTCATCTGAGATCCCCTCAGGTGCCTGAACGTTCTGTCACTACCACTCACAAAACTGGGACTTGCTGAGTAACAGAAGGAGAACTGAGACCAAAAAAACCTTGTAAGTAACAGATTTTATTATCTCTCCTCTAACACAGTATTTGCCTGGTTTTAATACTCTGGTACATGACTTGTTCCAACATCTTTTCTGCCTGCAGAGCTTTAACTTACAACCTATCATTAATAAAGCTGCAGCAAAACTGCATATCTATATCAAGGAGGGTAACAACTCAATTTTAGCACTGCTGAAGACAAAAATTCTTGTTTACTAATTTTCCAGAATAAACTTCATGCTGAAACAAAGAAATTAAATGTCTATTTCTGACATTTGTGAGCTGTGAAAACTTCCCTGCTGACCTGGACATAAAGCACATCCTAGGAATCCAAAAAGATTCAAGAGACCCCAACTCCATCTCAAGCCACGACTCCCTGGAAAACCTGTATGCACAGAGCTAAGTCACCATTCTCTCATGGCTCCTCAGGGTTTATCCATAATGCTCATGCAAGTGCTCCATAATTCTCCTAAGACATGATTTGAAATGCAAGTTACACAGAGTATAAGGATTCCCCAAAATGCATTAGAAGTATTTGACTGAGTCTTATTGAAGCTTTAAAGCTTTATTTCTTCTCTCTGTGGTAAATATGTTGGCAATGTATCTGTTTTGCAAACCCAGGCTAATTACTCCTTGGTAGCGGAAGGGCTTTGATGGAGTGCAGAGCTGCTTTATTTATACTTCCCAGTTTCTTAGGGAGTTGCTCTCAATGTGCCTACAAGCAATGAAAAACAATGTTCATGAAATAAAAAAATTGTGAACAAGTTCAGAAATAACACCTAGGCCTTCAAAAAGAAAAGGTGTCAGCAGTTAAGCTGCTGTTCCCACCAAAAGAGATGGAAAGGGACTATTTAAAAGGGCCTGGAGGGACAGGACAAGAGGCAATGGGTTCAAAGCGAGAGAGAGTAGGTCAAGATGGGATATTGGGAAGAAAGTCCTCCCTGTGAGGGTGGCGAGGGGCTGGGATTGAATTCCCAGAGAAGCTGTGGCTGCCCCAAACCTGGAAGTGTCCAAGGCCAGGTTGGATGGCGCTTGGAGCAACCTGGGATAGTGGAAGGTGTCCCTGCCCATGGCAGGGGGTGGCAATGGATGGGCTTTAAGATCCCTTCCAACCCAAACCATTCCAAGATTCTGTGACTCCAGGTTATCCCCAGTTACCAGCACAAAGTCAGTGCCTCAGAGCTTTATCAGAGCTGATTTCCATTCCAGCCCTGGGTGCACCCCACACCCACAGTGCAGGTGCTCCTTCACCAGAGGTGACTTCACACATACCCAAGGTTCTGGGCAGTGATCTCAGAGATCCTTCTGAGACTGCTCAGTGGCCATAGCTGAAGGTTTTTAATAAACATCCAAGAGGGGCAGTAGGTACAGCTCAGAGATTCGCATTGAGACAACATCCTAATGATCTCCTGTGGGGCTGTTCTCAGTGATCCCATCCTCACTGTTTGACAGCTGATAAACATATTTGCTATGATAACCAGGGGCTGAGGACACTTCAGAGTCCCCACTCTGAGCAGAGATTTCTCAAATGCCAAGGTTATTTTTGTGCTCTTTGATTGCTTTTAAAAGGGGATTTCATCTTTCTTAGAAAAAAAGTTTATGAGCAACAGGACCAGCAGCGAATCAGCCCTGAGACCCAGGCAAAACACAGAGGTATTTATTCACCTCTTTTCTAATTCACAGAATATTTACAACTTTCTCCTCAGGACTACAAATTAGTCAAGACAGCTCACACCAATTATAACTGAATATAAAATATTACTGTATTACTTATTCAAGAGGGTGTTTACCTACATAGGACCGGAAAATACAGCCCATTTCCTAGTGCAGGTATTAATTCACATAACAAATATCCAATCAGTAAAAATTTTTGATGTCATGGAAAGAATAAATAATTTTGATTTCAATTTGTATTTACTTGAACCCTAACCTAATGCTTAGTTATTATCTAATAGCTTTTATTTTAAAAAATACAGAAAGAAAATCTACTTGCTTCTGCTCCTATTTATTCACTTTTATTATCCTTTTTTTTGCCTATGCTCAAGATAGGTGATTCATGTGTTCTTGGATCTAATTTGATTGGTAATTATTTACTTTTTAATTCCTGCTGACAGCCCCCACATAACCCTATAGAAAAATTCCTCACATCCGCCGCAATACCTACCCTGAAGTACACACTAATAACAGGCTAAACAGTCCCTCAGCAGACCTTACTTCAGATCTTTTCGGGGTTTGTTTGTGTTCCCAAGTAGTACAGAGCTATTTATGGAAAAATCTCTGCTGGAATCACAGCCAGAATTTCAATACGCTGCACAGCACAGTGCAGCCAGGAGTTGCTGTTCTCTTTGCTAATAACAATATATTTGGAAATAACATACTGGGCCATTGTTCTGCATGCAGAGAAAAGAAGCCTCCAGGCAATGCCCTTCTTGTCACTGAGAAAGCTACAGACAGAGCTCTGCAATAGCTTCATTTTCTCTTTTTGCTGAAGTCAATCCAAAACACGCACTGTAGGTTAAAATTTAGTAACAGTATTATTACAGAAAAATATAATACTTTGGCAATGCCTTTCAAAATTAGAACCCTGTCACTTGGTGTGCATTCCTGTTGTAGATACAGAAAAACCAACTCCTCAAAACTACCCTGCTGTTTCAGAGTCTTCTAACACCTTCTTTGACCAAAGGATTTATTTCAGGTGCAAAGCTCAGGCCAAACATTTGGAGGCTTTTAATCTTGGTGGGTAGAATGCAGGAGGCTGTTGTGGCTCAGACAATGCACGAAGTGCCTCTTTCTAAGCAAGGAAAATGAAATAAAAAATTCCTCTTGCCTACCAGAAAAGCAGGGAGGGAGGGTAGGAGGAAGGGCCGCTCTCCAGCTGAATTTCAGGCAGCCTGCCGGGGAGCACAGGGCCTGTGAAGGTCACAAGTACAACTGAAGTTTCCAGCAGAGACAAATACACAGCTCTATGAAGTGACTGGAAAATCAAAATTTCTGATTACTTCCCTCACTCTGGTCACTCACTCAGCTATCAGTTCCTTTTAATACCTAAAGCATCTTTAGTGGCACTTGGAACCTTAAAGAACAGTCTTCCTTTGCCCAGTTGCCTTTTCTTCTCGCACCGCCCCCCACTCCACCCCCCCCTCCACGGCCCCGACTTGGCAAGTGTTTTCCTGTGTTTCTATTCTGGCCCAAGCATACATGCCTCAGCACTTAAAAAAAAAAATCATTATTACACAGAAGCCAATGCTAATTTCTGGCCTGGACTTTTGAGATTCCTAGCACATGGAATATTGACAACTCCAAGGCATATTTATACCACCTCTTAAAATTATATATAAAGTCTACTAATCTATGCAAAATACCGACCATTATTTTTAAGTTTTTGTTTCAAATATGTCTGTTTATGGATCAGGACCTTTTCTGTAGGTTTTGGAAGAGTTGCATAACAGATATATAGAGATAGATGGATGAGAGATAGATGATAGATGAGATAGACACATGATAGACAGATGACAGATAGACATGATAGATAGATAGATGATAGGTAGGCAGGCAGGCAGGCAGATAGAATTTGTTTATGTATGTTGTACATACATTTTATATATAAAAAGGTAGAGAGTATTTTGGTAGTGTTACTGTCCTGCAAGGATGTCAAAGATCATTACTAAATAACTACCAAAGGCTTTGGAACTTCATTTTAGGAAACACCACCCAGGTCTCACAAGCAGGGAAAATAAAGCAGGGAAGGGCTAAAATTACTCCAAAGAAAACAACCGCAGATAATTACTTTCAGTTGTCTCCATTTCTAGTCTTCCATCAGTCTCCCCACCATCCCCTAGGATAATGACTTTTAAGTTGGCAAAAAGTAAAAGAGTAATAAGAGCTCTGTAAGAAAATGGACCTCAGACCAAAGACTCTGGTTAGAACAAACATGAATTGGAAGATGCCAAACAACTTCCAGTTGAATGCAACATAAAATCCCCGGAAAAAGCATTTCAGTGTATACATAAACAAGTTTATGGGCATGAAGAACAACTTCTCTTGACAACTGCTTCAGAAGGTCAGTAAGGAAGCAGCAGTAAGGAAACGCAGGATACAACCCTACCATGGCATTTTTCTAACACAGACATCCTCCTAACCAGAGCGCGGGAACACCTTGCACCAGCGTTGCACCAGCACTGCACCAGCACATAGGCGTGACCTGTTTGCACAGTTGTTGATGCCAATTCAGAACCAGCAGAATGATGAGCATCCTCCAGAAACAGGCCGATGTCTGGTACTCCCAGGCTTGGGATGAGCTTCCTCAGGTCACACCAAGCAAAAGCATCTCCAAGCTCCAGCGAGCCAACCACCTCATGTGCAGAATATCCAAGTGATTTTGTTTTGTTTCAAATGCTCTTTCTCTTCCTCCTGCCCTTTCCTCTGAGGCATCTCATTACTGTGAGACACGAACGAGCTGGGTTAAGCACAGCACGTGTCCTGTTACAGGAACACAACCCTGCTGCCAGCTCCTGCTGCTTTCCAGAGCAGGTTACCACTTCCAGAAGGGTCTGGAATAAAATGAAAGACCCTGGATACTTCTTTAACACACACACACACACACACACACACACACACACACAAAGAAGGACTGTAAGATTTAGCTTAAACAAACAAACAAAACTAAATCAAAACAATGACATGAAGCTGTGAGAAGAACTGACTGAAAAAAGACAGAAGGATTATACCGAAAGTTTTAAACTTCTGGGCCAAAGAAGTTTACTGCCAGTTCCACATTCCAGTAAAACAGCTTATGAATGTTTCACTATTACCTCTATAAACAGTGACATTTTCTCACTGCTGGGCTATATAATGAACACTGTAGGCTTCAACTTCAACTGCTGTTTGTTCATAGTAATCTTTGAGAAGAAATGTCCTCAAATACAAATCTCAGTGAAAGTAGAGTTTTCATGTGAATCTCATGGGCAGACCATGAACAAGCAGGTATCAACTGTAAACACGAAAAGGCTGAGAAGGAGGCTGAATTGTTCCCAATTCCATAGTTTCCCGTGTGGCCTTAGAACCATTATCAACTCTCCAAGAGCAGCAATCCATCCTTTCACCTCTTACCCCATTCCTGTAGAACCACCACCTATCCCACCACAAACATTTGCTAAGAGTTGGACAAATTAAGTCTGGAGAAGCTGATGTGGAAGAAAATTAATCCAAAAGGAACTCAAGACATGTAATTTTCATTTGGTTTGGTTTCCCCAAGTGACCACCCTGGAGCTCAGGATCACCTGGCTCAGCTCAAGGCAGTGACAGGCAGAGGCACCAGGGAGGACCATTTCTCTCAGGAGCAGCAACTACTCAAAGTGACAACAAACCTACAGGCAGGCCGGGGTGTAATTTGAATTCTAATTCCTCTTCCTACACTAAGGTCACGCTTAAAAACAAGCCAAACTGGGCAATTATTAAAAAATAATCCAGGTTTTTCTTTATTATCTCCAATATTCCTATATATCATTCCCTACACAATGCACCAACAGCAGTACCAGAAAAGTCAGGGGTTTGTTATGCAATTCCATTGGAAAATAGCCCAAGAACTCTCAAACAAGTGTCTTTGAGAGTCATTATATTTTTCTGAAAGCCAAAGCCAAAGCTTTATTTCAGTATGTAGTTCTTCTCCACTGGATCAATTCACTTCCAAGTTATTTGAAAATAAAGCAAGACCTTCAGACTACATTTATAAGCACAAACATAGCTCATGACTTCTCAAATCATCATTTAACAATAGCACAAACAACAGCTAAAATCACTGATTTTAAGGATCAAAGAACGGTCACAAATATTTTTTATAGTCATTGAAAAAAAGGGAAAATACAATTACTGGCATTCAACAAAACAAGAATATATTAGAAATTACATCGTATTTTAAATAAGCAACTATAATATGAAGTCTCAATTACCTTAACTGTTCCTGAATACATGCAATTATCTTTTCTCAGGTCCTCAAAACCAGAGTGCCAACAGTGTATGTTTGGAGCTCACATTATTCCCAGAGCATTAATTTAAGAACTGCAAGTGAAAATGCAAAGGGAAACATTTCCACACAGAATGCCTTCTATATATTTGGGAAAAATCAATCTTTCTTACAATACAACTCTTTTAAACCCTCTTTTACCTGACCCTAAAATTTTCTGCCAAAATTAGATGCAAGCAGAACTGCCTCAGGGGTTTCACATGTGACCTAAATGTGCTGGTTCTCTTCGTGGTGCTCTCACTTGTGGATTGCTGAGAGGAAAATACATTTTGATAAAGAATGGCTGATCAAATTAATAGCTTCTCCTCCAGTGTCTAGCGAAAGAGTGGTAAGTTAGGAGAGGAAAGGGAGAAGCTTCCAGCCACTTCTGTTTCTCTCACTGAATTACAGTCATGCCGAGAAGCCTCAAATAATTGTTTTCAGTAATATCAGCTCACAGCAGCAGAAGCTGATGGTGGTACTTAATTTCAGAGGAAAAGTAACAACCCGAAATCTTCCAGTCACTAAAGACCCAGGCAAGAGCACCCTCATGGAACACTGCCTGCTGCCCAGAGCCGTGTCCCACAGCAGGCCTGTGTGGGAAGCCAGAAAGTGAGCAACACTATATTAAACTAAGGAAATTCTGCTACGTAAAATTATTAATAAAAACCACACACACAAGGTATGAATACTTCACCTCTTAAGACTCTTTTTTATGCTTTCCCCATTTTCAAAGGCACAGAAGAAGGCAATGTCCCATCTATTTCCAGTTTACTGGCACACTGACCTTACAAAAGCAGCATTTAGCTGGTGCATTTTGCAAGAGCATAACTGAGCTGTGGCAATATAACAAAGCTATAATTACATGTGTTCCACTCAAGTTTAAAGCCTAGAAAACTGTTCCTGCATTGTTATTTTGACTGTAAGATCTACCACTGCTTCTTGAAAGAGATTACTCCAAATTGGTTTGGATCACTAAATACTTCCTGTATTTATCTGCTTTCATTTTCATTAGAACACGGTAACTGTTGCCTCTGTTCTCATTCACAACCTAAACATCAAACTAAGCCAATGCTTTTTACTCCTTTCAATAACTTCTTTGAGTGCAAACCTCAGTTTCATGTGATTACTGAACACTGATTTGTTCTGCTAAACTTTTCACTCCATACTAAAAATACTGTAGTCACAGCTATGGTGCTGCATACTATAGAGCATTGAAAACAGGAAAAAAGGCCTGAAAAATACCCTTAAGGCAGTTATTAAAACATCTTATATAATGAAATTACTGTGGGAGCACAGTGTTTCCTACAGATGAAAGGACAAACTGCAGCCTTAACTTGGTACCATCAGTAATTAATGTTTTTGCTCCAAGAGGCACACACAGAGCAGATTTAATTGCATACACACTTTAACAGCAGCTAAAACAAAGGCAGACTAATTCTACAGCATTTAATGCAAGACAATACATCAATTTAGGTGAAGATGAAACCCCAAAAAGGGATCCATTTTTCAAATCATATTAAAACTGATAAAACACCACAAGAGAAGATTATAATTTGTCAGATTATCTTTAAGTACTTTACAGTAAAGCAATCAATAATAATCCACCTCCCATTCAAGTGGTATTATTTCCTACAACAACTTGAAAAAAACTGAACTGCGCTGATATTAACAAGCTCGTTTTACTAACAGAGCTCGAAACAACACTGAACAAATCCCACTTCCACAGACTGCTTGTGTGGATACAGCAGAAAACCCACTCCACGTGTACTATAAAAAAATCCATCACAAAATAATTCTGATACCGTAACAGTGATTTTATTGCTGGCCTGCAGATAGCACATGTTCAAAGTATGGATCTTGAACAGCAAAGGTTTAAAGTCCTTTTTAGCGGCTGATTTTACCCTTCATAGTAGCACAGCACTCAGAGATCAATCAGGGTCTTGCACTGCCTTTACATAAAATCCTACAAAGAGACCAATCTTCCAGAGTTCCTCCTGTTCCTCTGAACCACTTGATCACTCTCCACACTTTGCTGGCATAAGCACATGCAGAGCTCTGAGAATCACATCAGGGTTCAGTTCAGCCGAAAAATAATCCAGTGGAAAAAGCACGATTTTACCAATTTTTCAGCTGGATCAGCTTCCCCAACAAGTTCACTGTACACTTAGGTGAACACCCATGCCAGCAGAGTGGGAAGGAGTGCCTCTTTAAGCAGAAATGCTGCCAAACATGCAGCTGTGGCCTAAATAGGCAAGTCAGGGAGAACAGAAAGAAGGAGAGGGGAAGCAGACAGTACAGCTTGGAACACTCAGCTTTTAACTCTTCCTTCAGCTGTGCATCCACTGGGAGCTTTAGTCTTCATTTTAGCTCTTCCAAAATACATTTTGTGAATCAACAGCAACCACAGAACCCCATTCCTACAGTAGAAATAGCCAAACCAGAAGCATTTAGGTAGCACCTTTAAAACGAAAAGCTAAAATGTTTCACAAAGCTGATCCAGAGCTGTAATCCATCAGGACTGCTGCTGATAGCCTAGCTTGCACTCATGTGTGCTGTGGAGTCTGATGGCTTGATCACTCTAGCAGTGCATTTCCAACACAAAAGCCTTTTCTACAACTAATTTTTAATTTAAGACACAGATTCCAAGAACAGCAAAGCCTCACAGAAGGGACAGAAAAATCCCTGACTGACAACCTAAAGTGCCCCAGCTTCCAATCCCATGCAAGAAAGAGGACTGAATTACTTCTGGGGAGCTGAACAGCCACTGCCTATTTATCTGTCTGCTAAATGCTCGTTGTTTTGGGGGAATGCACTTTAAATGCGCACTCTAGTCCATCCAGAGCAGCAGTTCCTAGAACACAGTAGCCTATTTCTCTCTCTAGATACAGACAGTCATTCTCTGAACAGCTGAAGAGCTCAAATACAGAAGCAGACTCAGGAATACAAAACAGGACTATAACCCTGGGTCTTTTCTTCCCCAAAAACCAGGACTATAACCCTGGGTCTTTTTTTCCCTGGGTCTTTTTTTCTATTTCAAACTATCTCTTAAAAACAAACCTATTACTAGGGCTTGCTCCTTGTAAATGACATTACCTCATGAGCATAGAGAACTTAGCTTCCCTCCCACAACTATATCCCCATCTTTCCTCAGCAATATTACTGCAACCTCACTGTCACTCTTTCTCTCTGAGAGTTTTTTCTCCTCTCCAATTCCATCAATACTCATTTTAAAAAAAATTCCCAGATTGTGGTAAACTACTTTTTTATAGCCATCCTTATTCCTGCCTTCACTTCTCTTTACTCAGAAATAATATTTTTCATGCACTCAAGACAAACTACCATTGCTGAAGCAACATCAGGCCCCATTGCTGCTCTGCAATTCTGAAACCTGTCAAAAATAAGTATCAGACTACACTTGACAGACATAACACACCTAAAACCAAACACAAAGCATTCCTGAACCAGGGAAATGTCCAATTTTGTTTCAATCTTTTACCACAGAAACCGGGGACAGAATTTTATCTGTTCATCATTTTCATCAGTCTAAAACAGACACAGCCATGTTGGGCTCTAAGAGGAGACATGAAGCAAATCACAGAGAATTAACAAAGCATCACAGAATGGTTAAGCATTAAGTATTAGGCATAAATAAAGTCAGTAATTAGCACCCACAGCAGATATTCCAATGCTTCTTTCAGAGACAATTTGGGCATGAAACAGTAAACAACCTGTCCAAGATGAGCAGTAATCACTCAGAGTTAAAGCTTAGGACTTAAGTTCCTGGCTCCCAGCCTTGGACCTGGACTATCAGATTTTTACGTATCTTTGAATTACACCTGAAAGAACATTGAGATAGAGCTGCCTGACTCTTCTCCTGTTGAGCAACTAAACAAATTGACTAAACTTGTTCTGAAGTACAAACTCACTCCATTAAGCAAGTGTGAATTTTCAGAGGCAGTTTAAACTCACAATTTTTAGTTGCTCTCAACTGCAGTTGCGAATATGCCACATTCTGAAGAACAGCAAAAGGGTATAACCAATCAAACTACTGCTGAAAATCTTTGTAATCCTTTTCTATAATCATTCCCATTAAGGAAACTTCCACTAAGAAAACACTGGAGTATTTCTGGACAATTAAGTCTCACTTGTACTGAAACTGTGACGGCACAGAAGAAAGAAATCTGCGCATTACAGACACTTCTGCATAACCTGAACTTATCACATACAAGCACTCTGTATTGTCCACCCCAGAAGACCTGTCTAACCCTCTCCACTGCACACGGAACAAGCTGAACACAGATATGTTGTAGGACTTGACTCCAGCAAAACAAATATGAAACTAAGAAGAGAGGAAAGCTATTTAAGAAAGAAAGGAAGCACAAACTACAACAACCTTTGCCCTCATATAATGGACTGCTAAATCACTAGAAGGCAAACTTCTGCCATCAATCAAAATTAAGGACCCATATTATAATGAAGCTGAAACCAAGATTTCAATTTGTAACCTGATTTCTGTGCTTAAGTGTGATCTGACACAGCCAGGCCACAGCTTACAAGCAAGGATAAATTCCATTTATACCAAGGGAAGAGAAGCTACTTCTGCTCCTCACATTCATATTTTCATTAGAAAAGCATTGCCACAGCAGTGACCCAGGCAGGCCTCAGATACAAGTTCAGTGCCATCTTTGCCCAGGCTTTAGCGACAATTTCCTCCCCTTTCCCTGACGTGTCACATCCATCCATCACATTGTGGTTGGAAAGCCAGAAAATTAAAAACTGTGCATCAGAGTTCATGTTTCAGCCACCAAAGCCACCAAATATCGACTCTGTAACAACCAGCCAGCCTAGTCCAAATATCTAAACATCAGAGGTTGTACATATGATAGGAAGGCTGGAGGTCAGGTCTGACCTTAAATATACTGGAAGCTACATAATAGCATTCTTGACAGGCTTTTTAAAGTTGCTACAACTGTTACTGTATTAAAAGTGTTATTGTCCAAAATGTTATTCTCCATGGGCCTGTTTTATAGACAAAAAACACTGTAGGGAGACCACTGTATTTGTATCCCACTGATTAATGTAATTAAATGATGTAGTTTTCCTGGTTATCTCTGCTTTAGCTTAGTTCAAGACAGCTTTCCAGTGTAAATATTGCAACACTGCATTACCAACAGGAGGAAAACAGAAAGTGAAACTCCCAATCCTTTCACGTTTGTTTTCAGCGAAATTTCAGCATTCCACAACAAACTGCTATTTAGATTTTGAGCTCTGCAGTCGTTCAAAAATCAGATCTCGACAGCCTTGTACTCCTATACACAAACTGGTACTGTGTTCACCACAGGCAGGACTGGAGTCCAGACCTGTTCTCTGGCAGACCACAGTGGTTAGAGAGTCATTAAAGCTTCAGATAGTAAGATTTCCTTGCACTTTCACCATGAGCCTGCCCCAAGAAAGCAGACGCAAAGGCAGGGAATAAAAAAGGTCCTCAGACTGCACTTGGACCCACTGTCAATTTGTCACTGGGTATTCCAAAATATCAGAAGCTGCTGCTCCAGTTGGTGCAAGAACCACACAAAGCTCCATGTCACTGAAGTGAACCTTAAAGCCAGAAATATTGCTAGAACATGGAAAAATGCAACCACCCTGATACATAACGCTTCCAACAGAATTACAGCGAGACACTATGATGTATAACAGGAAATCAATATAAACAACTGCTTTCACCAACTTCCAGTATGGATTGGGGGAGCCAAATACACGAGAATAGGAGAGAATTTCAGCTCAACACACTGCAGCTCAGTTTCACAACATCTTGCAGTATAATACACTGTGTCTCAAGACTCATCCTAAGTCAGGTATAGCTGACAATGAAACAAAATTTCTCTTCACTCTTTTGATCACAGAATCAGAAGGCTACACTGTCCATAAAACAAAAAATAGACATTTTCACAATGTTTTGGAAACCAAGCTGCCTGACTTGCTGAAACTGAAGACAGCTAATTCCCTCAACGGCTTCCCTGAAGTCCACCCCAGGATTCCAGCAGCGCTCAGTGCAGCTCCCAGCCTGGCAGGACACACAAGGCTGGCAAGGCACCTTTTGTAACACCAAGCGCAACACTTGAAACAGCTCAGTCTGTCCTTCCTTCCTATTTCCTCACTTCTACATTTCCAGATCCCTTTTAAGGCTACTCTTCTATACCTATATATAAGTTCATTACTTCTAGAAGCATATCAATGTCTATTTTAATGAAAAATTATTTGCAAGCACCACAACTTCACCGCAACCACAACTTCTTCAATACTGGTACTTAACTAAGGATTTAGTTTGATATGTAAATAAAACAAAGGTTACAGAATTTTAAATCTCTCAGGGAAAAAATTATACCACATTTCACCGCACTTTTGAGTTCAAGCTTTAAAATCTACTTACTGAAGAACTTAAAATTAAACTTGAAATTGTTACAGCTTTCTCATTTCCAAAAAACATATTTTAACTTGCAAACAACAGAAGCCTCAGTGCATCATTTGCCACATGCTGCAGCTAATAAATAAAAACAACTCAGTTATGTTTATACTGATCTTTTGTTTTGGCCTTTGGAAGCTAATCTGAACCACGTGTCAAGCAGGGAAATACTGGAAACTGTAGTTACTGCTTTTTTAAATATAACATCAATCTCACTTGTATGCCAGAGCATTCAAGATATGCAAGAAAAAGAAAAAAACCCAGGAATTACATAAGTGACAAGGCCAACTGCTTGCAAAAGAAAACTTTTAATTCATGATCTGACAGGCTGCTTTGTGCAAACAGGACTCTACGGCCAAAGAAATTCAGAAGTCAGGGGACCTTTCTTCAAGAACGATCACAGAAAAGATTCTGCTCTCCAGCACAGAGAAAAGCACCATTCCTCCAACGATCCCAAATCCAAGGGAAAAAAAAACCACCAGTACAGTTTTTGCAGTGAAATTCAGTGGCAGCCATCTTAGTGTAACATGACACTTGCCACTGCCAACTTGGAAAAGTTTTAGACAATTTCCAGTATTATTTCAAACCCAAACCTGCTCTTCACGTACTGAGAAGGCATGCACAAATATTCAGATTCCTTCCTCCTCTTGTTAATAAGAGCTAGAAAGATTGGGACAATTACTTACTTTATCTAGCACTTAGATCTTCAAAGAGTAGAAATATTCTCATAACACCTCCTCGTGGAATGCAAGTATCACATTCCCCATTTTGCAGATTAAGAAAAAACACAAATCAAAAGCCAAAAAATAAAAAAAATCTTTACAAACTTAGAAAACAATTCCAGCAAAAAAACTTAGGAAGCCTGAACTTTTTTTACAAGAGTGCTGAATGGTACTTTCAAACTACAGTTTAAACCTGAATCTGGATATGGGAATACACATGAAATGTCCATTTACTTTGCTCAACGTGCACACAGCAGCAATGGGATATTTCACTGACTGCATCCACATCTCCCTATCTAAGGAATGGTTAAAAAGTCAGAAAGCAGTAAGAAACATCACTCTTACCTTCTGCTACATCATCATCTACAGCACCTTTCACCTGAGAAAAACACCACTGAATGTCATTTCCTCCTCCAGCTCCTAAAAAAATGAAAACAATTCAGTAAANCTCAAGCACACAATGGTTCCAGATTGCACATTTCAGAGCCTGTGCACGCCCACTTCCTCAGCAGTGCTGAGGCACAATCACACACCATCCTCCCCACCTTTTTCCTTTGGATATTGTTTCTGTCAGCCTTCAATGCAGCGTTTGTCAAAAACAGGGAAGCACAAGCAGTGTAAAAGCTTCACTCACCTAAAGCTCGCTGGACTAACCACCATTAACTAAGAATTTAAAATTCAGTGCACTAACAGCCGTGTTTCACACAAAGCTTTTTCTTACTTGAGCAGTCAGAACCCCCTAAAAACAGACACACACACACACAGCTTAAACATGAACTATCAGAGTTGTGCATTTTTAGAAAATTTCAATCTCCCATCCAATACAAACACAATTCATTTTCTCCTTTCACAAACCCACTGCGTCGATCCTATGCACTCAAGGCTAAAGAAAAAGAATTTTACCACAATTTTAGAGTCTCTTCGCAGAAGTAATGAAAGCAATTATCAGCCTTAAAAAAAAAAAAAGCAGCAAATCCAAGAAGAAAAGCAAACAAGCAATCAGAGGGGAACAAGTTCTACTACCATAGAAAACGGATCGGAGAGAAAACTTCAGGAACATTACTGCCTCGGCTGAAGGCAGTGATTCATTTGAACCGTGCCACCAAAACACACACCAACAATCACCACCCATTTCTTTTGCATTTCATTCTGAGCAAATCACTGCAGGGCTGAGGACATACAGGAAGAGACAGAAATGGGCTTGCCTCGGTTGGTTGCTTTTTTTTTCTTTCCTCTTTTTTTTTTTTTCCCCAAAAGCCACTGTCAAAATGGAACTTTTCCTCCACACAACTCAAACCGGCTGAGCAACAGATGGCATTTACACATTAATCCCCAGCTCTGGTAGGGCTTTGGGGATAACGAAGAACACAGGAGGAGACTCTTCCCAAGTTAAGGGGGCAAAAAAACTCAAAGAGAATGAAATCAGAAGCCTTAATATAATCTTTCCAGAAAAGATGAAGTGCCTCAGAATGAGAAGTCCTGGAATAGAGTTTGCATTTTTTGCTTGCTTTAAATTCTTCCCTGAAGGATTACAGACATCCAAGCTGCATAACCTGAGGAGGTGCAGGCAAGCAACAGCACCCATTTATGCAGGAGATGGCAAAATGCTTTCTTCCCCACATCATTCCCCCAAAATCCTACAACCCATTTTCTTCTCTTCAACTTCTTCATTTGTCATTTAGCAGCTAGCACCACAGAAGCACCACTAGCACCACTTAAAGGGAACAGCTTGGGGAGAATCACTGCTCCTGCTACTTAGAGCTAAAGTCCTCTTTTCCATACAATTTACTTGAACCAAGTTGGCACTTTTTTCCCCCCACCACTACAACGGCAAGAGGAGGGTGGAGCACGTGCATGTGGTGTAGGGGGGAAAGGCAAAGCACAAGCCTCACAAAGCCTCCCATGCTTTGCTCCTCCACATGCAAAGCACTCAAAAGACAATTCATGTGCAGAGGAGGGGGATGAATAAATTTCCAAATGAAGAAATCGCAAGGAAAAGCGAGAGGGAAGAGATCCGTTCTGCACGCACACCCCCAAGCCTACCAACAGCACCTCGGGAAGTGAAATAGGGAGCAAGCAGTGGAAGGAATGGGAAAGAAAACACAGCGAGACCTGTGCTGTTTAATTACGCCCTGTGCCAAATTTTACTGGCATTTGCAGATGCTCAGAGGCTGCTACCTACAGAAGGGTGCGACTGCTATCTGGACACCTCCTGCACCTGGAACCTCTCTGTGCACGGCAGTGCTTCTGAGAAATAACCACAAGCACCGACCCCAAGCCTCACGGGGGAAACTCTACCAGAGCGCGTAGTGACAGGACAAGGGGGAATGGGTTCAAACTAAAAGAGTAGGTTGAGCTGGGATATTGCGAAGGAATTCTTCTCTATGAGGGTGGGGAGGCCCTGGCACAGGTTGCTTAGGGAAGCTGTGGCTGCCCCTGGATCGCTGGCAGTGTCCAAGCCCAGGCTGGACGGGGCTTGGAGCAACCTGGGATAGTAGAAAGTGTCCCTGCCCATAGCACGGGGTGGAACTGAATGGGCTTTAAGATCCCTTCCTACCCAAATCATTCCATGATTCTAAGAAAAGGCAGCAGACCCACCCTGCCTGCAAGCTCCTCAACTCCAAAACACACCACTTCCCCCTCCACCTTGCTTCTTCCATGCTTTTTTTTTCCCCCAAGAACAGAGGGAAGGAGGAGTGGGTGGGAGCAAAGCACGAATTCCCACAAGAGAGGATAAAAAACCAACCCCACAACTAGCAAGGGGCAAGCGAGTCGGAATAGGAGAGGCGGCCGAGAGCCAGAGAGGCAGCGGGGAGAGCCCCCCGAGCCATGCCGGGGCAGGGGGGGCAGGCTGCCCTTACCTGCCATGTTGTGCTGGCGATAGCGGCCGCGGCGGGTCGGGTGGAGCGGGCGGCGCGGGCGGGGCGG
>VZSE01001758.1:247723-387599 GCA_013398275.1 Promerops cafer | reverse complement strand
GGCGGCCCCGCTCCGGCCCCCCCGAGGGTGAGCGTCCAAAATGGCGCCGGCAGAGCTGGGGATGACGTCATCGCGGGGCGGGAGCGAGCCGCCCTCGGGAGGGCGGGCGGCGGCGCCGCCATGTCCCTGCCCAGTTCCTGCCCGCCCTCATGGTGGGGGCATCGAGCAGCCGCCCTCAGCCCAGCCCTACTCGCCCTTTTGGTGGGCCTGCCGCCCCTTAGCCCGGCATCGACCGCCCTCAGGGCGCGGCTGCTGCCCTTCAGCCCGGCATCGATCACACCATGGCGAGGCTCCGTCCCTCATGGCGGGGCTACCGACCGTCACTCAGCTTGGTCCCTGCCCGTCCTCATGGAGAGGTTGCCGCCCCTCAGCCCGGCATCGATCGGCCGCCTTCATGTCTAGGCTCCGTCTTTCGTGGCGGAGCTGTCGCCCCTCAGCTCGGCCCCTGCCCGCTTTCATGGAGAGTTACCGCCCCTCGCCCCTCTCTCAGCCCCTCCGCGCTGCGGTGTCCGCCACCCACCGCCCCCCCGGCTCCCCTCCAGGAAGAGCTTCTTTCGTTGACCCCTCTCCTGCAGGCCTGCCCTTCATGAAGTCGAACACCCTGAGTTGGAAGGGGCCTACCAGGATCATCGATCCAGCTCCTGGCCGGCCCAGACACCCCAAAATCCCACCCTGTGCATCCCTGGGAGCGTTGTTCAAATGCTGCTGGAGCTCTGGCAGCCTTCGTGCCTTGCCCATTCCCTGGGGAGACTGTTCAGTGCGCCACCACCCTCTGGGGGAAGAACATTTCCCTGATAATCCCTTCATGTCTCTCAGAGCATCTCCCCTTCACTTGTCCTTTGGTTTTGTTTTTTTTTTTTTCTTCCACCTTCCCTTTGCTCTCTTCTGCCCTTTCCCCGTGCAGCAGCCACACATAACCTGTTTGCTTGCGCATTTTCCACCCCCTTGGGTGCTTTCCACAACGTCCAGGGCTCGGTCTCTGATTTCACTCTGTTCTCATTGCTATTCCCTGCATACAGCAGCCATGCTCCGGAGCCATTTTTAGCCTCCATCCACCTTTTTCACACTGACAGCTAGCAAGATCCACAAAGAAAAGCTTTCAGCCGAGCCCAGCTTGGCTCAGCTCCCGCTGGCTCGGGGAGGATGGAGGCTCCTTTTTAGCTTGCTGGGTCCCAGTTACAGTCTCATCTGTAGTTAACTACAGGACTGGGATAATTTATTCAGTACAATCTATTTAAGATCTTGTGAAAGTCATCAGTTTCCCTTAAAAGATGTTTGTGCAAACATTTTCTTCTCTGGCTGGGTAGATCTTGCTAATCCAGATTTCACTTGGAGATTCATAAGCTCATCCGGCAAACCCAGCACTGCCACACACTTGAAATGTGACTTGGAGGAAGCCTCCAAAACCATCCCATACACTGATTTTTGCATTTCCAGCTCTAAACACCTAAGAGGATGCTTTTACACATGAAAAGGCCATTGAATTGCTGGTCAAGTCCAGCACAAACAGAGCTGTGGGAACTGAATACCACTAATGAACACAAACAGCCAGGCTCCCACCAGGAACCCACAACTGGCCCAAATTACTGGCCCAGGTTATTTTGAAATTCAGGTTTGTCTCTGCATCCTTGATAAAAAAATTGCACAGGCAAATAAATCAATCGTGGAAAGAACAATAACATTTGAAAGAACACTCAGCATATATGGAATGTTCTAAAGAATTGGAACTCACCCAAGTTTGGAAGTCTCTGTAACCAAGTGTTTTGCTTAGGTTGTTTTGAGAGCAACCCAAAAGCCTAAAAACAAAAACACTGCAAGTTTGGAAACAATCACAACGAAGACAAACACCCTGGTCCCAAACACCCTGCTCCACATTTCCCAAAACTCAAGAGCAAATTCACTGAATTCTACAAATTTTTGGCCATGTTTACTTGATACCAAATTCAGCATGAAAGCCAGCATTCCTCTCTTTTCAGAATTCCTTAACCATACCTTTTTCAACCTAAGCAGAATTGTCCTGCAACTGGTTAGCAGGAAAATTTGCAAATCTAGTCCAATTCATCCATTGCCTTCTTTATAATTACTGCAGAATTTGTCCTTGTAGTAGAATAAGCATTGGTTCAAGAACTTTTGTTGCTAGAAGAATTTAAATAAGGCAAAGAGACCTGCAATTAACTCTGTAATAGAAATTAATGAAGCCTTAGTACATACCTTATAATTAAAATAAAATCCCTCTTAGAAAAGATTTAATATTATGGTGCTAGGAGGATGGATTATGACCCCGACATTTCAGGTTTTTGTTGTGAACTAACTGAGCTACAGAAAATAATGGAGCATAATAAATAAATAACATTAAATCACAGACAGAGTAATTAGTGAGACATCTTGGGAACCACAACCTTTGCCTGGGTGATCACTTCCTTGGTAGTTCAGAGTGTTCACACTATGAATGGCTGCTACAATTTAGGCAGAGTGTGTTCCATAGCCCTGATTCAAAGTTTGTGAGCACATACTTGGACTCCTCTGGAGCTTGAGCATTTGTTGAGGTGCTCTGGGGAGACTGTAACTGTATGATGTTAAATTTATACACAGGCACCAACAGCACAAAGCTTTAATGAGCATTTATCTATTCTGATCATGCTTTAATGATTAATTCTTCCTCTACACACAAACTCCTTCAGCTGAGACTGAAGAACACCTCTGGGAAGTGGGAGGGACTTACAGAAACAAGGACACAGAAAACAGCACTTCTGGATCTATATGCTGTGGTATTTGTTAGAAAACAACATAAAGAGTAGTCACTTCACAGCAGCCTAGACCAGGAGCTGTGGAAGTTAGAACAACCTAAAAATCAAAGTGTAACACATGACCAGCAACCAATAAAAATATACAATAATGTCAAATGACTGATCAAACAACTGAGGCTCCAAAGAAGAGCACTATCAGCAACTCATTTTGTATCTGCTTTAATTTTCCAGTAATTTGACCTGTTAGACAAGACTATAATGAATTACAACATTTCAGTTTAGAAATAAATGGAGCAATTATCATCAGAATTATCATTGGAATTTAGTAATAGCTGAGCCATCTGAAGCCATGTGCAGGTTAACAGCCGGGCAGTGTAATTCCCTGCTCTCTGTACTTCATTCTGTTCAGCTTCTAGTGTCTCACTGAGAAGTTTCCATTGTGTTTTTGCAGAGCATTTCAGAGAATAACAGCCTTAACTCTAGAAAATGTTTACTAATGTTCACCCCCCATTTCCCACTCAATTTCACATAAACAGCCATTATCAAACCAGTGCTGAGTCACGTCTTGGTGCTGCTGCAGGAAAGCTGAACAAAAGGTCAGGCAGACCCTGGTTCCGCAACGAGTCTCAGGGAAAATTACCTGCGGGACAAGTCCCAACCCATCCACCCTCTTCACTTCTTACACCAACCTCACTCAGGCAGCTGGGTCCCTACTGCTGTTTGTGGTGCCAGCTGCCAGCCCAGGGCCCCTTCTATGGGCACACAGAATTTCATTTGCTTTTTCTGGCTTTACTTGACCCGATTTCACCTTAACCAGGTTCCACCTGCAAACCTTCAACTGCCAGTGGCAGCAATTTTTCAGCTAAAACCGAGGTGTAAACAAAGGTTTAAGCATTTCCAGTTCCTGCCGCACTGTGTCCTAAACCTGAACACTATAAAGATATTTCTTCTGCTCTATATCACAGGAGCACTTCCAAAGTCACTGGGTTTTATTTTTGGAAAGAGAAATGTTGAAATTGAAGTTTCTTATGTGACTGAGCATCTGCACTGTTGGGGAAATCATGGAATGCTTTGGGTTGGAGGGGACCTTAATGACCATCTATGTCCATCCCCTGGGCATAGAATATTATCTGATCAGTCACTGGGCAGTTTAGTTTAAGTCTTATCAATGATAAAAAGTGGAAGAGGATAATACATATCTTTCAGTTCACTGTGCAGCTGCTAGGAATTTTTTAGAGACCCAATTCCCAGAAAATCCAACCTAACAACCATCCAATGGTTCTGGAATTGAGTGCCCCAAACTACTCCTCATTGAGTAAACCTCTGCCATGGAAACCCACTAATTCTGGTAACAAGTAGTTTGAGTCATCGCAAAACTGTAAAGTTCATTGGATTAAAGCCCTGCTGTTACAAGAGGAACCCTCAGCATTTTTTTTTCCATAAATTATTGAGACTTTTATTCTTAACTTTAGCCTGATACAAGCAAACAGAAGAGCTAATTAGGCTTGGAAAAACAATTAATATGTTCATTACAGTGGTAGTTTGCAAGACAGGTTTAAAACCAGTTTCACATTTGATCTGTTTAGAGCAGGGCTAAGGCACTGTTGCTGAAACTACAATTTGCAACACATTACTTTAATTGATTATTTAAGCACATTTTGTAGAGGATTCATGTACCTGAATTTTATTTTAAAACAAGTGCAAAAATACAGGGAGAGATAAAGGGATCACTAAGCTTCTGGAAAAGAAGAGAAAAGGTGTTAGAGGTAGTCAGGAAACACCTGTCTGGAGGAAAGAAAACAAGTATTTTTCAGCTTGGAGGGCTTGTTGGTGAGGGCAGGAGTGTCCTAGTATTTTGGGATTAAAAATTAAGACAAGAGGGGTAAATTGAGGTTTATAGAAAAATTTCATTCTTATTTCTGTGCCTTTTACTATTGGTTTTGTTTGGTTTTTTTAAACAAACTGTAGCTAGTTCTATGCAAAGATAAGCCCAACCAAAAAACAAGAGAACTGTTACGGGATGCTAATAATCCTATTGAAACTAAGACTGGAGCCATAGGAGAAGATAAGAAATTCACAAGGCATAGGTTTAACCCTCCCTAAAAAGAAATGGCTACAATTAAATGTTTGGTTCAGGATAACCTGGCACTTTGAGTCTTCTAACTCAGGATAATTTGGACGAACTTGGAACTCTGAAAGCTAAAACAGTGGAAAAACAACAACAACAACGAAACAAAATGAGAACAGTCATCCCAAACTACACACCATGAAGACAACACAAGGCCCTCACAAAGTGGTTTTGTTCTAACAAAAGTGATTAAATACTGAACTACATTGCCAGAAAATACCTGCAGCACATCCACTATGAGGCACCTTCCCTTCCTGGGAAGGGGCTAAGTAGAGCTCCCTGCCTAAGGGTAAGGGATGCTTTAGTCCTTTCCAGCCCCAATTTCACCACCTAACAGAGTTGAGAACACAGGTTCTTTGTACCAGTGACTAAATCAAGTTACACCAAAACCAATGAATTCATACTCAGAGAATACTTTTAAAGCTATTAAATTCTCCTTCTCCTATGCAGTCTTTAGAAAGGGGATAATTAACATTTCTTGACTCTTTGAGTACGTTTGGATCAATGAAAGGAACATAACAGAAATACAAACCACGAGAAGAAAAAGTTACATTGAGGGGAAACCCCACCCCTTGATGCACAGCCCTATCAGATAGCATGGCACATCTCTCAGGAGCACAGATAACTCCGAGGTAAGAAGAGCCTCAGTCATCCCCACCACCTTTAGGAGGCACTTTGCAGGAAGGGGAGGAGCCAGGATACACAACTCCAAAGGCCTTGAGGAGTTTTCATTTGGGGTTGGGTTATTTTTGCCTTTTAAGCCTTCAGACTCTCATGGCCTATACAGAAATGGTTTTTTTTGGGGTGAAGAATTGCAGGGTTATTAAGGGAAAAGAAGTATTAATTTTACCTTACTAATAAAGCTGCCTAGGTAATTTAAATAAGTGAAAGAAAAACCTCAGAGACTTTTATGAAACATTTTTGCTTGACAAAAGCAGGAAGCTGAAAAGCAAGCATGTTAAAAACACTGCTGTCCATAGGATTTCCCGATTATTTTTAACAGTGGACTTTAATGTCTTCTATTTTAGATTCTTACTAAGGCAAAGGGCTTTTACGCGTTAATTGAGTTAACAAGCTATTATCCTTCAGTAGGAGCTCAAAGAATTACACCTGTGCAGGTGTATTTCAAAAGGGTGATGTAAATACAGGTCTTAGCTGATGCCTTGTAGTTATCTTGTATGTATCACTGAAGCTGTTGTTACTAGAACACACCTAGAAAGCCAACTGATCTAAAAGGAGTGGGATCAGCTCCTTGGAATCGTATTTTTGCACTTTGAAGAAGCCTGTAATTTTAGTAGCATTTGCAGTAAGAGGTTAATTGGTAGCTCTGAGTGGTGCTAGCAGGGAGTATGAGCTTACCACATCAAGGATCGCACTTCACCAGAAGAAATGCTCCTTAAAAACCGTGGATTGTGGGGAATGATGATTAAATATATAATTTGGATTAAAATGTCACTTTAGGCTTTGAGCTGAGGCATTCTTGCTCTTGATCGCAGGCTCTAGACAATTTCAATCAGCTTGGTTTTACCAAATTCCCATGGTATTTAAAGGGTGTGAATGCACTGATGTCCTAAGCCCTGGAATCATAGAAAAGCATGAGAAATTTTCAGATGATATTTTTCCAGAACATTTTAGCTCTTGATTCCAGGAAATGTGAAAATGTGACTTAAAAAAAAAGGAAAGCAAAGGTATTATCTCTTTAAAACTCTGTTGATAGTAACTGAGTAGTAACACTATCACTCTAGTGTTGCTCAAGTCATGTGTGCAAAAAATGACATGTGCAGGTAACTAGCATGATTAGTCATTCATTAGCTTACTGCTTGGTTTAGGAGTTCATTTAACTTTTGGTTTCATTTTTCATTAACAAGAGCACCATATTTTGAGGGTATTTCTAAAGTGTTTCAAACTTAATTAAGCAAACAAGTATACAAATCAGAATTTGAGTATTTACAGCCAAAACATTTGTTCTGAAATGTTATTTTCTTGCTTTGCTTTGTCCCACAGTTCTTCTGGTACCAGGTTTGCAAGGACCTGAAGGTAATGCCAGGAATGAACTGAGAAGGGAAGGAAGGGAGGCCAAAATAGCAGAATTAATTGTTCCATTCACATGGCTTTTCTGCTTGGGAATAAGTTCACATTGTAAACAGGAGAGAGGTGTGGTTTGCAGATAGGACAGGAAATCCTTAGTTCTAATCCTTGCTGTGTTGTTGGTTCCCTTGGAGACCTTGAGCAAATGCATTCTGTCCCTGAATTTTTAACTGGAAATAAACTGGGGATGGTAGCCCTTAACTAGCTCAGAGCAGCAGCCTTTCACGTAAACATTCATAACGTTTGAAAACACCTCATGGCACTCAGGCTTGAAATCAACTCATCTTCTGCTGAGGGTAACTCCTTACCCTGCCTGCTCTGAGGACCAGGGACCTGTGGAGCTGGAGTCACTGGACCACACACTGGGCTGTGTTTCTCTCACTCACTCATTCCAGTGCAAAGCAGATGCTTCACTGGGGACAGAAGGAAATGTGACCTCCTGTTGTCTGGTGTGATTTTGTCTGTCATCCTTAGTGCACTCTGGGCCTAGTGTAATCACATTTCTTACCTTTTTCACCTTGGATTGCACACCTGTGAGTGAGGGTGTGTTAGCGGGAGACCCCCCTGAGGAAAGTGCCTTTGAAGGAGGACTCTGTGTCAGACCCTCCTTAGAAGCCTCAGCTCTGGCTGTTGAGCAGTGTGGCACTGCCCTGTCCCCTGGGACCCCATACCCCAGAGGCAGCTGCCTGGCAAGCGTTCAGCCATGTCTGATGGGAAGGGTCCTGGAACCAGCAGAGGCTGGTGCTGGGAATCCTGCAGGAGCACAGTGTCTGGAGGTGTGACAGCCCTGCAGGGAGGCAGGGCAGAACTGCCAATTTTTTTTAGTGCAGATTCTCTGTATTGAGGTAAATGATGGTGTAAGTGATGAATCAGACTTACAGGCTTGTCATCCTGCTTTAATTAGGGAGAACTGCAGTGATAGGGTGTGCGAACAGTAGCATGAAAAACTCCTGGAAAGTGTCTGCACCTCAGGTTCCTCACTTTTCTTTCTCTCTCACTGCTTACAGACACAATTTCAGAGCTACTGAGCACACATAGCTTGTGCTAGTCCAGAGGAGTGGTGGAATCTCTAGAACTGAGTGACTATTTTCTTCCATCACATAATTAGAGGAGGAAAACTCACTAAAGAGTTGTCTGTAACTTACCAAACTTCGTTGGCTTTTCACTTGACTGCGTCTGGGTTGGAAGAGACTTTAGAGATCATCCTGTGCCACCCCCTGCTATGGGCAGGGAAAGCTTCCACTATCCCAGGTTGCTCCAAGCCCCATCCAACATGGCATGGACACTTCCAGGGATGGGGCAGCCACAGCTGCTCTGGGCAACATTTGACAGGTCCTCATCACCCTCACAGGGAAGAGTTTCTTCCCAGTATCCCATCTAACCCTTCCCTCTGGCAGTGGGAAGCCATTCCCCCTTCTCCTGTCACTCCAGGCCTTTGTAAATAGTCTCCATCTTTTCTGTTGGCTCCTTCAGGTACTGGAAGGTGCAATTAGATCACCCTGAAGCTTCTTCTCTCCAGGGTGGACAATTCCAAGTCTCCAAGCCTTTTCTCCCAGAAGAGTGCTCCAGCCCTCTGATCATCCTGGTGCCTCCTCTGGACTCTCTCCAACACCACCATATCCTCCCTGTGCTGCGACCCCAGGGCTGGAAGCAGCTCTGCAGGTGGAGTCTCATGAGAGCAGAGTATCCACCTGACTGTCTAAAAACATCTTGCAATGTTTGCATGATCTGTTCTTCCCATGCTTTTCCATGCCTTCTTATGTATTTTCCGCATATTCCCCTACTTCATGTTCTCCCCTTCCCCTTCAAATCCAAACCTTTGTATGTCAAAGAAGCAAAACCAGGACAAAAATTCCAGCAAGCCCAGACATTTTCTTTTCATTTTGACTGCACTGTGCTAGTTCCTCTGCAGGGAAGGGCCAGTACATGCAGAGGGCCAAGTCACTCCTGTGTGGTTTCCAAGATCAGAACTCTGATCACTGAATTATGTGCTCGTGCTTCAGACAATGTCATTCTCAACTTGGCAAATGGGAAGCTAATTATAAGACACCAATGAAAGACACAGTTATTTGTAATTAAGCCTGGCAATACATCACAATGGTACTGCCACAGACAAGTGCTGCCATGAAGGAGGAAAAGCTGTCCCTTTCTTCAGGGAGAACTGCAATGCATCCATGATCTGCAGCAGAAGATACAGCTCAAAGGAGCTGTGTAGGGAGAATGCCTGAGAAACACAAAAAGGGCAAGTTGTTTAATGTGATTCTTAGCTGGCCAAACCTAGATACTGTTTAAAAATCCTAGACAAGAGTAAGCCCTGAATTATTTTCCTTATTGACCTTCTCTCCTTTCCCTTTCTGTGCCTGTATCATCTTTGCACTTCACTACCTGGAATAGAATAAATTTGCCTTTGGGGCTCCCCGTACATACTGGTTTTTACATGATCCTGCTTCTTGCTTTGCCCATCAACAGAGAGACCTGGGTACTTCTATCCCAGGGGAAAAAGCCATTTATTTTTTAAACTGAAAGTTACTTTATAAAAGACTCCAAGAGGGATGGAGGGATAGAAAGTAAAAACTCCTTTACTGATACTTGACTATCAATTAATTCAAACTATTCTTGGGCAAACACAAGTGTGCAGAATGCCAGAATTAGGTATCCAAGGGTCTTTGAAAAGAGCCATCCCTATAAACCAGGTGGAATTTAGAATGTGGTCACACAAGGACACAAGATCCAGCTGTTAATGTCTAACGAGCACTGCACTGAGCTGCAATAATTAGTCACAGAACATCTGCCCAGCATGCTGCATGCAAAGAGAAATGAGTTCACTAGTGCAAGGTTTAACTATTAAAAAGTGGCTCAGGTTGACTCCTTTCACTTTGCTTAACAGCAGATGAGAGTTTTGATGGAGCTCCAAGTGTTATTCCCAGCCTTGAGCGAGACCACTGGGTAAAACTACATTTTTGCAGTGTCATTGTTTTTATTTTGTGGTTACTGAGATTAAAAGTAAACTTCTCCTATCCCCATTGCTTCAACCAACATGAGGCTTACATGGTCATGCTCTCTATAGATAAATTCCTATTTCTCTATTTCCACATAGGAACTTTTGACTCAATGATAATTCCAATTAAGTTTTGTAGTAATGAATGTTCCAAGAATATTCAGCTGCTTACAGCTTCAAGAAAATGCAATTGAATTTTTGCCTGCACAGTGAGTTTGGGCCTGGTAAACTCCAGAGAATACACACTGGGAAAGTGGTATTAAAATGTTTTATCTGTGGAAAACACCTTAATCAAAGTTTGCATCCTTCTGGACAGCAGAGAACCCAACTATGAAGAATATGTGTCTTAGGGACCAGACTTGCCAAGCCTCCTGCTTCCCAAGCTGCTCATTTCTGCTTTTTGTGTAGAACCCTCTCCTCTTGGCAACATTGAATCCAAGGATGGACCACCCTGATGGACAAAACCACAAGGTTAGAATAAGTCAGTTTTCACATTCCGTATTTTAACACAGTTGCAAGAAGTGATAAGAAAGTGGGTGGAAAATGAGAGCTGCTCTTTGAAGTACAGAGCTGTTCTCTAGAAAAGTATGAGCCAGGAGAGAATGCACATAAATATTCAGTGACAGAAAATTACCCTCTACCCAAAAAGCAAGAGTATTTCTGGTTTGAGAGAAACTTCATCTTTCCAAAACTGGACCAAACTAGGAATATTTCCCAGAATCTAGAAGTTCCCTGGACTCTGCAGGGACCCTGGGAAACCAAGAAGTTGATCAGTTGTGCTCCTGGTAGTTATACAAGAAAGGCTACAGGAACAATGAATCAGTTACAGGCAAAATGTGGAAGTTTAAGAACTTGCAGTGCCTCAAATGGAACATTTGGCGCTCAGCAAAACAGTGTTTGGTTTCTCAAAGTGTCAGTTTGAGCAGCTCTTGTCAGTATTGTGAGCACAATAATAAGTTTAATCAAACACATTCACACCAGTACCATACCTGGAGACAAAGCTAATTATAACATTTTATTTAAAGAAAGGCTGGGATCTCCATGAAATGGTCTAAGATAAGAATGGAAGGTACAGTGTTTTGATGTTTTCTAGCAAGGGTTTCCCATATACAAGAGGGTCAATTTAAATTCTTGTTCTGCTTGATTCTGCCCAAGTTCTTGAACTTAGTCTGTCACACTGCAAACCAGAGCCCTAATTAAATTTGTTGCTGGCCATCATCAACAAAAGCTGAATCTCTTTCTCTGTACTTTTCAGAGTAACAACAAAAGGGTTTTAAAAGGCCTTAGTTTTCACTACATTGTAGAAAAAAAGAGTACATTTCAAAGCTTGGAAATCTTCCCTTCCCAGCATAAAAATAAAATGTAAAACTTACAAAATCCTCTCTGCCTGCTCTTACCCAACACTATGGAGACAGGCAGACTCTTCAGGGATCCTCAGCAACAAAGTAGTTGTTGCAATCAAAATTTTGGTTTACTTGGACTCTCTAAAAATCAGGTCATTTTGAAAGCCGAGCATCTAAACCCCTCTTCATAGCAGGTTATTTGAACACATTAACCATAACTTCAGTTTAAAGTACACATAAAAACTTCTGTCCTCAGGAACCAGCTGCCAGTGAGGGACCATAGCCCTGACACCTTGCTTCTGCTCTCCTGCTCAAAAAGAGCCTTTTATCCCTTAAGTCACATACATATCCACTTTCATTTTCCTGTTCTCTCATTTTTTGGCCATGTTTTTGCTCAGAGCTCCTCTCCTTGCATCAGCTGGGACATTGCATAAGGAAGCAATTGTTTCCTTAAAGCACTATGTTTCTACTGTTCTCTTGGAATAGTGAGGAGACAACTGGACTTTAGCTCTGCCACGAGAAACCCGAGCAGCCACCACAGAAAGTGAAGCTGCAGTGTTCATTTTGCAGCAGCCTGAAATAGATCCTTCCTCTGCTTGCTGCTCCTCCTGGTTTCCCTGTGCAGTGCAGTGCCAGCATCAGCAGAGCTGTTGCAAACAGCCTGGGTGTAGCACCAGTTTCATCCAGCGTTACCAAATGTCCAGGTCCCAGAGCCTGCCCATTCCTTCCCTCCCAAGCTGGTGGTATGTTTGCCATCCTCACAGCTTCTGCAGAGTGCTCCAGATCAAATGGGGCTCCTCTGTAATGAGGACCTTGCTTTTGCTGTCCTGGGGATGGGTGGTTGTTTTACCAGGAGAACCCTGTGAAATCTGAAATGTGCTAAATTGTGGATTCATTGCTACATTCCTCCAGAACTGATGGGACATTCCCTTGAGGGGGAGGCTGGAGAAGCAATAAACAAGGGATTGGAAAACACTATCCACAGGGCCCAACCTGACATCCCTAACTCTGCGTGAACCTGGAGGATGTTTATCCAGTGCTACTCCCTGCATTTGGAAAAGTGGTTTTGGCCACGAGACAACTCAAACTGAGAGTTCCATGAGGAGCATTCCAATCCACCTAGGACTTCTGTTGACAGCAGTAATAAACTATCAAACCTTTGTTTTCCCAGTCTCTGATGTTTCCAGGACTCCTAAAGAGAGTACAGCTATGTGCAGCTGTTAAATATTGTTGTTCCCCATTTTGTTCTGATCCACATCAACAGAATAATCCAGGCAAGTGTTTTCACTTGCATCATGTCAAAAATCACTCCAGAGTTGAATGGGAAGGTAAAAAAAAGTTTGCTGGTCTTGGAAACAAGCTTTATTCCCTAGAAATCGGCAATCCCAATGATTCTATCATGGTTTTAAGCTGAAACTGCTCTTTTTGCTTTACGAATTTTAGTTGTACCTATTGTAGGATCTGCTTCATGTAGCACTGAAATGCAGCCACTTCTGGGGTAGGTTTTGAAATCTCTTTGGTGGAAAAGATCACACCATGGATCAAAAAGAAACTGACCCTATAGTTTTGCTTTACAGAAATGAAGGGTAATTTCTTCATTAGAAGATTGACAAGGAACTCAAGTGATCTGGATTTTGTTCTCTGTTCTGTTTCATGTTTGTTGTGCCAGATAAGCAAATAATCTCATTTCTTCCTTCCCTTTTTTCTAAAAGAAGGAACAATAATGGCTTCTCTAGACAGATCCATGCATTTGGGCATCTTACTGCACCTAGCATTCAGGGGCCTGAATTCTTACTGCTACATTAATGACTAGAATTGCTATTTACCCAGAAAGACCTGAAAGTCTTTTGGATCTATGTATAAAATAAATTCTGTGTTAAATATTATGTGACCTCAGAAAAATCATAAAAGAACACAAGATGAAAATGTCATAAAAGGAAGGAGGTCAGGTTTAGATTAAATATTAGGATGCAATTATTGCTTGTGAGGATAGTGGGGGGCTGGGATGGAATTCGGAGAGAAGCTGTGGTTCCCCCAGCCCTGGAAGTGTCCGAGGACAGGTTGGATGGGGCTTGGAGCAACCTGGGATAGTAGAAGATTTCCCTGCCCATGGCAGGGGGTGGCACAGGATGGGCTTTAAGATCACTTCCAACCCAAACCATTCCAGGATTCCATGATTCTATGTAAAACTGGGAAATTGAAGGCAGGGAACAATGACCCTTGGTGGAATTCAGCTAAGAACAATGAAAACAACTCCCTGAAAAAAAGATATAGCTATTAAAACCTCTTTAAAAATACTAAACACGTGGAAGTCATCATCCCTTTAAATGTATATACAAGACTCTTGGTTTCTTACTTCCCGTCTGGGAAGGTTTTGAGTTTCCAGGGCCGTGCCAAGCACTAGGCTGTGCTGCTGGTTGCCCCCAGGCTGAGGGGACACTTGCTGGGTTATTTTTGGCCACATGAGTAAATCACTCAATGCTGCCACTGTTTGCAGCTGTGACAAAGAGAGGCCTCTGTGTCATAAAACTTGAGTGGATGCACGGAGGAGGGGAGGAGAAAATGAGGAAGGCATGACCCAGACCATGTTTTGCTAACAGCGTTAATTCCTTGTTTAATTAAATAGTTAAATAAGTTCAGTCTGCGTAGTAGACAGAACAATTAATCGCAGGCTCGTTGCATTTTTCAATTTGTTTAAAGAAAACAAAAATCAATTCATCATCATAATCATCATTCCCCTAGATTTTGCTTACCTCCCAGAGCACTGATTTAATCGATGTAACAGTACCTGCCCTTTCTAGTAATCGTGGGTCATGGCAGAAGAGATTCCCATGCTTTAGGGAGATTATTCAGAAAAGACTGGGAAAATGTACTAAAATAGGAATGGTAGCTTGTTTTGGGTCAGTTTTTAATAGAAGGAATTTCAGTGTAATATTTGAAGAGGGGAGGAGACTTTGCAGAAGAGCTTCACTGGAGGAAGATGTTGGAGAGTAATGAGAACAAACAGAAAATCAGATTTTTCTTAAGGTTTATGATTACTTAAAGAACAAATGCAAACTTTCACTATTTTTAGTGGGAATGGGTGCTGTTTGTTAAAACACTGTGAAAGAGGAGGGAAACCTAGAGAAAATACAACTAATTTTCAGATGTTTATAGTGAAACTATTGTCAAAATGAGAATTTATGTGAGATTTTCAGTTAAATTTTTGTTGTGGTTTTTGGGGGTTTTTTGGTTGGGGTTTTTTTTGTTGTTTTTTTTGTTTGTTTGTTTGTTTGTTTTTTTTTTTTTTTTTTTTTTTGGTTGTTTGTTTTTCTGGTTTTTTTTTTTTTGGTAGGTAGGAGCCCCAAAATGCTTCAAATCAAAATTGACAGACCTCTGAAGCTGATCCACTGAGATGTGAAAGAAGCAGCAAGGTAAATGTAGTAGCTTTCAATGTTTTTGGAATGAGTTTGACTATGATGTAAGACTCTCTGAGGTCCATGACTATTTAGCAAGTGTAAATTGGAGTAATGGAACTGCAAAATTAACTGGTCAAAGAAGTATAAAACTGGCAAGGTGGTGGTTTTGTCCGAGAGTTGCAGTATAAACAGAGGATAAAATCCTCTGAGGAGGATGCTGCAGGCTGGCAATGTCCCCTCGCCCCCCAGCTCTGAAATTTGTTTTGGATCCCTTCAAAAAGAAACCCTGGACAGACTTGGTTGGGTCCCTCTCATTTGTGCTCACTATGTGGAATTTAGTGTTATCCAGGAACACTTCCAAGTTCTTCAGAGCAACTCAGGGTATTTGTCCTTGAAGGTTAACATTTGGAGTGGGTACAGTGTCTGCTGTGGTGGGAGGTTTGAGGCGGGATGTCACAAATCCTGGATAATTTCTGTTCCAATTCTCCATTGTCAATGTGGCTTGTAGAACAGGGAATGCCTTCAGCCTCCTCTAAAAGGATTGGTTTATACTTTTGCCTTTTCCTCCTTATTTTTGGAGATGAAATCAGCCAGGAGAGTGGAGCAAAAGCATAAGTGGGTGAGGCAGCTGTGACACAGCAGCAGGGAAATGCCAGGCAGCTTCCTCCGGGACATTTCTGTATCAGTGTCCTAAAAAAGAGAAGAGAAAGGGGAAGGAGGAATTCTGAATCACTTGCACATTATGAAGCTGATTAAGCGGCTGAGGAAAATCAGCTTCTGGAGGCTTCTGCTCCTCCTGTGTGGGTGGTGGTGGGACTCTGAAAATTACCTTGAAAATAAGCCTCTGTTTTGGGGTAACCCCCCTTATTCTGCCTCTAAAAGTAAAAGCCAAGTTTATTGATAATTATAGGCCTGTTAATAGCTATAAATTACCAATCCAGCTCATTATTAAGCCTTGTTTGGATGGAATTCCAGCCTTCCTACTAGATTTTAAAATTCATCCTCCATTTTTGTATGGCAGCTTGGTCTGGGTGACAGCATTCCTGTCGATGCTTGGAGCATCATCCTGCTCATCTGGATTTCTCCCTAAAATCCTACAGTAATGCTGCCACCTATGGAACATTCCCCAGCCCCGACCTTTGCAATCTGCCTGATGTGTTTATAGGACCTGAGTGTGGTCCTCTGATCTGCTGATAAAACTCCCTATTTTCTATTGCATCTTTAATCCTGACATGACATGAAGAGGCACAAATTCACTTCCTCCCAAATAAATTAGTTTTGAAATTGAAATTGCTTCTGGAAATTGGCCCTTAAGACAATACTTTTGCTTGACAGTGGCAGCTCAAGGTCCCAATGCAAAATATCATTTTAAGTGCTGTAAAAACACCACAAAGAGCTGGGCAGCATATCCAGCTCTTTTTTTTTTTTTTTTTCCAATGATACAGTTGAGGAAGGTTTCAGGGAAAAATTCCTTCTTCTGGGATATACTTTAACTTGCTGAGTTTATATTTTCTATGATGGGGAAGTTCATGTGATACTGGGGCCTTTTCCCTTAAATTTGTGTCATTTTGGGTGTCAAAATAGAAACCTGTCAGGAAATTTGCACTTTCGGTCTGGGAAAAGGCCTCATTTTTGGGGTCAGGAGAAAGGGGAATGTGCTTGACTACTGCTGCAGGTTCTACAGTCAAAAACAGTCTCTTTGCATTAGTGACTGTTTTCCACTCTGGGACTCACAAGGCAAAAGTCAAGATGCTTAAAATGTTCAAGAAATGTTAAAATGAATGTTTAGTAAATGCTGAAAATGTGTTTTTCTCTGCTTAGGGGGTGCTGTGGAAACCAACCCCAAAGGCTTGAGGTAAAGCTCTGTCTGCAAGTGCTTTTTCCTCAGAGGAAAGCACAGCTTTGATGGCCCCCCTGCCTTGCATACGGCCCTGGAACAGCAAATTTTGATTAAAAAGTGATTAAAGTATTCATATTTATCTTCTCGTGGGGAAAAAAGGAAAGATTAGGAAAAAGCGAGGGGGAAATTAGCTTTAAAGGCTGTGGGGGGAGGATGAGAAAAGTTACATCAGGTGTGAGCTGTGCCAGGTGTTTCCTCTGAAGTGCTGATGGCTGAGGGGGTGCTGAGGGGCTGTAGAGCCTTCCAAAACCTTCCAGAACTGGATGGGGCAGCCCTGGTTCCTGAGGTGTTGAGTTCTCCTCTCCCAAACCACGACTCCGCCTGTTTTGGGGGAGAAGGTGTGTGGGGGGGTCTCTGGTGGAAAAACAACTGTTTGAGGATGTTCTCCAGGTAGGACATGGTTTAATTTGCTGCAGCAGGGGGGGTAGGATGGGGTTATGCCTGTATGTGGTGCTTGATGTGGTTTTTTCCTTCTGGTTGTGGCTGGCTTGCAGCTTGCTGTGATCCTGCCCAGATGGTGCTGTTTGTTTTTAAGCTTCTGGAAAGGTTTGGGAAGGGCTGCGCTGCCCCTTCTTTTCTGTAAAATGGCTCTTTGGCCTTCTTGTGGTGTTCTTGGGTTGTTTCCATTTTAGTGGGGTTTACTGTAATTGGTACAATGAAATGAAACAATGAGTAGTGAAACTTTTCCAGATGTTGGTGGGGTGCCTTGAGGTGAAGCACTAAGGCCTACAGAAAGAGGAGTTTATAAATATTCACAAGTGTTTTTGTTCTCTAGTTTAGTTCTACTTTCTCTCTGTAAATATAATACATGGAAGATGCTTTTACTGTGGGAAGAAATGTGGGGAGGAACACTGGAAAGTCCAGAGGTAAATTGCTGGTGCACCTTTCAGCAGGGAGGGACAAATTTTCAAATACTCAGGTGCTGCTTCTAAGACAAAGTTCAGCGATCACCAGCATGGCTTTTGTGTCATAAACTAGCACTAAGTTGGTATAGATAAGATTGGAGACTTCCCTGTGTTTATGATCACCTCTAACTCCCTAAGGTGTCAGTTTTTCTTCCCCCTGAGAGTTTTGAATGCACATAGAAATACTAAAAATACAAGTATTTAGCAAAATTCAGACATCCTGTTATCTGTGTTGCATTTGATAAAGCATTTCCTGCTGACTTCTTGTTCTGACAGCTATTTACAATGCCTGTACATCAAATTGAAGCCCTAGAATGTAAGGTTACTTTTTTCCCCGTATATGTTTTTTATACTAATAACTGTGCAAATGCCTGTTGGCAATGAGGATCCTGTTGTGTTAAGTGTACTAAGTGTGCTGTAAAGAGGCTACAGAGTTTGCAATTTCGATTAAGAAGTTTAAATATAGCATGTGAATGTAGTAAAGTCCAGTGGGATTTAGGGGGCTAAAACTTTCAAAGGGAAATCAAGGGAATAAGGTGCTCAAATGCCTACAGAAATTGGACCCTAGAGCTTGTCTGAGCAAGGAAAATGACAGGAATGACTCTGTAACTGTTCTTAATCACTCCCAAAGCAGATGTTTCCAGTCCAAAGATCCTGGTTTGTCTCGATCTGCTTTGGAGAAAATGGGAGCAGTTGTAAATGGCTGATTCTGTAATAAACTGTTCCAGCCACCCTTCCCCATAGAGTGTGGCCTCTGTTGTTTCACTGACAGGCCTCTGAAGCTGATCCACTGAGATGTGAAAGAAGCAGCAAGGTAAATGTAGTAGCTTTCAATGTTTTTGGAATGAGTTTGACTATGATGTAAGACTCTCTGAGGTCCATGACTATTTAGCAAGTGTAAATTGGAGTAATGGAACTGCAAAATTAACTGGTCAAAGAAGTATAAAACTGGCAAGGTGGTGGTTTTGTCCGAGAGTTGCAGTATAAACAGAGGATAAAATCCTCTGAGGAGGATGCTGCAGGCTGGCAATGTCCCGTTCTTGGCTCTGGTGTTACCCTGAATCAGTTCTGTGTTGATCAGGGCAGGAAAAATTGCTGTCAATGCTTTTGTGCACTGGAAAGCAGTGTGGGCTTACATCATACAGGATGTCTTGATTGTATCAATAGAAGGTATCCAAAGTACTTTTATATCTTTATGGCAGCTTCAGACAGGCTTTTTCTACTTAGAGTAGAAATGGATTTTGCAAAAAATAGTCATGTGGCCAAACATGAGAAGTTTGATATCCACTTTTTTTTTGCCTTTGACTTGAGGATCTTTAGTCAGACTGCAAAGGCGCAACTCCTTAGCAAAACCTGGGATTGTCAATCCTCCATTTGATCTGTGTAGGCACTGAAAGCTGGCTCTAATCCAGAAGAAAATCTGCCTTTATGCCGAACTACTCTGGGGTGGTGGGGACAGCTCTTTCCTTTCCTTTTGTATAGAGCATCCCTTTAAGCCTGTGCTGCCATTTATGTTTGGGGGGACAAAACCCTGGTGTGGAGGAAGGCTTCTTAAGTACCGGGCTCTGTGGAACCTGGTTTAGATTGAGGCCATTGTGTCTCAACAAATGTCACTGAGTAGGGCTGTAAAATTGGGTTTCTGCTCTAGAGACCTGCAGGGCGAGTTACTGTCCCAGAGAAACTGCCTGGTGGAGATGATCTCGTGCTTGAAACAGGCAGCTTGTCCAAAACAGACAAAAGATGTGCTTCAAATTTGTCAGAGAGGCTGCCACTAACTCCCAAGACAGTAATTTGTGTATATTTTGTTTAGGTTGTTGGTTGAGTTTTGGGGGTTTTTCTAAGGCCAGCAGCTATCCAAGTGTTGCCTTATCTTTCCAGGTGATGTCTGACTTGCAGGTGGTGGCACCAGGGTACTGTGACAGAGAGAAATCAGGCTTGACGTTAAAATATTTCCTCTTTGGTGAGGATTGACTTTTGTGGTGCTGCTTCCCTGACTCTGATGCCACTGCTAGAGTAATTCCACAGTTATGGAGTCGCTCTCCTGTGTGTGCCTGGGCCATGTGACGGAAAATATTCCACCCTCCTGGAGAGCAGACAGCACTGATCATCTGTAATTCCAGGCTGTAAAATAGTGGCAGAATACTGAGTTTCTTCTCTGAACATAAAGAGCAAGCAAACATTTATATGAAGTGTCACTTGGGAAGCAAAACGTGTATCTACACTGCATAAAGTGGGGAGTGGCAAGAGTTTATGGGAATCAGTGTGACCTCAAGATGCTGTAAGGAAAAAGAAAATTTTGGGTGGGAAAGCCTGTTGGAATAGAATGTGGTTCAAAAGAGAGAAAAGGAATCTCTGCTGGAATAACAGTACAAAAAAGGCCTATTTTCAGGGTTACATGAATAGGAGATGTGCTCACTGAGTAAGTGTAACTTTGTGTTGAGAACAGGTATTAATTTGTACTAACAATGGCTAAATAATCGTATATCATTAAATTCCATCAGTACCACCCTGCTAGGGCTGTTCAGCAGTGGAGTTTGAGCAAAGCTCCCTCAAAAAATAACAGCTAACAGCTTTAGGTTCAGTCCCTGTTGAAGACATTGGGATTGGAGTGGAGAGTTGCTGTGCAGACCACAAGGTGGTGGCATTGCCCAGGTAAATGGTGCATGAAATACCACGATTTTAATATTTCTGTGTGCTTGAACTGCAGGTTTGTCTTTTGTGCCAGCATTATTATGGGAAAGGAAACACCATTTAAAATATTTGACTCTGTTGCATAATTAATCAGGAATGTAAAATACTTTTCTTGATGGTAGGGACTTTTATTTTCTCTTTTAGAACATTTTCCTTTCCTGCTTTCCCCAACACTAAGCAATTTGAATAACATTTAGCTGTGCTACAAAGGGACTGAGTGCAATTGTGCTCTGAAAGACAGCTCTGGAAAGTGGGAGAGTAGGGCTGAGTTGTTTTCTTCCTGTATTATTTCAGGCAAGTGGCTTAAATTTCATGGACCCCTGTTTCTGATCTGTAAATTGGGAATGTACCTTTCCTCCTTCTGTTCTTCATGGGATGTGCAGGTGCTGCGTCTCTAACACCCTCTCCTTTCTTGAGTATTTAAAGTGTAGTCCTTGCATAATCAAGAGGCACAGCACCAAAACATCTTTCATTTGCTTGTTGTTGGTAAATTTGTACGAATGAGTTGAGTGCTGGGGATCAGCACTAAGAGCAGCTTGTGTTGAGGGGGTGCTGAGCCCAATTCCTGGACCTGTGCACTTGCAACATGAATAAGCCTCAACACTCCCACCTTAATAATATTTTAAAGATCTGAGTTTTGTCTTTCTACCTGAATTTCCAGGCTTGGGCTGTAGGACAGGGATGTCCTGCCCCAGTGGCCATACTGGCAGTGCTCCCCACGTTTATGGTACTACTAAGGAGGATCAATTTAGATGGTTGGTTCAGCTACACTGCCTCCTTCTGTAGGCTCTGTTCTGCTATTCCCTTATCCATCCTTTTCCAAGATGTTTCCATGGTCTCTTTAAGGGCCTTTCCCCAGTGCTATCAGAGCTGCTGCCCTATCAGCCTGTTTACCATCACCTTTCAGCTCACCCCTTCCCCCTGCAGCATCTGTCAGTGCATGAGGAGAAAGTTGCCCGACAAACTCTTAAGACTTCGCAAAGTTTCAAACAAGATTGATGATCTTCTTTCCTTTTCTGGGAATTCTCTAGATCTGAAGGTGAGTTTTGCAGTAGGATATGGGGGAAATGTAGATCAGAATTCATGTCCTTTGTTCTGAAAAGCTTTAAACTGTGTTATATAGATTAAATCATAGGACTGTGATTTTATATCTTTTGTGTTTGGCTTCTGTCAGCTGAATGGACTTCTGCTTTTATACTAACTGCTCTTTTACGCTCAACCTACAGACATTTCCTTTTTACTTCCTCTAACCTGTATTTCTTGAGCTGCACACAGATTCTGAACTCCTGGATATTTGGAGTTTCTGGGCCACACTGCACAGCACAGGAGAAATTTGGTCTGGTGCTTGGGGTTTTCCTGTGACAAAGGACAAGGCTGGGGTGTGTTGTGAAGTCAGGGATCAGGGATCCAAGTGCAGCTTTGCTGTTGCTGAAACTTAGGGTGAAACTTCACCAGCCTGATTCTCACCTGTTGTACTCATGAACAACAAACGTACCCAAAATCTGGGGACAGGAAGTCAGTGTAGGTGTTAAAACACCTCGGATGAGCAAATACTTAGTTCCTATCTTACCAAATAATTAAGCCAGGTGTATTTTAGGAGTTCTGCAAACTATTAAGGCTTGTAAATAATATTTTCTGTTTTACAAACAGTGTGGAAGTGGAAACCTTCCAACCGTTGAGAGAACATTTTATCAGTAGCTGAAGTTTTACCTGTAGTGGCAAGCTAAACTTTATAATTGTATATTAGAAATGTACATATGTTGTACATGCATACCATGAACATGTAAGAGTGTGTAAGTGCAGTAAATTCAAGTTTTCTGATGATGCTGTCAATCCAAGTGAATGTCCTTGGCGCATTTAACCAATCCTTGGTGGAAAGGCAGAGGCTGTTGTGGTCCCAGCCCACAAAGATGTTCCCTAAAACAGATGTTTGTGTTTTGGCTGTCTTTGGTACTTCTTCAATGTTGTTATTTTGTAGGGTATGTGAAAAATGTGCCAGTAATTGAGCCCTAGGGACATATTTGCACGTGTCCATGGATGGCATTGTCCCAGGATTCAGGAACTCCTGAAATCCAATCCCGTCCCTGCCGCTGACCTGCAGCAACTTTGGCTTCCCTGTGTTCCCACTTCTTACAGGACAAGAATGATACAGCAGCATTTACCTACAGCAGATGCTGAGCAATAGGGCTTGGTGTTCACTGAAATGGGGTTTGTCAGCTTGGGTCTGAATAACGAAGAAACAACCCATTTTACTCTTATGGGATTATATAATTTTATTGAAACTACAGTGGTCAACAAAACCAGAGAAAAAGAATCAAGAAATGGAAACCTAAGGGAAAACAGGAAGAATTTAACTGTGCCAGTTCTCCCAAAGGCAATCTCCCAGACTGGACTAGTCACTGAAGAAAACTTCTTTCTTTTATGGTTTGGAGATGTGAAATTTAAAGTGTTTCTTAATATGCCTTATTAGTTAATACAAAGTATTTTGCCTGATTATCCTAGCTGATTAAAACAAACAAACAAAAAAACAGGAATAGCAGTGGAAATGGTAGAATGTGGGTTTTTTGCTTTAAAATGCAGGTCATTACCACTTGGCCAAATCTGCTTAAGCTGTATGCTATGCAGGACTAATAACGCCCAGAAAAATTCTGCTTTCTTGCTTATTTCATCCTGTAGTCTTATTTCTTCTCACACTTGAGTTCTCTTTGGAGCTCTTTACAAGTTCCTATGAACAGCTTAGGACTGGGGAGCTCTGGATTCTTGGTTTGAGCCTTTATATGCTGTTTGGACAAAGGATGGTAATAAAAGTAGGGATTTTTCATTGGCTTCCCAACCTATATTGTTTGGAGCCTTGGCAGCTGAATATGTGAATAATAACAATTTCCTTATTAATTAGAAATACATATTAAAAATGGGGGCAGGTATGTGTGAAACACAAATTTCTTCCTTTCTGGTTTTCGGGGGATTTTTTTTTTTTTAATCAAAATATAATACATTTTCTCTCTGTTTTCTCACTGGAAACCAGTAAGGCCATGTAATTCCTTAATGGTCACTGGTCCTAGGCTGGAGTAGGAAGTGCTGGCTGGCTGTGGCAGCTGGCAGGGGGCCAAAGCAAAGTTTGGACCTGTTTGATACCTGCCAAGGCCTTTTATTGCCTGTAGGCTCTGTCACCATTAACATAATTCATATTCTGTGCCAGGAAAAATCAGATGCCATAAACATCCTGTGGGATGGCTTTCCCCTCTGGAGGCTGCACATGCTGTGGTGTTCTCCAGCTTGGCCTTCCCTGTGTGTCCCACTGCCTGGTCACCTCGAGGTCAGCAGAGCAAATCTGGGGTCTGGGGGTGCCTGTGCACAGCTCAGGGCAAAATCCAGTGTTGGGAGGTTTTATCCTGGAGTACAACCCATAAGCATCTCAAATTTTGTGGCTCAAATATCAGATCTTGGGGCTCAAGCCCTTTGAACATCAGGTGCTTTCTAGGTTTGAGGCAGTGCCCATATCCAGGGTTGTCACTCCTGTAGGGTGATGTCATCTTTCCTTCTGTCCTGTGGGTACTTGGACACTGCTCTGACCAAACAGGACTGCAGGGAAGGGGAAAGTCAATCAACAGCAAGTCTTTAGTTGCTTACTAATGATATTGTGTCGTCCTAAGTGTTCTGTGGTTGTGTTTTCTCCTCCTGGCTTCCCTGTCTGTACCTCTGCTCCATCTTCATTCCCATCATTGTTTCTTCTAAAGTTTGGATTGTGAGCAGTGCAGTGAAGGAGCTTTATCTTATCTAGGTTAGACCTTGGGTACTAGGACATAAAAGCACAAAGTCTGTTGAAAGCACCATAATTTGGTGATTTGGCCTCCAAAGTGAGGTATCAGTGGAGGGAGAGGACAGATAGAAAATCTTAAAGGCTTGTGAGATGTCTTAAAGATATGTGACATGCATTTGACCAAGCAAATTGCTCAGTCTATCCATAGCAATGGTCACTGAACACTTTTCTATACTCACATGCCTCAAGATGATGCTGAAGACAAAAAATAACTTTGGCTGATTCCAAGTGCACAAGACATCGGTGACAACAAAACAAATGAGCAAGTTCAGAGGGTTTCAGAGCACTCTGAGCAGACACTGCTTTTTGGTCCACATGCATTCTTTGGCCTTAGGGAAGGAAAACACCCTCTGTTGTTTTCAAGAGCATGTGTTCAGAGCATCTGAAGGCTGGAATATGTTGAAGCATATGGCATATAATTTCCTTTCTTCCATTCACAGTCTGCAGCAAGATCAGTCCTAGTAAGAACAAGCTCCAGCTTTCATTTGAAGATCTTTCTGTAGCTGTTTCTGTCTAGCAAGCAGAGCTTTCTATTGAAATTCAGAAATATTATCAGATTATTTAGCAAAATATATTATTTTTACCCACCTAACTGATGGAAACCAGGCTGATCAAATTCTTTTAAGTATCAGAACTGTGCAGGTGTGAGAAACTTTCAAAGCATTGCTGTTTAGCCTATTAAAATCAGTGATGAAAGAAACAGTTCAAATGGTAAACTGTAATTAAATAGTGCAGAAGGCCTAAAACTTTGGAAAGATTTCTTACCTCCTGGAAGATAATATTTAGACTAACCTAGATCCTGACTTAAATTTTGAGCCTTTTTCTTTTGGGCATTTTTACTCGTTATGAGAAGTAAACATGGAAAGATCTGATGAGAGGAGCTGGTGTCACATAAAATCAGTTTCCCTGACTGATACAGGTGCAAATCTTCTCAGGATCAGAATCTGGCTGTGTAATTTGGCATCTTTTGAAGTGCAATGTACTGAGGTAGAAATCCTGTTGGCTTTCTGGAGTGAGGTGTGTTAATAGTTCTGTTCCACCAAATAACCTGAAGTTTCTTTGTTTAATGTTCTTCAAAGAAAAGCTGAGCTGTCTCTCCAAGGTTGTAAAGCCCTAATTGTAGAATATTGTGCTTTTTAAAGCCTCTTGTTTGTAGCTTATGGAAAGAATGTAGGAATAGTCAGATTAGATTAGGGGTTTTTTTTGTGTATTTTATTTTAGCTTCTATTACCAGGTACTTTAAAGGAAGGCACAGGACACTTTACAAGAGGCAGGCGTTATTATTATTGACCATCCAAGTGATTTTCCTAATCCTAATGTGCCCCACCTTTTTATCAATCAAGGGCAAAACTGGTGAATTTGGAATTAAACACAATTTGCGTATTCCTGCTACAATACCAGTTTGCATCAAAGTAGTTCTATATCCCTGTCTCTCAAGAGTATTCTAGTTTAAATGTTAGGTTGTACTTCATGGAAGAACCACAGAAATCTGCAATTCATATATTTTTAAACACTTTCAAAAAGAATGGGTTATGTCTAGCGAGTTGCTTAAGGTTTGCTGATTTTTGAGCTGGCAAATTGTCCCTGTGGCATCACTTGACAGTGACTATTCATGTAATTAAAGTCAGACGCCTGTTTAAGGCAGAGCTGCATTCAGTTGAGTCAAGAAATAAAAATTAGGCCCTCACTGTGCAGATGTTTGAGCATGATGTTAAGCACGTCTGTATTGTCAAGTAATTCTTGTAAGACCACTTGAGTGACTATAGTAGGTTAAGTGCCACTATAATAGTGTTTACAATTATTTGGTTCATACATTAATGAATTAATTGAATTCTGATCTCCAGTGTGTCTGCATTTATCCAGTTGCTTGTGGAGACTCTTTGACATCTGGGATTGGATCCGAAGCACACACCTGGAACTAGAAAGGCTGTGATAACCTAAACTCCTTCCTGGTGAATATTTCAGATATTTTATGTACAAAGACATATTGAAAAATTAACTTTGATTGCTTTCCATAAAGTGTAAAATGAGGGAGAGAATCCTAGCACAAATATACACCCACTTCAAGTATTTTTCCTGAGTGGTGTTGTTGCTTCAAACCTCCATGTGGTTACAAAAACAAACTTCAGTGCTACAACTCCTCAAATCTGCATTATAAAATAAAATGGAACACACACTCCCCATGGTAAAATATTATTTGCTAACGTGTTCCAAAAACTATGCTAGGCAAAATGCAGTAAAAGTATCTTTTAAAAGAAAAAAGTTGGATATAAAACGTAGCAGATGTGTTTTTCTGTTCCAGTGAAAAGAAAAACACTTACTTATTGGAATGAACGGGATACTCAGAAGTGGATCTGATGGATACAATGTTTTCTCTCTTTTGGGAAAGATGAGGTGGGGAAGAAGTTATTAGATGTTTACTTATGCATTTGTAAGTTTGAAAGCATTCCTTTGTTTGCTGCTTGTAAATATAATTGGTGGAATCTCTGCAACTGGCAGTTTGTGAGGGCTGATGAGTGTGGAGAGCTGCCTCTGGTAAATAGTGCCTTTATGATGCCAGAGGGAAGGGGGAGAGAAAGGGGCAGAGACGAGGTTGGGTTCACAATTTTACAGCTATAAACCTGTGTTTCTGCTTATTTACTGGTGGCATGGGGGGCTGTGAGGAGGATGCTTGTTTTATACTTGAGGCTTCAACTTTTTCAGCAATCAGATGGAGAGTTCTCTTCTGAGAAATGTGTTGATTGTATAAAACCAGGTTTATAATAAATGTAACTGAAAGCACTGCAGCACTTTAGACCCCGTTTTGCAGTTTTCACAGTTAAAAACTCAAGTTGCTTTCAAGTTGCTTTTTAGTTGCACCTACCTGAACTACTTTAAACCTCCCCTGTTAAGAAGCTTTTTTTGCCTTACATCTGTTTTTATTTTAGTTAAATCGAGAGTCTTGTAAATCCAGAGTATTCTTGCATCAGTTGCAGCATTTTTCTTGTCCAGTTCTGTACACAGTGCTCTGACTGCCCTTCTCACACTCCCCATTCCACAGCTTAAGACTCAGCCTGCTCCTCTTTTTTGTAGCTACATTTCTATTGCAAGCTATCCCATGCAAGTGAATATTTTGTTTATGCTGATGTTCAGCACTTGAAAGTTATTTTTGGGGACTTCTTTGTTTGTTGAATACCGTTATTATATCACCAAAAGTGCAATTGATATGTGCTTGAAAGCATGACTCAGAACTTGAAGCTGTTACCAGATTAAGGAAACGTCTCTAAAAGGCACATTTATTTTTCCGGTACAGGTGTACTGGAAAAATGTACCTTCCAGTGAGATTAGTGGATAAAGAGGGAAATATATTAGTTGTCCTTCTCTGTTCCGACACTGATAATTTTAACCTACAATTCCTTCCCTTGAGGTAACTGAAGGTTGGTGAATTCTCACAAATGAATTGGAGCAAGAATTAAATGTTTCCTTCCAAGTGTCGTCTTCAGGCTAAATTTAACTTTTTTTTTGGGCTGACATTCTCCCCTTAAACGTGAGAGAAAGCAATAGTAGTTTAAGGTTATGCTTTTAAATTAGTTAAATAATATCTTCTATCCATCTTTCTGCTGGGAGTTGATGAGATGTGCCGAGGAGTGAAAGTTGAATCCGGTGTATGAAACGACGCTGTTAAAAACCTGCTAACAAAGACGAGCATCTCTCTTTACGACGTCAAATATGCCTCACCTGTCATTTTGACCCCGCATGTAGAAACGAGTGCGGCAGTCTGGAGGGGAATAACTCTTCCTCCAGAAGGAAATGATCAGCACTCACCGAACCAGNCTTTTAGTTCGAGTAAGAAAATCGTTCGAAGCGATTCGCAGAACGAAACCCGCAGGATGGAAAGCTGTGGGGATTCGGAGGCGGCCGGGAGGGACCCCCGAGCCTGGGGGATGCGGGGAGTGTCCGGCCCGACGCCCTTCCCTCTCTCTGCCTGGAGAACCGCGGAGTCGGAGCCGCTCCCGGCGCCTCATGGCTCCGGAAACCCTTCCCAAACCTTCGGCTCCCGTTTGTGTTTGTAATTGTATTTACGGCACGGCGGATGCGCTGCTGGGCGCTCCCCTCGCTTTACCGAGGTCTGGAAGGTTGTTTTGGCTTTTTTTTTTTTCCCTCACGGAGTTCCGCGGTGCCGTTTACCTGCCGGTGGATCCGACTCCCCGAGTCGAACTGCGGAAACCTCTATAGTGCAAATCCAGATTTGTCGGCGGTCGCACTGGTATAAACGCTGCTTTTTTTTTTTGAGTGACTTTGCATCAGAAGAGTCTGAGCGATGGGCTTTTCGCTTGGTTTAAATACAGTTTGGGCTTGAAATGGGGAATCTAGAGCAGGAGTCTACAATTTCAGAAGTATTCAAGGACTCGTGTGCTTTTGCAGTCTATCTTAAAGGCGAGAAACTTGGTTGGGGGAGCAAATTCTGCCCCCGAAAGCGCTTCCCCTGCCTGGAGCGGTGCAGCTCCTCTGCATTCCCCAAGCTCCCCGCGATCGTGGAGAGGGGGCACCCCACGGCCACAGCTCCCGCGGGGCCAGGAGGGGACGATGCTCCCTGCATCTGTGCCTCGAGTGCCAAATTCTGGTGGCAGCTGTTTGGGGCGAAGGGAGCGCATCTCCCTTGACCTGCGGCGCTGCCCTCTGACCCACCACGAATCCCTAAAAGCAGGGGTCCCCCGGGGCCACGGCACACGCGTCCCCTTTGTTCGCGGCGCTGGCGCGGGCCAGGCGGGGCTGGAACCACCGGCCTGGAGCTGAGACAGTGGCTGGGTTGGACCCGACCTTGCGGGGATAGGCTCGGTTTTATCTCCAGGGGAGATGGGCTCGGGTTATTAGGGAGCGTTCTCTCCTTGTGAACGCATGGGCCAAGGCTGCAGCGAGAGGGAATTCCGCCCCCTCCTCTTCCACCCCTCTCCAGGGTTTAGGAACAAACGTAGGAACGGTCGGAGTGGCATTGCCAGAAATTATCTTAGTACAAAGAGGGGGCTTTTATTCCAGGAAATGTACCCACGCCTATTGCGAAATGGTAAAAAAGCCCCACTATAATATGCCTTACCATCTCCTGTATATTTATCTTACATGCTCTGGTTTCTCACTTTTTTTTCAGTATTTTTTTTTTTTAAATATCTTGCCCTGTTTGGGCTTTTTAATGCAGAGAAATTGCCTCAGAGATGCTAAGATCATATCTTGAAAGATTGGCCTCCACCCTATAGCTCCGTCAAACTGCTGTTGCTTTTCTCTAACGTTAAAATAACGCCAGTCTCGCCTTTTGCTAACCTGGCAAAATCACTTCCTGCATATTTATCAATTTGGGGAGGTGGGTTAGCATGGCAGATTTCCTTGAACAAAGATCGGGTGAGATGTATTAGTTCATCAAATACCATGTCTGTCACTTATGTAGACAGAATAAATCCGAGTCCCGGCTTTGCCCTCAATCGTGCCCGAATTAAGGATACATTTTGATGAAAGTTTTATGGGAAGATTTTAATTTGAGATTCTTTTTGGAGAGAACTGTATGAAACTCCGTGAAAATAATCTAGCATTTAATAGGTGGCTTTTTGAATCGCGGCTGAACGTGGATAAAAGGAGTTCCGATTTATTCGGAAATGGAAATTGTAGTTCTATCCTAATATCTTCTATCCAAAAAGAAAGAAAAAAGAAAAAAACAAAAGAAAATCAGGCAGTTTAAAGAGAGGAGCTGCATATAATGAGTCAAGGAAATCCTTGAATCCTTGCGCTGTGCCTTTAACTACCGAACATCTGATTCCCTCATCTGGCAGATGGTCTCTGAGCACAGATTTGCATTCATTGTCTTGAAATCTGTTTTCGCGTTGGTGCTATATAGATTTCGGAGGCAGATCTATACACGGATCAGAATACAAAAGGACCAGGAGGAAAATATCGCCAAGGCAGAGCAGTTTAAAAAAATAAACGAAAATAAACGCAGACGTAGATATGGTCCCGGGTCACCGCGGGCTCGGCTGGGAAGAGCACCGGTTTCCTTTAACGGGGAATGTTGCCTGCGTGGAATGTTATAAAAAGTTTCAAGGTGAGACCTGACAGCTCTCAGGGTGTAAATTTGGGGTCTGCTGGGTGCCTGGTAGTCTTGGGCTGGCTCTTGCCCTGCAGGCAGCCTCTGCCTACACCCTCCCCCAGACCCATTTCTCTCCCTCTGAGCAATTTTTCATTTTAAATCCCGCGCCTGAGAGAGAAGCGGCCACTACCCGTGCGGCGGCGGCTTTGGCAGCGCGGCGCGGTCAGATGGACAGACACCGCTGCTTTTAGCGCAGTTTGGGTGTTCTGGGGCAGGACAGGTCGGGGTGAGGCTACCGGGACATCACGATGAACCCGCGGGTCCCGTGCCCGACTCCGGCTGTCCCGGGACGGGCACGCTCCTCCCGCTCCGGCCCCACGGTTTCAGCGCACTCTGTGCGGTCTGGGGCAGCGCCGTTTGGTGTGGAGCTGCCGGGCTATGACGATAAACCCATCACGATAAACTCGCGGTTCCCCTGCGCGTGCTCCAGCTGTGCCAGGGTGGGCGGCGGGCGCGCTGTTTCCAGCCCGGTCCCGCTGCTTTAGCACAGTTCGTGCGCTCTAGGGCAGCACCGCTCGGTGTGGGGCTGCCGGGCTGTCACCATAACCCATCCCCATAAGTCGTTCTCCACATCCCCATCGCGACAGCCCCGCGCTTCCCCTGCCCGGCCGCGCTCCTTCCTCCCCGGCCCGGCCCGAGCCGCGCGGGGGGCGGAGCGCGGCCGCGCCCCTCAACCAATCGCGATGCAAGATGCAAATGAACATCCTTATGTGGCGCGGGGCCCCGCCCCCCGCACCGCCCGCTCCCACCGTGTAACCCATTCATGTCGCCGCGCGGGAAGGGCCGGCGCTGCCCGCGCGCGGGTGGGACCGGCCGCTCTTTAGCTCCATTTCTGCCTTTCTTTTGCAATTTAACCCACGTCTGTTATTTTTCCCCCTTCCTTCCTTCCTTCCTTCTTCCTGGATTAGGCAGCAATCAATCCTTCTCCCCGTTGTCTGTTTGAGGAACAGGTGATCCTCGTTAGCGGCGATCGGTTTCTGGATGCGGCTCCCTCGCCTGCGTGTGAAGGATGATGATACCAGGCAAGACTGAATCAGCGTAACTTTTACTCGGCAAGAGGAAAAACTTTCTTCCCCATTTGAAGGCGTTAAAAACACGTAGCGTTAAAAAGCAGAAGTTGGTTTTAAAGCTGAACTTCGCTTTCCTGGGATTTGTGTGTCAGATTCAAAGACTGCATCGTTTTATTTTTATTTTTATTTTTTCCTTCTCCCTTATCTCCCAAAAGGAAACTGTTGCTAGTTGGAATAGACTTTTTAAATGTTTGGAATTCAAGATACTTTAGGAAGAGGACCAATTCTGAAAGATAAATCTCTAGGTTCTGAGATGGATTCCGTCAGGTCCTGGGTCAGAAACGTTGGGGTTGTGGATGCAAACGTAGCAGCACAAAGGTAACTGTGACTCTCCCACTTTCCCCCTGCTTGTTATTTTATTTAAGCAAATATTTTCTTTATGCCCTGTTGTTTGCATTTGATATTGAATTTATTTTTTTCCTCTCTGTTTCCCTCCCAGTCTCCTCCAGTCAGCGAAAAGTGAAAGTTAGAGCTAGAGCTAGGCAGCAGCGCTCCAAAACCGGAGAGCATCAGGAGTCCTAAAACCCAGTGCGGGACTCAGATGACAGCGAGATGGGATCACCCTTTTATTTTCTGCCCCAGGAAGATGTGTGGGGCTCTGGATTGGTTGTTCCCAGGGATCCAGGGTACTCCTCCCTGCTTGCAGGGCCAGACAGCCGAACAGAAGGGGACCAAGTTAGAATTAACTTAAATGCAGATATCAAACCCCAGCTGCCCCGGCCCATCTTGTTTTGCTTAATTCACGGTGGGCATTGCCGAAATCTTCACCCGTGGTTTCAGGGCAGGCAGAGCAGGGTCTGAGGGAGCACGGGAGGGCACAGGCACAGCGGATGCCCGCGGGCATCCCGCAGCCTGCGGCCATTCCGTGCCTGCCCGCCTGGAGCACCTGCCCGAGCGTCTGAGAGGTCTCTCTGATGAGCTGAAATGCCTCTGAACATCCCGAAATTTGGGCCTGGCTGTTTGCTTCCTACTTGTTTGGGCAGGTTATCTTCCTTTATGCCCCCCTTTTATTTTCTCTTCCCAGCCAAGTCGGCAGAGGACAGTTATCCCAGTCTCTTTCCATTAGGGGTAAGACGATGAAAACTCTTTTAGGTATTTTTTTTCCCTTGCTCTCTGGATAGCTTAAAACAAAAGTTTAAAAAAAAAAAAAAAAAAAGTAGTAGCATCGGGGAAGGCTAAATTGGGAACCCCGGGAGTAAGCAGCATTTTATTTAGTATTAGAGACAAGGTGAAAGGCATGAAACAGCAGAGGGGACTTCAGAGGAAACAGGGATGTTTTAGAAATAGTACATCTATGCCCCCTCACCCATGGCCTGATCTCGCATCAAGGTTTTCCAAGCGCCGTGGGAGGAGTTATCAGAGTTTTATGAGTGTCGATAGAGTGTTTAATAAATACGGTTGAGGGGGAAGAGGTTTATCCTTGAGGAAACTGAAAGTAAAAGGAAACGGCTCATGACGAGACTCCAATTCACGGGAGTGGTGGAGGTGCAGCCGCGTTGTGCTGCCTGCTGGCATCGCCAGGTTTTTCTCCCAGATATTCTTAACAAACGAATAAATCCCAATTTTTACTCGCAGAACGAGAGGAAGCCCCAAGCTAGGTGCAGTTGTGGCAGAGGTGGTGAGTTCACACCGTACCTCATTGGCAAGAAAAACACAGGGAAACATCTGTAGTTCTCTGAAAGAGTCAAATACTTTTGCCAGGGGCTCTTTCGGGGACTAAAACCCAAAGCTGTCCAACTCCTAACTAGTCTGGCGCATAGACTTAATCTGTCTGTTAAGTAATTTGGAGGTGCTCATGTGCACCTATTTTCTTCGAAGTAAGTAGAAACTGACTTTAGGGAGAGGGAAGTACAACTAATTTCACAAAGAAAAAACTGCAGTCAAGGATATTGTGGGAAACAGAAGCGTTTGAATCTTTCAAAGCTGGGAAATGGGTGGGAAACATCACAACGTTTTCTGCAGTCAGGGACAAGATTTTTGCAAGGGCTTGTTAACCTGAGACTAAATTCTTCCAGTTTAAATCAGAGATTCAAAAAAATTCGCAGGAATCGGTTCAAGTAAGTCAGTGACTAAAGTCAAACTTCCCTGCTGAGGGAAGTGGCTCTGCTCAGAAGTCGTCTCTGACCAAAACGTAGGTGTCCCCGAGTTTACAGCCTGCCCGTAGGAAAGATTTTTGGGGTCACTTGTTTTCACCTACAGGAAAAAGAACCGGGACCAGGATGTGCAAAGAGCCAGACCCTTCTGACACGCTACAGCCACTTCCCACCCTGGTGCATTCCAGCAAGGAGCTGTGACAGGCAGGGAAATAAGTAGAGGAAGGAAAACACACGCTGTCTTTAGCACTAACACCTCTCTGTAAATTAGCGTTGTCCTCGGGGTATGCAGGGAGCGGGGCCACGCCGAAATTCGGGTTCCAGTGACCGTCGCCCCGTCCCGCCCGGCTGCAGCCCGGCGGTGGCAAGGGACGGTCCGAACGCGCTCTGCCTTTTCTGTTGTTGTTTTACCGTTACTGCTGCACAGCCTGGTAATGCCTTTGTCTCTCCCCCCTCACCCCATCCCGTGTGTTTCCTCCACAGTGGAGTAGCTTTGTCCAGAGCCCACTTTGAAAAGCAGCCACCCTCCAACTTGAGGAAATCCAATTTCTTTCACTTTGTTCTGGCTCTCTACGACAGACAAGGGCAGCCCGTGGAAATAGAGAGGACAGCTTTTGTGGACTTTGTAGAAAATGATAAAGTAAGGCTCCTTACTCTTCCTCTTTTCCTCTCCAGTTTTGATCTTTTTCCCCCACTGAGCTGCCAGCTTCTAATACCTGTTGTCCCTAATAAAATACAACAATGGTTTGGTCAGGGTTCAGGTGCTGTGGTAGAGCTGTAGCCCTGTGTGTGCTGCTGTAGTTAAAAAGGGTTGGAAGCCTCTGCTCTGTATCACAATTTCATTCACCCACTAAAAATAAAATAAATAAAATTAATGGGGGATAAATGCACTTTTTAAACCTACCACACCTGCCAGGTTTTATTAGTACCGAAACAGAAGTGGAATCTGACCTGTAATACATCAGATTATTGTTGAGCATGGTTATATGTATTTCATGAGGCTCCAAAGTCAATGGCAGGACTTGAAAAGCATTTGCTTTTGGATTTTAATTCCATGTCTTCACCACTTTGCATTTAAAAAATTATTTTCTTAGCCACGAACAAGATTTTTTGAACTGTGAATCATAAATTATTATCTTATAGGAAATTACATTTAAAAAATGTGTAAGAACATCCCTGTAACATAACCTTCAGGAAATAAATATGAATTTTGACTCAAAGTAACACTATTGCAAAGCAACAATCACAGTAAAATCAAAAGCCGTTGTGTTTTCCCTCTGTCAATCTGCTGTATATTAAATTATTTGAAATGCACAAATTCTTCTCAATGTATTGCCTTGAAAAAGTTGAGAGCATAATGGCAAATAAGAGAGGAAAAGCAGTTCTTGAACTCCTACAGAAAAAGATGTCAGCAGTATTTTGTAGTTTGTCCTGGGTCACTTGGAAGGTTAATACATCCCAATCAGGGGATTCACCTCTTAGAATTTTAATGAACTTTGTTGTCACTTCCATCATGATTATCAGCTCTTGCATTTTAAATGTGCCAAGTGTAAGTTCTGGAAGGATTTTTTCCCCCCCCTTTTTTCATATTCCCTTTCAGGAGCAAGGCAATGAGAAGACGAACAATGGCACACACTACAAACTCCAGCTCCTCTACAGCAACGGTGAGTGTTCTTCCCTGGCACCTTCTGGGGGCTGTGCAGTGAGGCAGGGTCTGGCTGTAGGTGCTGTGATTTCCAAAATATACTGAAATTCCCTTGCATGAAGCCCCTTCAGTGCAGAGATGGGCCCTGGAGTTTACATGGGCTTGGGAAACAGAGCTACCCAGGATGCTGACGGTGTCTAATATGGCCCTAAATGGGTTTGTTCTGCTGCTCTCAGGGCAAGATGCTTGTAGAATGTTATTTATCCCTGTTCTCCCTCACTCTAGGTGTCAGGACAGAACAGGATCTCTATGTGAGGCTCATTGATTCTGTCACCAAGCAGGTGAGCAGGGCTGATCCGTGCCATGCTGTCCTGTCCCACCTCATCCTTCCTGTTTGCTCAACATTTCCTTGCATGTTTTTCCTTCTCTGCTTCACTTTGGTCTCTTGCTCAGCTGTATTGCAGACCTATTTTGGAGGGTAATTGAAAATTATGCTCTTAAGTCTCTTTTTTCCCCTCTGTGGACTGTAGGTTTTTATCCACTTGGTAGCAATATCTATGTAAAGCTGTTTTCCCTGCACATAAAGGGCAAGGTGTTTATTTGCAGGCGATGGTGAGCAGTGGTAAAATCCCTTCCCCTCACATCTGAATATTCTGAGGAATAAATAACCCCTGATGCTCCTGGCTTACCCCTTCTCTTAATTTTTGTAGCCTATAACTTACGAAGGCCAGAACAAGAATCCCGAGATGTGCAGAGTGTTGCTCACCCACGAAGTCATGTGCAGGTAAGATGACATTATTAACACATCATTTGTGAGCTTTGCTTCCCAAAATGCTGGAAGAGCCTTTCCGAGGAAATTTTAGGTAGGGAGAGTTTGATTTTGTTGTTAGTTTATTTTGTTGTTGATTCAGAGAGGGTCTTTGTGTAGGAAGATTTTCTCTTTACGTGGATAATGCTTGCTTGGGCTCAAACCAGATTATTTTGGAAGGGGTTTCCTTTTTTTTTTGCTATTCATTTTTCCTGCAGGGATTCAGCAACCACAGCTGCACTATTTTTGTTTAAAGTAGGCCTTTGCATGTGTTGTTTAAATCAAGACTTTTATATGCTTATTGCTCATAAAATTTCTGCTCACCTTATGAGAATGAGCAGTTTAACTTATATATTTTTTACCTGAAAACTGCAAGATGTTCTTAATGTAATTTCCTTTGGTGAAATATTTTAATTTTCTTAAAGTGGCATCATTAATGCTCTTTAATTTTGGACAGTTCTACCCCAAAAGAAAAAACCCTCAAACCCTTCCTTTCTATACACATGAACAATATTTAGGGGCCTTCTGCTTTTTAATTAAAACAAAACAACAAAAAAAAGACACTGTTTTTAGCATTTAAATTTATAAATTAGAGTGTGAAATGACTTAAGGATGTTTTTAATAACTTTTGTGTAAGTCTGAACTTACATGTACCTTATGTATGTATGTCGTGCTTCCATGGTAACTTATTACTTTTCCTGTTCTTGGGTGATTAAATTTTTTTTCAATACATATAATAATGCAAACAGTCAATGTTCTTGTATTAAAATGTGCTAAAATGTGCATAGACATTCATAAAACAAGAGGCAAAACTCATTCGTGACCTTTATTAAACAGGGTTTGTGATTTATTGTATCAGCGGGAGAGGTTTAAGCTATTGGACTCAATGTTTCTTCTTTTAATGGTGCAGCTTGCTACTTGATTGTTGTTTTTGAATTAAAGTAGCCTTTTAAGTTAATGTAGCAGTGAGAGAAGCTTCTTTGGACAGAATTTTTATTAAGGGGAAGTCTCAGTTTCAGTCCTTAATTATGTCAACAACTCCATTAGTTTTTAATATACTATGAATCAGGTATTCAGTATGAAACAAATGTATTGTTTCTGTTGTGTGTAGCTTTCATTAATTAAATGAACTTTTGACCAGTATTTCCATATTTATGCCCAAAGACAATGTATATCATGTATGACGGATGCATTGGGTGGGCTTTACAAGGACCTGGTGATGTAGTAGCAAAGATCAAAGGTGTATAAGGTGTATAGATGTTCTGGCACATCTAGAACTCTCGTATATAATTTTTTATATATATATATGTATGCATGTATATATGAATCCATGTTGAAAGGTTTCACTATAACCAGGCAAAAATTAGAGAAGAAAAATCTGATTTCTTGCGCAGTTGGGTTGTGGTTTGTGATAACATAAGAGCAGCGAGCCCATTTCTTGTCTCCACTCTCCCTGCACAGACCGCAGTTCTGGTTTGGAAGTTCAAGTGTTTCAGCATCTTCTCATCCAAATGGACTTGTTTGATTTAAAATTAATTTGAGCTTTCCCCCTGCTTCCTCTCCCTGCCTTTATGGTATCAAATGCTCTGCTCAGCTTTGATATTTCTGAGCTCCAGTGATGCCTGCAAACCTCCTCCGTGCTTGATTTAAGGTAGCATTGCACGAATCTAAGCTATTATTCTGATTATTCTCAGCTCTGCTGCTTGATAGGTTAACCAAGGAAGAATTACAACTCAGGCACGTCCTTCCCGTGTAAAACACAGATTAGTGAAGGGAATCAAAAGCACTCTGTAACCTAATGAAGACATTTGATTTTAAATGCCATGTTTTCCTGAAGTATCTCTGAGCAGGATGCTATGTATTCTGAAGAGGTATTACACACATCACTTTGAATAATGCCAGGGGAACGGTTCCAACTCTAGTTAAACTTGACATTTTATTTTATTTCTTTTAAGTACAATAATCAAATCTTCCTCATTGTGTGCTGCTTAAGTGGCAGCATCAATTTTTAAAGCCCCTAGTTTAGTTTGCATTAGGAACAGTACATAAAATTTTAATGCACTGTACCCACTCTGCTGTCGAAATTGATGCCTACTGCTTCTGAAAAGGAAAACAAGAAGGGTCTGTCTGTCTTTCTGCTCGTCTTCCAATCCTCCCTAGTTGAAGGTAGAGTTTTTTGGGGGGGATTTTTCTGTACATAACAACACATGGAGATATTTTTTGCCGTGTGGAGATGAGCTCCTCCGAAAGTGCCCGTCTCTCCCTCAGACAGTGACAGATGCCTGCTTAGCAGGAAAGTTGTCTAAATATTGATACGGCTGCACCAATCTGTCATAGCCATTGAAAGTTCAGCTCTCAATAATTAGTGCTTCCAGTGAGAGGCTTGATGTATTCATTTCCAATCTGAATGTTTTTTCCGTTTGGCTTCTTATGGCCTAATAGGAACAGTTCCTGTTAGGTGTGTTTGTGTGGAATAACACGCAATCCTGAGGGCTGGAAATCAAGGTAACACCTTCCTCTCTTGGAATAACTCTCCCCCCCATCTTCTTCCTTTTCTTCCAATTATCCACTAAGAGGAAACTCGTTGTTATGCTGCTGCCACCAACCCCCTACGCCCTCAATGCTCAGAGGGTTAAAAGGTATTATAATTCGAACAGAAGTAGTCTCAGGGTCTACAGCTGGCTAATAACAGAGTTGTATTGAGTGGAGCGAGCCCCACAGCTGTGACTTTCGCCACAAGGCTCAGACTAGACGGGAGCTCTAATCAGCTGGGCCAGGCGGCCACTGGGGCCTGTGTCTTTATCGGCCAGATGGTGTGAATTTAGACACTTTTGTTATGCAATTGCAGGGAGGAGTTGGGCAGAAGAAAACAAAACAAAGGCCACCATGCTGTGAGCTTATTTGAGTTTGAAATTAGAGACAGATTTTTTTTTTTTTTTTAAATTTTTTTATTTTGGTGTTGGGGTGAGGGGAGGGAAATTAAGGGACGAATTTTAAAACCATTTTAGTCAAGTACGAGGAGAGGAAAGGATGGAAGTTTGGCTTTGGCATGAGGCTTCTGGGGTGCTCAGTTTGTAGTGCTGGGGCTGTCTCTGGGAGCTTTCTGGGTTTGGTTTTAGTTTTTTCTGGACCATTCTTAACATAAACCATCATTTTCCCCGAGTAGATCTAATTAGAGGGGAAAGTATAACACCAGAAGATGTAGAAAATAACCTTAAGCCTTGATATTCTTCTCTAAAGCAAATGAGCATCTCTGAAAGTGTGTTCCCAGCCTAACACTGTAGCAGAAATGTAAATGTTGGTGAAGTCATGCCAATAATTTGCTTGAAGAGAATATTGAAGGCTTGATCCTGGACCACCAGAGTTTGGGGGTTTTGGCTTGGACTGAAATTGGAACCAGTCAATTCTGTTACAGACAGCACTTGTGAAACCAACCAGGTGGAAATGTTACTGCTTGGATATGGGGTGAAACACTTGAAAATGGGGATTTAAAGATTTAAGAGGTATTTTTGCTAAAATGTTGGGCTGAAACATCCTCAGTCCCACTCTGATTTTTGTGCAAACAGTAATTCCTTCACTGGAAATGGGTCTTCTCCCTCATCAAGATTTTTGTTCATATATTTGGGCTCAGAAAGTACCATGGTCAAAGGGGAAAAAGTCTATCACTTACAAAGATCTTGCCCCAACTGTGATAGGAATGCAGATATCAGTAAAATATTTGGAGAACTTTAGCTGCAAGCCAGAGTTTTAGAGGGAAAATATTTTAGTATCACAAATACAAAGATCAGAACTGCAATAATTGTGGAAATAGAAATAAAATAAGATGCACTTGTTTCTGAACCCAGCCACATTGTGCTCAGTCTCACAGAATTCATCCTAAAACACTCTACCAAGAAGTGGCACCATCCCTGGAATCACTACAGAAATATTTTAAAAACTGGGTCCCTTTTTTATTATAATGGCCTGTAAAGCAGCAAAGATTTTATTCCAAATGTTATTTTCCTTGTGTTGCTATATTGGACATGTCAAAAGTACATCCCAAATTTATGCTCCTTTGAGAGGATTTTCTGCTTTTTTGTGGAGGTTTATTATAATTTTCTCCTTTAGAAAGCATCTCCCATCTTAGCTTCTGGTATAAAAACACTCCATTCTTTCTAAACACTGATTAGGCAGAGAAATCCATAAAAGATGCACTTAAAATAAAGTTGGGAGAAGGTGGGAGGGTGATGTTCTGAGATGGTGTGAATTACCAGAGCTACACTGAAGTCGATGGAGCCATGACAATTTACAGCAGCTACAGGGGCTGCCCCAGGGATTTTTAAATATTTAGTGTATCCTTTTATTTTAAAAGGAGTAGCATCGATGAATAAGTGCAGGTTTGAGGCAAGGGGAATGTAGGAATGTTGAAACAGTTAGAGCTGCTATTCAAATAGATCTGCTCCTTCCAGCTCATCCGCCTGGGCAATTCCAGCCCCAGAGCAGGAACTTCCTGGAAACTAGAGGAAATGTTGGGATTTTTCATAGCTGAAAGAGGGTTTTTTGTCTAAATGCTCATTTTAGGCATTTATAATTGAATATTAAGCATATCAAGAAAAAAATCCCCACTTTAGTATTTTATTCTGCCTTTAATGAACACAAGTGTTTTATTTATTTCTTCTTTTAATATTTATTTATTTTCTTTATTTTTAATTTAAAAAAAAATTTTTATTCTGCTTGGAATTGCTCCCCAGTTGGAAAGCTCTGATATTCAGAATGCTTGAGAATTTTGCAAATGTATTCAGTACCCCTGTACAAAAACCCACCAAAATTTCTACATCCCATGTGTGTAAATTTGAACAGAAGCCTCTGCAGGATGTGGAAAATATCTTCTAGGAAGACATCTGATTGGTGACTTTTGAGGGATGTGGGACTTCTGATAGAGACTTTTTAAGCTTTTGGGTGCTTCCATCCTCCCCATCCCATGTTGGCTTTGACTAGAACAAAAAACCTGAGCGTGAGAACAGCTTAAATTTTCTCTGTTGCTTCAGAGCATTAAAAGTGAGGATTTCAGAGCAAGGACTGTTTTTAAAGTCTAATTAACTCCTGGTACTCAGCTACTCTGTGTGCTAAGAGCGTCACTCGTGTCAGTGATTATATCAACGGAAATAATGAACTGTCTCTTGATTTTAAAATTTTTATTATTTATTATAATTAATATTATCATTGAACGTGTATAAATTAATACTTAATCTTAAGAGTTTATCACTGAAACAATTGCAAAGGGATTGCAAAAGCCAACCTGAAAAACATCCCTTTAGATCCTTTGCAGGATTTAAATACGTTCAGTTTCTGGCTTTTCAGAGTGCTGAAGTTTTCAGTCACCATATAAAATCTAGATATTGAATAATAAAAAAAATACAGTAATATTTAAAAATACTATTGGAATATACCAAACTCTTAGGTTGCTTATAGTCAGTTCTAACACCTTTTGATGGACTTTTAACCCCATATAACCCATTTGGTCCTGCCTGTAATGACATTATGACATCTGTTAATCACTTATTAGACCTTTATAAATATCACCTGAGTCTCAAGTGTGGCCATATTGCTGTTCATTTTTGTCTGGGTAATTCAGAATGGATTACAGGGAGGTAAGTGCCAAATTCCAGCTGGAACCAGGCAGGACTTAGGTACCCAATTCCCTTAATTTTCCCTCCTGGAAAGCAGAATTTTTACCCTTCCAGGCATATATAGAGTGCTGAAGGTTTTCTGACAGACTTTGAGCTGGTTCTTTGCTCTCAACTGTCCCAGTGGTTCTTTAATCTTGGTTTTCTTTCCCTCTCCAGTCGGTGCTGTGAGAAGAAAAGTTGTGGCAACAGAAATGAGACTCCATCTGACCCTGTGATCATTGACAGGTAGGACATGAATCCTCATTTTCCTGCAAAAGCATCCCAAAATTGTTGTTTTTCACTTTGGTTGTTTCTTACTTGTTATCTGTCAATGTCTGCCATTCTGGGACCTTGACAAAATTTGTGTTTATTTTTTAAATGAAATTCTGTTTTTATTGTGACCAAATATCCCATGTGTGCACCTGGAACATTTTCTTCTCACCAGGGATAGGATCCAACTGGATTACTGAGACAGATAAAGCTTTGAGCAGCCTGGCAGCTTCAGTAATGTTCTTTAACAAAAGAACAATATTTTTGTAGAAATGTGGGGAGAAAGGGAGGGGTAAAAAGGCAACATTAAATCTGGCAGGTTGGGGATTGTGAGCAATTTTATGTAGAACAGCTTTGTGTATTACTCAGTTTCAGTTCCAGGTTTAGGTTCTTTTGCTAGTTTTTAGGCCAATAGCTTAAATGGGGAGAGCAGCAGTTTGTTAAACCATGAAGTGGCACTGTAAAAATTGTGTGTATTTGGGGGAGCTTAGAAAAGCTCCTCTTGGAATTCACTGACATGGAAGGGTTTGAAGGCTGGAGTTCAGCAAGGCTCAGACAGGGAAAATAAAAACAGGCAGAGCTGCTTCAGAAAGGAGCACACATTCAAGGGCTCCAGAAGGGGAACATTAAATAAGGAAAAGCCAGGAAGAAAATGTTTTCCCCCAGATTATTCTGTAGTAACTGTTAAAGGGTTCCTTTTCTCTGAAGCAGATGCTACAAGAGAGCTGATGCTGGAGTGGATTGATTTTAGAGTCAGTTTTTATGCCTATCTATGTCTGGCCTGTTCTAACTCCTTTCTGATAAGCTTTATTTGTCATAGTATTTCTTGTGGACTTGTTTTGGCACTCAGAGCAGTAAAGCTGGTTTGAATAAAGATCTGCAATAATTTCCTTCATTTTTTTTTTGTCATCACAGAGTTAATCTGAATAATTTTGGAACTCTTATGAGGTGATGGGTTTTCCTTCTCCCTTTACCCCATGGTTTTCTCTTGTGCTCACAAGTTGTGGTTGGGGCCAGAGCTTAAAGTTGCAGTGAAATGGGCTCTTTGGGGAGCAGAAGTCCTGGATGTGACATCTTGACCTTTCCTATGAAATTTCAAGCTTATTTTGGCTGTGTCGATGCTTGGTATGATTGTGCATTTGGGAACTTTCCAGCCTGAAGTCTGAATTTTCTGGGAAGCAGCTTGGGATGGAAGGCCCTGGATTTGCCCCTGGATGGAGACCTTGACAGGGACAGTTCCTACTCCAGCTAAATTTGTAATCCTGAGCCAGCTGTCTGTCCTCATGCAAAGTGAAGATTCTGATGCTTCCTGGGGGTCTTTGGGATCTGCTGATGTAAAACGAAATGGAAACTATGAGAAAGGACAGGGTTTTTCTTTCTAACAGCTGTGTGTAAAATGCATCACAAGTCACCTTTTGTGCTCAGCGAGTCCCAACCTTTTCTATTTTGCTCGAAGACCACTCCTAACTTTATCTAGACCACTCCTAATTTGTTCTGAGCCCAGAACTTCTTTCCTGCCTGCCCTGCTAGCAGCAATAGACATTCTCTCAGCATGGAAGCATCCTCCAGGCTCAGTCTGGCAGTTAGTTTTTGTGTGTTGGTTCTTCCCTTTCTGCATGTGTCTCCATTCCAGGCAAGCTCTGGAGCTCAGTGAAGGTATGTGAGGGAAATAAATAAGGGGTGCAGCCTGATAAAGCTGCTCCATTCAGTGTCAAAGGCAGTCACTAAATCAGATTTAGACCCCAGAGAGAAGAATTTATCCCAGCTCTGCCCTGCTGTCTGGAGGAGGCTTGGCTTCCTGAAAGAAGCAAAACTCAAAGCTAAATATTTTTCTTTTTTTTCTACCACTAACCGGTGATGCAGCATCAAGAGAATGACTCCTCCTTCTGACAGAGTTATTTCTGCACAGTTATTTCTGTTCCACCTCTTCACCCAGTGAAACAGGGCCTGAGGAGTGAGGGATAATCCTGTGTGCTACATCTCCATCAACACACATAATGCAAATAAAGTAACAGAGTTGCGCTGTGCCTGTCTGTGCACAGAAGAATCCTTGGCTTGTCTGTCATCCTCACACACCTCCACAGCACCAAAGTACAACAACTCAGGAGTTTAACTGCACACTCCATTCCCCTAAAATACACTCTGTGGGGTAACCTTTTATTGTCTTTCAAACAAGGAGAGTCCACTAGCTGGGCAGAAGTGTTTTGATTCATTTAGGGGGTCTTTCTATGGCTTCTTTAAAGGAAAACACCTCTGCTTAGGGACTTGGCAGCAGGTGGAATTTAATTTCTGAAGTGCACCTTGCAGCCATGTGGGTCAATAAATATGGTGATATTTTCAGCTCAGTGATGCCTTCATGGTGGGTTGCTGTTAGTTTAAAATGAGTTACAGGTTTTCTTTAAATAGTGATTGAAATACAGGTGTTTTTCCCTGGTGTGAAATGATAGGTAAATGTAAAAATCTGCCATGTACCGACCCAGCGGTAACATAGTCTCATGTCTCTGGAGAAGGGAAAAAAGGAAAATGGAGAGAGAAGAATTTCAGAAACACCTTTGTGTTATACAGATCTATGTCTAAGCAGTGTGGGCAAAGTGAAACAGAATTTCCATGGAATAAAATTCCAGAATCTTTGAGATTGGAAAGGTCGCCAAGGTCATTGAGTTCAACTGTAACGCCGTCATCAATATAGTGATTTCCCCTTTATTTGGTTCTCTCCCCACTTTTTTACCTGCTGTGTGCTGGAGGGAGACACAATTCACTGGTGTTCACCAAATCCTGGCGACTTGTATCCCTGTTTAGAAAGGAAGAAATAGTTCAGTGGGAAAAAAGTGTCAGCCCCGTTGTTGTTGTTGTTGGGCTTTTTCTTCTCCTTGAAAGAATTCCAAAAGTTCTGATGCTGAATAAAACATTTTTGCAGTGACCTTTGCTCTGGGGACTGGATTTAGATCCAAAGGCCCTTGCAGTTATTTTTCCACTCCCTCTTGGAAATGAGAATGTTTCCATAAGAAAGGGAACTTCTCCACTGAAATTTAGCGTGTACCCTCTCCTGCTGGCAGAGATCTGCAGGATACATTGGAATATTTTGGTTCCTGTGATGTTTGAGCCAGAATTCCAGTGTAACTCTGGTCAGAACTTGATTTCAGAGTGATGCCTCTGATTTAACAGGGATGGCACAGCTCAGATCCTGCAGTGCTGCTATTGCAGGTGTCCAAAATTGGGAATTCCACTGCAGCACAGGGCTGGAAGGACCTGGGATTGCATTTTTAATCCAGAAACATTTGCACTCCAAGGTTTTGGACAAAATGAGCCATAATCAGTTCTCAAAATGTCACAGAAAGCTTTAACTTTGTGTGTACAACCAGAATTAGTCAGAGCTAAGTTGGTTCTGGTGTGTTCCTGTGATGGATCCCAGCTCTGGTGGATTCATCCTGGATTTCTGCTTGCCTTTTGAAGTTGGTATCTGTGGAATTGGTTGGTTTAAGAGACATCAAAAATGTAAATATTATCTTTTTTTTCCCCCTCTGTCATGGCTGAAGTGGTGGTTCTTGATGTTCCTGGTAATTCCTTGAAACTGGAGAGTGAAATTTGTGTTTCCTTTATGGAAATCACAGACAGGGACATGAGGTGCAGGGGCTAGGGGACTTTTGGATGGAAGGGTGGAAGCCCATTCCTTTCAAGATGGCACTTCCAACTGAAAACTGTACTTTGTTACGCCTGTGCTAGAATTACTCAGTTTGTTGCCTTTCCTACCCTGCTTATGCCAATAAAAAGAAACTTGATGTTAGGATTGAGGTCATAGAAGATGCAAATTAATTTAATTAATCACTTTACTGCAGATTTTCTCTGTCATTGTAGGTGAGTTGTGTAACTTTGGATATAAATTCATCAACTGGCAATGATCTTTTGATTTTTTTAGTTTCCTTTGTGTTCCTTGAAGATTCAAGCTCTTTAGAGGAGCTTATTTTGTGTACTTGTTACTCTTAATACTTTATTGAGTTTTCTGAAGCTGTGGTTTAATTGAAGCCTCTGTGGTACAGGGGAGAATTGGTGAGACTTTTTTAGTTGAAAAATCTGCTTTTTTGTTTTTTTACGTTCCCCCCCCTCCTTTTCTAATAGAGAGAAACAGCTGAAAGAAATTTACATGTAATTCAAATGAAACCTCTTAAACAGTTAAAAGAAATTTTTATGTCATTCAAACAAAACATCTTAATTCAGTTAAAAATGCAGTGTCACTAGGGTGGGACAGAATTTTTTGTTCTTACAAGGGAAACTCCTTGGAACAGCACAAAAACCTGGGAACACAAACCCTATGCTGTTTTTAGCTGCTGCTTCCATGGTCCTCTGCTCCCTTTGGGCTCATGGAACGAGGTCTTTTAGCTCAGGTTCTTTCAGAATCTGAGACATTTGGTCCAATTCCTTCTACTTTTAACTGAACTACTTTTCCTAAGCTGTTCCTAACTGTCCTGGGAAGAGTCTGGTGTGTGTTGCACATTTTATTAATTTATTTATTGTGATTGTTGCTGGGGAGGGAATGGAAGGGATCAGAGTGGATTGTTGGGATGGAGACCAGTGTCCAGTGTTTCCAGCTGGGTCAGCATCCAGTGGCACTGGCTGAGCACTGGGCACACTGGTTTGGTGAAGGGCAGCATGGATCAGCTGTCTCATGCTGCAAAAGCAAAATTGAGACTTTTGTGGTTATTATTTAACAAAAAGTCACATCAACCCAAAGCCTGAGCACAGCTGGCAACTTGCCAGCCTCTCTGGGAAGGAGCAGAAGAGCCTGGATTACATCCCTGTGCGATGGCAGTCCATCCGTTCACGTGGAATTGAGGTGCAGGGATGGAAGTTTCCTGCTGCAGGGACAGAGGGTTGAGCTCTCCCTGGCTGCCTCTCACGTCCCACAGGCACTAAAACTCACCTCAGGGTTAATAGGGATGGGCTTTACATCTCCTCCCTTCCTCCCTTCCTCCCTTCCTCCCTTCCTCCCTTCCTCCCTTCCTCCCTTCCTCCCTTCCTCCCTTCCTCCCTCCCTCCCTTTTCTAAAAAGCACAAAAGAATCCATAGGTGAATTTTCATTTTGAAGGATCTAACTTCAAATAAGAGCAGACTTCTGTTTTTTTTTTTTTTTTTTTTCCCCTTTTTTCCCCTTTTTTTTCTCTTTTTCTTCCTTTTCTCTTAATCTCAGCCATCTGAAAAGGACTTTATCCCTTACACCTCCCTTTTGGGGTGATTCCAAAACCCACTAGGTAACACAAGGATGTTTCCTCATGCTCAGAGGCAGAACAGCAAGACCGGAGAGGCCTGGATTTAATTCCCACTGACAGTGGGTTGCCCTGTCACCTTAAGTGACATAAGTCTGTGCCTCAGTTTCCCCCTTAATACAAAGCATTAGCAACTACTTGGCTGTGGAAAGTGGTTTCAGATCCCTGAATAGGATTTTTTTGGGGTTTATTTTTCACATTCCTGGTGCCAGGAGGATTTAATCTGCAGGGCAGAGTTTGATTATTCCTGTTCTGCCCTGTTCTCTGTGGCCCCTGTGAGTCTGTCAAGGCAAAATGAATGTCTGTTGCTGCTGTGGGGTGAAACCAGGAGCTCTTTCCAGCTCCCTGTGTGCCCCAGTCCCCCCTTCCAAGCCCCCAAAACCTACAATGATCTTTTGCCTTGTCCTAGGGAGTCAAAGTCTTTTGTTCACTGCTAAACCCTGCTCTCCTGCAAAGAGCTGCTGTTGTGCCATCTGTCTCTTTATGAATTTTTTAGTAGACTGGATGTTTGTGGGGAGTCAGTAACTTAAAGGGCACTATCCCAGCCATTTGACAAGTGGTTCTCTTAGTGCCTAATTTGTTTGGTTGTTTTTTATTTTATTTTATTTTATTTTCCCCTCTCTTTTAGACAAAAAAGAAAATTCTTTACTAGTTTGCTGTCCAAAACATCTTGAAATCTCTGATGTGTGCAAACACTTAAAGCTTGTAAATGGACTAAACTGGAGACTAGCTTGTGTCATTTAATCTTTTTCATTTAATGTTGACAGACAACAGATTTTCCAGCAAGCTGGTGAGTTAGAAGAAGCTTAAATATCTTTTTGAGTGTGCTGGAAAAATGAAGAATGGACTGGTTGGGTCCATGGAAGTCCTGGATTCTGCTCCTTTCTCCCCATCACAGTCCCTGTATTTTTGTAGCCATTCACAGGGTCTGTGTTTAACTATGAACCACGTATGTGATTTTCTGACTTTCTCTGATAACACAAAGACACAGTTGCTGAGAACTGATGTGTGGAAATACTCTGGTGATGTGCAAGAGCATTGCTGTCACAGTGGAGATGGTTTTTGGAGTAATTTGTAAAGTTTCTCTCCCCCAGGACTGTTGGTTGCTGCTGCCTGGGCTGGAAGTGCTGCTGCTTCTGGAATGGATAAAGAAATGAGATGGGTTTAAATAATGTTGGTTTCAAGCACAGATTATTGGGGAGTTAAACAGAGCTGGAACCTTTTTTCCACCAGTGTTTTGTGCAGATTTTCTCCTGGCCATGTGTTGTCACTGTGGACATCTCTGCCCTCCAAACAGAGATGCCTTTTGGGATGTGTTAGAGGGAACACATGTGTGGGAGTGCCCACCAATATTGATCACTTCAGTTCCATTAAATCTATGGCTAGAATGGTTAGCTCATGTCCTGATCTGAGAACTGTGAGGGAAACATGGCTGAGCCTAAGCAAGGGCAAATTATATAATTTAAAGAAATGAAATCTAACTATTGCTACTACTGCCTGGAAGCCTTAAGAAAATAAGTCCAATGAAGACAAGACCCAAAGGATTTTATCAGTTCTGCATAAATCAGATAAGGTTCCCTGATGCTCTAGAGCAGCTTGGACACAAGCATGGATGGATTGCAGTCTTGTTAGATTAGTTGAGATAAAGACACGGATGGTGCTTGGGCTAAATTCTGCATGACCAATGCAAAGTTTGGAGTAAAGTTTACACATGGTGTAGGAGAATCCTTGTTTCTTTTTAAATTGTGGCTTTTTCCTATAATTAGGGAGAATTTGGTCCAGTTTGTGCTCATAAACAGTGAATGAGGAGGTTAAGGGGCTGCTGACCTCAGAAGGAGAGAGAGCAAAATAAGGAGCCATTGGAATCAATGAGGCTGGTAGTAGTAGAAAGGGGAATGGAAAACAAGTTTCCCATGGCCTAAAGCACCTCTGGGAATAGAAGCTGAGGATAAATTCACCGTGCAAACAGTGCAGAAGAAATTTTGGGCATGTGGAGCAGCAGTGTATGACATGGGATCTCCACAACTCCACTCCTTGGGTCTACATTTGCCTGGCTCCATCTGTGCTTATCAATAAAAATGCCAATATTTCAGAGTATTTGCATCCTAATGAAAGCATCCTCTGTGTATATATGACCTGAAATACTCTTCTTTCTCACTTTTGCACTCCTCTCGGCCTCTGTCTAGACCTGGTTTTATGGACTTGTCACTTCATTTGCCCTAAGCTTTTTAGTTACTGCCTCTTGCTTTCCTTTTGAGCCTTTTGTTTCTCTTCATCCCTTCCCTGTGTGTTTCTTTCACCATCTGTTTCTGGTGGGATCTCCTGTATTTTCTGCCCTGTAAACATCCCAGTGTTTCAGCCTCTCTGATTTCTTCACCTCAAAGTTCTCCCAATTAATATGTTCCTGCTTTCAGATGGGACATGAAACAATTTGTCCTGCTTGGAACATCACCCCAAATCCTTGTGAAATGAAAAAAAGATTGAGACATAATGTGCATCTGAAGCTTAAATCCAGTTGGAGATGTAATTTTGAAGCTATTAGAAGGTTGTATGATTTGCCCAAGACGATGTAGGAGACAGGTTGTAGGACACACACCACATAAAGGAGCGGAACTCAAGTCTTGTATTCCCGGCTGGATCATGTAAGCATGTCCTGGACCAACATTTCCCCTCTGCAGCTGTGATTCACATTCCCATGTTTCTCCCTGGTTTGGATCTTTAATACACTGCTGTTGTCTGAGCCATCCTTCTTTTTCCTCATTATTATTTTTGCTTTTCCTCCCCATCTCCTCTGCTACTTTTCCTCACAAATAAATGCTAATGTCTCCATGGGCATCCCACTTACAGCTCCACATTTGGTGGCTTTTCCTCCAAGTGGAGTCCATCGAGCTTGTAAATTGTATTGGATCAGTGAGCCCATAATGAGGCTTCTAAGTCCAAACAGTGCAACTCTGCTGGGATTTTATTGTTCATAAAGCTCCTTCCCTGGGGAGTGATAGAGCCATTAGGTGTGTGCTGTGTTTAATATTTGGTCATGACAGGAAGCAATAATTTTCTATCTTTTACTGTGGCTCCCGAGTTGTTTTTAAGCAGTCAGCTTATTTAATCTCAGTGGCTGTGAACCCATTAGGCAAACAGCTCTTCCCTCTGTGAGCATGTCTTCCGACAAAGGCTATTTCAATAAAATAAAATAAAATCAGGTGGCAACTGGTTGCCCTGTGGTGGCTTTTAATCCCTTGCCCTGCTCAGTGGCTGTCACTGACAGGAGTTGACATAAGGCTGGTTTCACCAGAAAACGGCATTTCTCATGCTGAATGAGTTTTTTTTTTTTTAAAATTTATTCCAGCAGAGAACAACCACCAAAGCTCCCATTTGCATGGTGTGTTGAGGGTTTGGGTATTTATCTTGTGCAAATACATTACTTATTTCAGTGGAAGCAGCAGGAAGGTTGTATTTAAGTATTCTAGAAGTGGTTTTTTATCTATATAAACAGGAAAAAAATGAAAACAACAGTTTTGGGTGTAGCCTGTAGGAAACTTCTCCTCTGACTGTCATTCCCTTGCATTCCCAATGCTTCCCTCAAAGAACCAGGCAACTTTCTCCACGGAATGTGGGAGGAATTCTGCATATTCTGTGTTTTGATTGTACCACCAGGCTGCTTTTCAGCCTGATTGTTGCAGGTGTTCCCTTGCTGTCTGCTTAGGTCTCTCCCTTTGCTCCAGGGGAAAAGTTTTCCACTTCCGCATTTCCCCTCTGGGTCCTTGTCTAGGATCTCTGCAGCTCAGTGGGAGAAGTTTGTATCAGAAAGGGAAAAAATAATTGGCTGGCTCTGCATCCCAGAGCTGTTGTGAGGGCGCAGAAACACGAGGTGGGTTTGCATTAACCAGGAACACACAGGTTCTTTTTCCAAACCAAACCTGAGAGGAAGATCTCAGAGTGTTTGGGAAGAGGGAGGGCAATTCCAGAGGTGCTTAAAGCAGTTGAAAACAGGACACAACAAACACATGAAACCAGCTCCTGGCATAAAGAAATTAAAGCTAAGTGCTGATGTCTTACAAATCATATTTAATTAGTTTTTAAGAGGTGTGTTTAGGTTTTCTTATCATAAAAAATTATTTTAAATGGATCCTGGTTCAGCAAAGCAATTAACACTTTGTATTAGCTAGCATCAACATCAAGAAGGTTGTGGGTAAATAGTTTAAGTGAAGTAAGTCCTGAAAAGAAAAGTGAAACTGAAAAGATTGATATTTGGGCTCCTGCTTCCTTTCACAGTCACGAACTTTCTGTAAGAAAATTCAGATCTTGAAGTTGCCTTTTTTTGAAAAGATGAAACATGAGGCTCTTGTGTTTGCATGACTCCAAACCACAAAGTACAGTTTTGGGTTGCTGATAAAGCTGAGTTCTGCCTCCTTCTATACACATTTACCTTTAGTTTTCACTGTGGAAATGATCTTGGAATTTATGGCTGCTAGAAAGTTCCTTGGGTCTTCAAACTTGTGCATGCTAGGTTGTAATCTGGATCAGGAGTGCTTAAATATAAATTTCAATTTGGATTAGGAGTGCTTGAATTCAGTTTTCCAAATCTCCACTCTCTTAGGGAACGTGGGTGCTCAGGGCCTGGAAGAAAAGTAACCACAACTTTTCCAGCTGAATCCCTGTCAGTGTAAATCCTTCCCCTTTATGCTGACAAAGTATCTGCTCAGTCAAAATTCCTCTGCTGAAGTGGGGAGAAAAAGCTGCACAGTGTTGTGTCAGTGTCACTTGGTCACACAGAATCTCCAAAAAACCCTATCCTCTGGGATGTTGTGGCAGTTTTGATTTTTTTTCCCCCTTTCCTCTTGATCTGAAACATTTCCCAGCATTCCTTCAGGGACATCTGGTTCTCTCTTTTTCCAGCTTTCCTTTGGTGCCTTCAAAAAGTGTCGCTGTCAGTTCTTTCTCTTCAGCCAAAGAGCACAGGCAGAACACTGGTCCTGCCCAGTAATTTGCCTAAAATGTAGCTGCCCTTCAGAAGCAGAGAATGAAACCATTTCTGGGATGTGGAATGTGACTGTGTACCCCTTTGGTTTTATTTTTACAGAGAAATATATATATTTTATACATACATACAATACAATATATTTAAAATATATATTATATATTTTTGTGTTATTATTATAGATTAGGTATCGTATCTAATCCATAATAATGTCTGTTATATTTACAGACAAATATAACATCTTTGTTTTTACATGAAGTTCAGTCATTTTCTGCACTCATAAATTGATGGTTCTTTAGAATAATAAAATATCATAATAGAGTTAAGGGTTGTACTGGATATGTCAAAGAGAATTTAATTTAGAGTTACTTCTTTCATCCTAATTCTAGCATTCTGTAACCCCTGAATGAGCTTTTATGAGAAATATTCCTGTACTTCACATCTTTGGTGTGTGAAAAATTTCCCTTTAACATTGCCGCAGCTGCAGGGGGCTGTGAGGATCTTCTTGCAAGCTTTAGTAAGAGTTTTAATAATAATAATAATAATAATAATAATTCTTCCCTGTATCTTCCATGTACTTTACTTTTCTCTCTATCTAAGAAATCTAGAGCTGTTTCAGAGCTGTTTTGGGGCAGTGCCAGCATTGGCAGAGCAGCACAGGGTGGTTTTTAACAACGGTAGTTCCACATCCCAAGATAAGACCCTGCAGCACAACTGAGCTCATTCCAGGTACCAAACGCCCAGGATTGTACCAAAACTCCCAGGGTTTTGCTCAGGTCATGAATTGAGCCTCTCTGCCACCATCACCTCCTCCCTCAGACACAATATTTCAGGTCCATCGTGCCCCTGAACAGTGAAGTTAAACCAAGACATGACTGGATTTGAGCCCCTTCCCCTCTGAGATATGGACCTGAACTTGGAAAATTCCCTGAGCCAGTTTCTCCCTGCAGCTGCTTCCAGCCCACACTGAAGCACTGGACAGGAGTCTGCAGCAGGGAGGCAGATTGGCAGCTCCCTGCTGGAGCAGTGCAGGCTCCAGGAGGGAGGGATGGCTGTGGATAATGGATTGGTGCGTCCACCCCAGGGGACTTGGAATGGGAAGTGGCGCCCACTCCCTTCTCCTGTCACCTGTGGTATGTCAAATCCTCTGGATGCAAAGGGCAGGCAGCTCTCAGTGACATAAATCTTCAGTTTCCAGTCTTAAGGATTCATCCGCCTTTGTCCTCGAAGGTCTGTGTGAGATATTTCATCCCTGCCATGGTCCCTGTCCCTTTGACACAGGGTGACGGCAGCACATTGTCTACGTGTGTGCAGACCCACTTTGGAGCAGCACATTGTCCCTTTCCTGCATTTCTTAGACACCCTTCTGTCTCTTTCTTGCATTTCCTAGTGAAAAAACCTTTCTGAAGGTTTGGCACTGTTGCAGATGTTTTTTTATTGAGATTCTTGTGTTTGGGTGGAGAAAGGGGCTCTCTTGCCCTGGGTCTCTTTGTGTCACTGACACTGGCTGTCACCTTGTGCGGGTTGGTTTTTCCTCTGGAGGAATTGTCAGGAGACAAAGGGTCATATTCCCACCTCTGTCTGAGCCCCATCCAGTGCCTGGTGTCAGAGGAATATTGGAAGTCATATCCTATTGTCTGTATGAACTCGGCTTTGTGCTGTCTCCTGAAAAAAAGGGTCTGACATGTAAAACTTTATTTAATGGAGAATTAGCCTGGAGACAACTGCAGAGCACTGTGCTGCAGGAATATTTTGGAATACAACACTTAAAAGGAGAGTGTAGTTTGTTAGTTTGTGACAAAAAAATTAAGATCCAGCTTTTATGCTGTGGGTCCTCTGCACTTCATTGACTCCATTAAAAGCCTCAAATTTGGCTCTTGCTTATGTTAATTTAAAAATCTCTTGTAGGGTCCTCATATTTTAGGGCTGTCCAGGACAACTGTTTTTCTTGTGTTTCAGCTATTTCTTCTCTATCCTTTCTAATAATGCAGTAATTTCAACTTGCTCCTAATAGTGATTACTGCTATATATGGAAACGTGTTTGTTTATTAAATGGACTCAAATGAAATTTTTATTTTCTCCTCACACCACAGCTGTTCGAACCATTGTGTGTAAAGTAATTCATAAAATTGAATAACCATTTAAATATTTTTGAGAGTTTCTTAAAAATTGTCTTCTAGAATTCTTCATAATTTTTTGTATAACTGGCAAAACATTTCAGTAGGTTTTGTCACTTGTTGAAACTCTTTGAAAATAAGAAGTTTTTCTTTATAAAACCTGGTTCTATACTCAGCATACTATTGCAGCATTCTAATTGTTTCACCAAGAAAAAGTAATCTCAGATTAAAAAGTAGGGATAAAATCCTTAATGAAAATTATCCTACTCTTATGCCCCAAATAGTCCCTGCTAACGATGGGGTCTCTTGTTTCCAGACTGTTGGTTCTAATGGATGTCATTTGATCTGATTTGTTTGCTGGGCGCTGAGTGGCAACTGAAACATGAGATGGGTTTTGAAGGGTCTGTGTGAAAAAAATTTACTGCCATGGTGGTGTCACTGCAGGGCTCCTGGCTGTGGAGAGAATTCCTGTTGTGGACAGACACAAACACTGGCTTTTAGTCCATTTTTGTTTGGCCCAGGTCTCATATCCCCAAATATTTCCTGTAAATGGCAGTAACTTCATTGCAGAGGGACCAGGTGGGACACCTGAGTGTTCTCCTGCACTCCAGGGATTCTGTGGGATCAGTGCTTCCATATCACCCCAATAATCCACATGGAAAATTTCCCTTTATCTTGTTATATAAAAAATCTTCCTCCCTCATCCCACTGAAAATTTCCCCTGTTCCATAGTCCCATGTCTGTCTCTTAAGCCATGTTTTCTCCTGGAGTTCACCATTGTTTTGCCAGCCCACCCCTCACAAAGCAGAGGTCACATCAACACGACCTCTTTGCTGGTACGAGGAGGCTGCTAAATAATTCACATGGCCAGCTAGATTTCGGGGTCCACATTTGTTTTTTCCACTCTCCTAATCAAGATGCTCATTTAATTCTATTCCAGCACCTGTTCAGCAATTAACACCCTACAATTTGCATCTTACCCTGACATTTGCTATCTTTCCAATTAGTTTTTATATCAGTATAATTAGGTAGGGTTATTACAGTGCATCAAGCAGGGTCGAGGATATTCCCAAGCCTTTAAGCTCTTTCCCAGATTTGTTTAGGGAAGCCACTAAGGGTAAACGGTTGATTAGGATCACTGTTTTTCTTCTTCATTCAGATTAGGCGAAAACTGTTTCCCCATGTGGCCCATGAAAGATCAGGGAAATATGTCAGTCTGTAAGAACTAATATTATGTAGTTCGTGACTTTTTGGGTGAATTTACAGGGGATTAGGAGTAAGGGTCAGGCTATGCAGCCCCTTGCAGCAGCATTCACCAGTAGCCTTCATTATGCTCTTGCTTTATGTTAAGCTGAGCAGCTTGCAACAATGATTTTAATTTTGAAAATCAATTTTTTTTGAGTTGACATGTGGGTGGGTGAAAAATCCAAATTAGAGGGTGACCTGACCATATTGAACACTCCGCTTAATTGGTAAAGAATCTGGGAGTGAAAAGACTACTCCTAACACCTTTTAATTTCAATTTCACAGAAGGAAGGTCTTGCTGTTCAGCTGTGATTGGTTTGGGCTGTGGGTTCCTTGAGTCAAAAATGGTCTTGAATCCAGTGTGGCAGCACAGTGAACCTTCTTAAAATTGCTGAACTCCAGCCAATCCCCCCTCAATGTCCAGTGCTGACAGAAGGGAGAGGGATGTGTGTGGGGGAAAGTGGAACATGAGGAGGGGAGATCTATAGTATGGATCAGAGGGGAGAGGATTTTTTTCTTACCTCACACCACCCAGCTCTGCATGTTCTCCTTTTTTTAAGGTTCAGTTTGAAATCATCTCCCTGCAGCCCCCAAATTCCCCTCCTCATCCTGGAGGCGCACACAAAGGCTGGTTTTATCAAGAGGCAACATTGCCCTTGGCAAGATTGCAGTGAAGGGTGGGATTGGAGGAAGATTCACATTGTGCTGGGGGAAGAGAAGAGCTGGATAAAAAAAACCCCAAAACTGCCACACTTCATGTCTGAATCTGGGTATTATGCTGAGCTTTTCTGCAATGTACCTTAATGATGCTCTCCAGGCCTTGGCACGGACCTGCTGGGACCCCAAAGGAGGAATCAACCCAAATTCCCCAGCCCGGAAAGGCTGGAGAGAAGCAAAGCTCTCCTGTGCTGTGTTGGTACAAGAAGTTCTAATGTTTGCAAGTACGCAATAGATTCACCCTTGCCCAACTTAATATTATTTACTATAATGAGCTTCATCTCTCCCCATTCTGTTGGGGTTTTTTTAATCTCCAGCTGCCTTATATTGGTATCTGAACAGGCTTAGAAAAATAGCAGGGTGAAATACCCTGGGGAATGGGGGCGGCAAGGAAGAAGCGAGAGGTTGTTTCATGGAGTGGGAGGAAGGGTTTGAATGTAAAGAAGGCGAAACAGGACACAGAGATAATGGAATTCACTCCGCCTGCCAGTGCACAGAACTAGCCTTGCTCATCTCCCTCCTCAGTCTGTGAGAGCAGAATCTGACCTAAAACCCCAAAGTATTCCCGCTTATTGCTTGGAACTTTGGATCAAATTGTACTGGTAGAAGTTATCTTCTCAAATTACGAGAGCTAAAAAGGAAAGCGATAAAAAAAAAAGGGACACATTTTTGTGAGGGTGAAAACTCCACTTGAGGAGAGCAGAATCGGCAGAAGCCCCTCGGTGGAGGCTGTGCCCAGCAGATTTCAGAGCTTCTGCTGTAAGCAGGCAAAGCAGCTGCTTACCTGTGCTGACAGAACTGTGGGGTGTTCTTTTCCCAAGGTTTTGTCTCAGCCAGGAGCCTTGTTCTTGTTCTTGAGCTGTCTGGATAAGAATGGCCTCTTTATACATTAAGTCCTACACATGAATGGCTGTAAATGTGTTCTGAGAAATAGGGAAGGACAATTTGTATAAATCTGATTTAAAAGGAGGAAGAGTCTATATTAAGGAGACTTTTAATGAGATTTTTCAAGATCTTCTGCTTAGCTGGATGCTCATCTAAGCTAAACCCTGAGCAGCAGAAGTTTTCCCTGATGTTCACCCCTGTATCTTCTGTTAAAATCTGGAGCCTCATGTACTAGGTAGGTGGGTGGAGGAGAAAGTCACCAAACAATTCCATTTAACATAACCATGCCCTGTGTTGTGCAGGATGGTGTCATTATCTGATCAGCTTGTCTGCACTGCAATCTCACACTTCATCCTTTCCCCTTAATAAATTTCACCTTGGAATGCAAATGCACTTTGTCACTGGTGGGTAAACTGGGTAACACAGAGCCTGGTTACTGTGGGCCAGCATGACTTTATAACCATCCATCATTTAAGAGTTCTTAAAGGCTATAGAAACTTCTAATGGAGTGGCAGGAAGTCTTCTCATAGTGACATCAAGACAGGTTCTGGTGACAGCACTGAAGGGCTGAATTTTACCATTGCTGATGGCAGACTGTGTCTTAACCAGCAGTTGGAAACCTTCTCTGAAGCTCACCTGCTTATTCACCAAGGTCTTGGACTTCAAAAATTGAATCTTTAGCTCCCCCATCACTATTTAGACCAGATCTGCCATGCTGCCTAGGAGTTTAAAAGAGTAATTATAATCCAAAACTAATGGCAGCAGTTGATGTTATAGAAATTGCTGGCTCTTAAGAACTTTTGAAAATGAAGCCCTCTCCAGCCTATTGCTTTTGAATGTAAGGATTCTGTTCTAGATCATTATATCTAATGTACATAACATGAGTGACTTTGTTCCAGGAGAGAGAATGAGATGCACCTTTTATCGGTGTCCGAAGAGAAAATTTACCCTGCAGTGTCCAGAACGTGCTTGTGGTGTCTTTCTCTGTGAGTCGTTCACCTTTGGGTGGCTTTGTGAGTGGAATCAGAGTTATAAAAGTTGGGTCTTTTCCATCTGGATTAGGTCATCCCATGCGCTCCCTGGCGTGGTCCTGCTCAAGAATCTCTTGCTGTATTTTATTAATTAATCTCCTGCTATAACTTGGAGAGTTGCTTCCCTGAAGGTGTCCAACATTGATGGGAGTTACATCCACTGGCATAGGGATGTGTCAGACCCTCGGTGTGCTGTACCCAGGAATGGGACAAGAAAGAGCTCAATGAAGTAGATGAATAATTGCATTAATGATGTTTGCTAAATCTCTCATCCAGTGCACCAGCCAGTGTAATTGCTTCAGAGCTTTGTGTGAAAGCCAGCAGGCTGATGGAGAAATATAAACAAAATGATTCCCTTCCCTTTACCCCAAACAAGAATTTAGCCATTAATAAGGGCTCTTTGTTTCCTAAAAATCTAAAAATAGAAGCATGATATGTGAGCAGGCAAGGTGTGTGTGGGTAGTCAGTACTGGCTGCACTGCCAACTATATTGAATTTCCTCTATTTTGGGGGGATCTTCCAGGGCTTTTGCAGTTGTGTTCATAGAAATGAAGTTTCTCTTCATGAACATCTGAATTTTTGTGTTTGAGAACCAGCAGTGATCAGTTTTGAGCTGTTTTTCCAACCCCAGATTTATCAACACATTATTAAACTGAAATGATGCAAAACCCTGCAAATCCCTTTTTAATCTTGGAAAGCAAATTTGGGGGAAACAATAATAATAAAGGCTTTCATGTTCAAAGTTGAAAACGAAGTTTAAAATAAGAGAGGAATTCTACAGGTTGAGTACCATCAGCAGGGTGTTTGACTTCTCAATTTTCCTCCTGTAAACCTCCTTGGGTGAGCTCAGTGCTTGTAAGCTGTCAGGTACAGGAGGAGGTGGCTGCTGTTTGGAAATAAATAAATTTGTAGGATGAAAGGTCATGCAAAATATTTGGGAGCAGCTGCCTGGATTCCCTCCTCAAGGTGTTGCTGTGTTATTTTGGGGGATGTTTAGGGGGGAAAGGGACAAGGAAGGGGGAGCCTGGTGAGTGTTTTGCAGCCGGGAGCAGGTGACCAAATTGATGAGTTGCTTCTGTGTTTTGTGCGAGGAGGGGTCATGGAGGGGAAAAAAAAAACCGTGTGCGGGGAGAGCTCTGCATTTTAACACCTTCCCTGCTAAGCGGGAGGCCGGCTCGGGGTGCTAAATTCCTGTCTGTGAAATAAATCCGTGTGTTGTGCAGTCCTATGCTGTCAGCAGCGCTTTGCAGCGATGGGCTTTGGAGAGGTTTCCTCTGGCTCCCGGAGCAGCCGCAGCCACTAGGGAGCTGTCTTTAGCTCAGATTTCAGAGTTAGCTCATTAGACCAATAACAGCAGACACTCACTGGCTTTTTCTTCAAGATTTTGTCAAGCCGGAATGTATTTATAGAGTTATGGCTCGACGATAATAATATTACACCTCCCTTTACCTGTTGCAATGGTTTTCTCACAGAGATCAGCTTTCCTATTATTCCTGTGTGCTTCTCTCTGTGCTCATCTCATCTCTTAAAAGGAGATTGAGATTGCTGAATTCTTTGGCTCTTCTCAGATTTGAGGGTTGTCCTTCTATTTTGAAAAATAACCCTAAGGATGGAAATGGGAAAATGTTACACCATCACTCCAGCCATTAAGAAAATCTGTCCTGTAGGATCTGAAGAGATGAGACAGCCCTGCTAATTCAAATGCAGGAAAAGATATGGAATTACCAGAAAAGCAGAAGCCTGGGACTCCAGTTTTGATTAATATCTCAAACACCTCCCCTTAACTGAGTAATTTAATGTCTTTGCTTCAATTTTAGCAGTCAGATCTGACTGGTTTGGGTTGGAATTCCTCAGTTAGATTCCATAAATAAGAGGGAGAAACCGTGAAAGAAAAATAATAAAAAAGTTAATATTTTTCAGTTTCAGCTCTGGTATGGGAAAACTGTGACTTGCAGCTTTTGAGCCTGGTCTAGGTCATCACAAACATCAGCCTGGCTTGTTACCAATGACATTTGGGATTGTTAAAGCAGAGCTGAGGTACCACGGATCAAACTGGGAGTAAAGAAAGTCTAGAAACGTGCTGTGTAATCCTGTCTGGAACTTGCAGAGTGCTTGGAGCAGGTGGGAATGCTGTTGCAGAGGAGGCAGGATGTGATCTGAGGAGGAAGGATGCGAATGCACTGTGATCTCCCAGTGTAAAATGTCAACACCCAGTGCTTGGCTGTGACTGGGAAGCCAGGGATGGATATCAGGGATGTGCCTGCTCTCTCTTCCAAAGGAGAAATGACTCAATCTGCCCCCTTGTTCCCAGACTTCTGATGGGTTTAGGACTGGAATAGAGAGAGAAAAGCTGGAAGCTAAGGGGAACTAGAGGTCAATATCTGTTTAGATAGAAGATGACAGTGTTGGAAATTCAATGGTGCCTTTCAGGCCTTTTAAACAAGGACGGAAAATCCCTGAACTGAGCTAATACAAGTCTTATTTCTGCTCCGTCAACATACTCTCCCAGCTTTGGATCTCAGCCTAAAATTTGTCCAGCTGGTATATCTCTGTATGGGAAATAGTCCAATAGGACTGTCAGGCAACCGGTGTCCAAATTTCTTTTACCAGAGTAACATAACCACAAATAAGTTTAAAAAAAGTAATACAGTGTGAAGTTGATTAGGAGAACATGATAGTGGTGGCTTTTCCTTATCAAACAGAAGATATAGCTTCCCTTGCTGTCCCTCTGGCTTCTAATTTGCACTTGTTTTCCTGAGGGAAGGTGGGTTTGTATCTGATGCTGTAGCTGGAGCTGACCCCAGAAATGATTCATTTGTCACAGCACCTCCTATATTTTGTGCTTTGCTCTGGAAAAGCTGAGTTGCTCTGTGCTGCACTGGAGTGCCCATGTCCAGTTGGCAATTGGGTTCATTCCCTGCAGGAGCCATGGGATGAACAATTCCAACACAGCCATATCTGGCAAAAAAGCACTGGCAAACTGTGTATTAATTAAATAGATGATAAAGTTTCATTTGGTTCATTTTCCCTGCAATAAACCACTAATTATGTCAGAACATTTTCTGAGCACTGCAGCAGAATGGGGTTGAAATGGCCATGATGGCTGTGAGTGCAAAGCCACCCACACTCTGCTGCAGTGACGGGAAGAGCACGACAATTCCAGAGCCAAGGGATGAAGTCAGGAGGAAGTGGTGGGTTCTGATGGTCAAATCTTTCACTGAATCTCTCTGGTTTCAGCACACAGCTCAGCATCTCTCTGCTTCAGCTGACAGGAGGAAACTTCCACTCAGGTGGTTGATAATTAAAATGGGTTGGAAGCTCTTTGGGACTTTTTGTTTGCATAATAACTCTAAAAATTAAGAGTGACAAAGTGTTCCTCTCTCAGCAAGAAGCTCTTGGAAGTTGTAAGTGTATTTTCAATAATTGCAGAGGGAAAAAAAAAACATTTTTTCAACCAGTAAATGCCCAATAAAGGTGATGAAGTGTTGCAATGCAATACAATCTTGAATCCTGAAAGGCGCATAACTAATAATGGAGATAATTTATTATGACTGTTTAAGATTATTTTTGGTAGATAGTTTGTTTTTTCCTCCAGATCCCCAAACCCTTTTCAAAGATAATGCTGCAGGACGTGGAAGAGGATTGATTAGCATTATTTCTGATTATTTAAATTGATATCTTCGGTAGTAATAAATATATTTTTCAGTTAATTTTTCCATTACCAACTTCCCATTTTGGTGATTGTGTGCTAATTTCAGGACAATTTTCTTAACAAGAACTACTTTCTGTGAAACTTTCAAATTGGGTTAATGGATTTTGCTTTTGAAAGCATAAAATAGCCAGATCCAAATTAATCTGTGACTGGGACCTTGTTCTGTGTTTGGAATATGAGTATGTGGAATATAAGACTCTATGATAAGGCTGAAGTTTAGGGAAAGGTCAATCCCATCCTGAAAAGGTTACAAAATTTTTGATAGGAAGTTTGGACAGTGTTGCTGTCTGAGCCCAGGCCTGAAGGCAGAAGAACAAACTGATGTCCCTTGAAGGTCTCTCTCAGTGTTATTTTTTATAGACTGGGGATGGTGTAGCCTAATTTCCTTCAAAAAACAACAACTCTGAGTGATCCTGCCCTGGTAAGGGCACTCCTGGAAATTAATTTTTTTAGGATCCATCTGGCAGCCTGTGTTCCAATCAAGGTACTCCCAGATGTTCCCAGATGTGTGGCAGTTTCATGCATGATTTTCTGTTAGGCAAACCTCGTTTTTAGGCTGTGTCTCATCTTCTCTCCTCCCCCATCATCATGTGATTGTTTCTCCTCTGAGGTTAAGCTACAGTCAGAGAGAATAAAGTAATGAATGCAATGAGGAAAAGAAGCTGGGGTTTCTTTTCAGCATTTCAGTTTTATTTCTTTCAAATGACACTTGAGGAGCTGGAGCGTATTAAAGCTCTCTCCAAGGAGCAAGGTTTATTTTGAGAGGAGAACCATGGGGAAATGCAGCAGCAACAACAAAAGTGCACCAGAATCCCTCAGACCTGGGCATTCTCCAAAGAGCTCTGGCTGTCGTAATTTACGCACCTTGCCTAATTCAGAGCACATGTCTCAGCTACAAGAGGCATTCAGTAGACACGCTGCTGTCTTCCTCGCAGTGGGCCTGCTGTGAGTTTGTCAGCAGTGCTGTTAACAATGACAAAGTAGTTCATCAATGTATTTCTTTCTTTCTTTTCTTTTTTTTTAACACCAATATCCCAGAAGCAGCAAAAATCTCCTGTGTTGTTCCTGTGCTGTAGCCTTAGGGGGAAACTCTGCAGTAAGAGAGCTGCTGCTGCTGGGTGCTGAAAGCCTGTTCTTTAATCAAGGAATTGACAGTTTGTCCTTTAATATCCCTGTCTGTGGGTTGTTCTTGTATCCAGGTGGGATTCCCTGGGCTGCTGGTTGTGTAGGCACAGAGCTCACAAATGCTGCTGGGCCAAGGGCTGTCCAGGGCTGGAAGCATTAAATACACCCCAGGCAGAGCCATTTGTGCTCCTGCATCATTATTTTCAGCTCTGCAGGGTTTGGAAGGGCTTGGAAGGGTCCAGCCTTTGGGTCTGAGCCTGTTCTGTGTCTTCTGTGTGGAGCACAACCAAGTTAGCAAATCCTCATAGATCCAGAAAAGCTTGGAAATGTGATGTGGAGAGATGTCTAAGCTGGCTGTGCAGGAAATCCAGCTGGATGATCCAGTTTCCTGGTGATTTTCATGCCACTGCCATACCCTGAATGGCACTTTATAATCCAAAAACCACCACTTGCACTTACCCATGGACCACTAATCTGCCTCAAAATGACCACTTGCACTTTTCCATGGTCCTTTAATATTCCCCAAAATCATCATTTCTCCATGGACTTTTAAGCTACCTGTTCAACTCTGTGAGTCTGATGGGAATGGAATAGAATTTCGTTGAAATTAAAAACTGATAACCCAACAAAAAAATCAAATTGAACTGGTGAAAATTTCTGGAAGTTTCTGGAAGTCCTTTTAGGAGCAGATTCTGGAAACTGATGCAATGGGAGAGAGTAGATAAAGAGTAAATAGGAGTGGATAAGCCAGTCCAGAGCTGGGAGCCGTGGATTTCACCTTGTTTCAGTAAAAAAGTGTCATCTAAGGTTTATCTTCTCCTCAGGCTCCACTGAACCCAGGAGACCCCAGGGGCACCCACTAGAAAATTTCTGGTCAATAAAAGAATGAACTTCACAATTTTTATGCTGATTTCATTAATTTCTTAATAGTCTTCAGCTGCCTGGTGGGACTTTTTGAGGGGGGTATCTGTACTGGGGTATGGAATGGGCAGACTGGGAGCTGACCCCTCTTAGCTGATAAAGGAACCTTCCCCTCTCCCCGGCCCTCTCAGCTCAAGGAGCTTGGTCTGACTTATGTCTGGCATCTACAACATGTGGTAAGAGTTAAGAGAAAGGAAAAAAGCGAAAAAAAAGTGGGGGAAGGGTAGGATGAGAAGGTTCCACTGAATTTAGTTAAGAGTCCTTAGCATTTATGCTAAAATCCTACAGGGAAAGTAGACACACAAACACACACAATGTTTCTGCAAGTTTAGAGCCAAGAAATGTAAAATTTGGGTGGAGGTGTTCAGGAAAGACACAGGGCTTGCAGGTAGGAAAAAAATGAAGAAAGAGGTGTTAAAATAAACATGAAGTTAGACCCTGGGCTTGGTGGAAATAGTCCTAAAGCTGTTGAATTCCCACTCCATTGGATACCAGCTGGGGGTCTGTTCTTTTCCCAGAGAAGGTTTGGGAAGAACTGGTGGAACTCACCTTTGGCTGCAGTGTTGGATGAGTGTTTAAGGAAATAAAATGGATGCTATTCAAGCCAAAGTTGCAGAATCCATGTTCCCTTAATCCCATCTGTATTTTTTCATCCCCGTGGAAGGCGGTTTGGAATAATTTCTGAGTAAAAAGATTTGTTCAAGAAAGGATTTGTAGAGCTCAGCTGCAGAAGTCTCAGGCCTGGGTTTGCTTCATGCCCAGCCTTCACACTGCCTTGATCCCAAATTGTGGGAATTGCTCTTGAGTCAGGTCTTAGTGCAGATCCTACAGGGAGAGTCTGTGTTTCCCTGGCATATCTTAAGGCTTCATTTGTTGTGTTACCTCTGTGTGGGCTTTTTGGCTGCCTGTGCACGAATTTGTTGACATAAGAATAGAACCATATTTTCAAGCAGCATCTGTTTGTCTTTCTTCCATGAGTTCTGCATATTTTCTGCTCTGTTTTTCCAAAAGCTGCTGGGCATACATCCAATAGCCTCTCCCCAGCTCTTCCAAAAGTTGATTCCTGCAATTGCCCAAGGGCTTGAACAAGGATGAGAAAAAAAATAGGTTATCTGCATGAGAATGATTGATTGATTGATTGATTGATTGATTGATTGTAAGAGTGCAATGAAATTGGAAAAGCTAAGCCCTCCCTCCCCAGGAAAATGTGTGATCCATGGAGTCCACAGCCATGGAGTTTTAAAAGCAAGGCCTTGGGATGTAGTTTGAGCAGTGCCATAAAATCAGTTTGAAATCTGCTCACTTAGGGCTTTGATTTGTGTGTGTTTACAGTACATTAGCTCAGATGGTGCCTCTTCTCCACTGCAGAGCTGGTGGAGTGAATCACAGAATCCCAGAATGTTTTGGGTTGGAGTGACATTAAACTCCATCCAGTGCCACCCCCTGCTATGGGCAGGGACACCTTCCACTATCCCAGGTGGGGATAGTCCCATCCAGCCTGGCCTTGGACACTTCCAGGGATTCAGGGGCAGCTGCAGCCAACAAATGTGCCTGAATTTCACTCACATTATGGACAAAGATGTAGCTCAAACTGCAGCCGAGCTGGGTTTAAGCCAAGCTTAGTTCCTTTTACAGGTAGGTAAATGCTGTTTGTTTCCCTCTGCTACTCTGCTCTGAGAGGAGTAAAAATCAGAATGATGAACTTCATTCAACCATCCCAGGTGGGGGTGTGAGGACATGTCTCAGCTGTTTCTGGTGCAAGTCTAGTGATGAAAACCATCTGAACAACACATAAAGTGCATAGAGGATGAACTTGTGAGCCGCCCTTGTGCTCCACAAGTTGTGAACGTGGATCATCAGCTCCTCTGGAAACGAGATCAGTCTTGTCATGCAGTGCCAGCTACAGCTCTTAATTGCCGTGTTGTAATGTGCTATTCCTTTCCTAATAGTTTATTTCTTTGTTAACCTTTACACAGCCAATAACAAATTAAATATCATTATCTGAGTTTAAAATAGGCTGTAAATCTTGAAGCTCTGCTTGGTTCTCAGGTGCTTACAATGAGGGAGCAATAAAAGGGCATTTAATGACACTCCCAAACACAATGTGGGACGTGTTATAAGCAAAAGGGAGGAAAACAGGGCAGTTCTGAATTGTCCATGGGAAGGTTGGTTTGCATAAATGACTGATCTGAAAACGTGGTGCTGATCAAAGTGGGGAGCTTTTCAAGGTGCAGGCAGGTAACATGGTTCCAATGCTCTGAGTGGTTTTGACTAAGCAAAATTAAAGGCCTATAGGAACATTTGCCGCAAAATCACTCAAATAACTGCCTGTCTCATCCCTGGAAGTGTCCAAGGCCAGGCTGGATGGGGCTTGGAGCAACCTGGGCTAGTGGAAAGTGTCCCTGCCCATGGCAAGGTGTGGAATTAGATTAGTTTTAAGGTCCCTTCCAACCCAAACCATTCTGGTATTCTGTGAAATGTTGGATGTGGCCTAAATATCCCAGTGCTTTCAGACTGGGAGGTAGTAGGAGAAGGGTGGGGATGAGTTTGGAAGGTGATTTCCCTCTTGTGTAGAGAGAGTGTTTCCTGCTCAGATGTGCAGGAAAAGCCCCCCCCAGACCATCGAGTCCAAGCTGTGCCCAATCCCCACCTTGTCCCCCACTCAGAGCACTGAGTGCCACGTCCAGGCTTCCTCGGACACCTCCAGGGATGAGGACTCCACAAGATTCCCCTTCTCCTCTCTCCTGCAAAAAGTACCTGTAAAAACACCCCAGAAATGACTTGTAAACCAGCAGATGATGTGCAGAAATGCAGTGACAGAGAACCTTGGTGTGATGCTGCATTTGTCTGGCTGTGGCCTCTCCTGTACCCAATAATTCAGAATAAACAAGGACTAACCGCCATCTGGTTTCTCTCAGTATTTCATTCACTCATTAAATCTGGGAACAAGAGGGTTAACAGAGGTTCGGCTGCATCCTGGGGTTGCAGAGCAAGTGTCTGTGTGATTGTGCACCAGTTACATATATTTTACTTGTTTGGAGCACAATCCCTTACAATTTTTGGTCAGTCAGCAAAACCTTTTGGTCTTGTCTTCATTGTGCCCCAGGGGTGGGGATCTGGAGCATGGCCTTCTCTGTGCTGGGAGGCTCCCAGTTCCCATCATCTCCAACCCTGCTTATCCCCAGGAACCTGCTTTCCCCTGGGATGATGGATTAGTGGGATTTATCCTTTTATATGCGATCGCCTGGAAGAGAGTTTTCAATGGGATTTAATGACAGAATCTGTCCAAGTTGAGGATGGGGGGCTGTGTGAGGAAAACCTCTTTCTAGCTGATTCTCTTTCTTGGTGTTTTAAATATTTTTTAAATTGTTGCAGTTACTAAGTGTAATTTATGCTTCTTGGGGAGTCAAGTCTGTCCTTCTGCCACCCGACATAACCCAATAGAAAGGTGCATTTCCTTCCTGCAGCACGGAATTACTTTGGTTTCAGGCTCAGAAATTTTCTCACCTAAGGGACAAACCCATTCACAGGAGAAGAGCTGGGCTGGGGAAGATGTGACAGAAAAGCAAGCACAGATTTTCAATAATTTAACAAAATATCTTCACATATATTTATGTCTCATACCTGGAAGTATGGTTGGACAGGGCTTGAGCAACCTGGGATAGTGGAAGGCGTCCCTGCCCGTGGCAGGGGGTGGAATTAGATGATTTTAAGGTCCTTTCCCACCTAAACCGTTCCATGATTATGTAATTTATCTATTATGACAACAAAATGCTGTTCCTTCGATTACTTTGTAACAAAATGCAGTTACTTTGCTTGCTGCTTTGATTACTCACTGGCACAGCCAACTGTGATTGGGATCAGGATTTTGAGGATCTGAGCTGTAGGATTGGTTCCCTTGGCCGGGTTGGGACTCTGTGGCTGGGAATGCAACCTGGCATTTCTGAGTTCTAACATTTTCCTTCAACCATCTCACTGTGGCGTCTTCTCCCTTGTGCTTCACCCTTGTGGTAGCAGCTGTAAATTAGAATTAATGCTGTCTAACCCTGTTTTGCCCACTATAGAATTGTGTTGCTGCTGAGCTGCGGCCAAATTATGAGTGGTGTCTGTACAGAGCCCCAGAAGCTGAATCTTGAATCTTTTCTTCAGCAAATTCCAGCATCAGATGTCAGGAATAATCTTGCCTCGGACATTTCCAGGCTGTGCATGTACCACATTTGTATTGCAAAGGGAAATTCTACCAGTTCCCACCCCAGCTCCTGATGGATGGAGTTGGCTGAGTTGGTGGAGGACAGATTTCAAGCAGATTGGATCTTTTCCTTACCTTTCCAGAGGACCACAGTGTGTTAAATCCTATTTTATTTCTATTTCATGATGAAAATACATTGTGGCATTACAATACCATGATGGTTTGTTTTGGAAGGGGAATTGTTGGCCCTAGTGTCCTTGGGGCAGATCCTGGTTTGGGCACTGGGTCATCCCATTCTACCTGTGATTCCTGATGAGGTTCTTCACTAACATTTGTCCACCGTGCTGTGACGTACACAAGGCTATAATTCCTGCCGGCACTACTTGGATGTATTTCTTCTGTCATAATTTCTTTCGAACGTGTGATAGAAGGTGTTGTGTGCTGGGCTTCGCTTAGGAAGAGAATTAGAAACTGTTTTTCTCTCTGTTTTCTGCTCTTGGTGGCTTTGGCTTCCACCAGCCTAAGCCAAAGACGACAAAAATGTGGGGAGAGGCCAGACCTGGAGTTTCTCCTTGCTGAGGTCTGGGCAGCTCCTCCGACCTCCTGCAGCTCTGTAGCAAACATTTGCTGGGTTGTGTCTACAGACAGGACTTTTATTGATTTAATTTTTTAATTTATTTCTTTCTAAAGGTGCTTATTCAGCGTTTTAAATGTTTAACACCTGTTACCTCTTATTGTGGCTTGAACTGGAAATGCTTTTAGAAGATAAAAAAATAAAAATCAGTTAGTTTTTGAGCTTTGTGCTGTCCAATAATATGGAATTTGCTTTTTCAGCTGGAACAAAACCTACACAGAGGTTACTGTGGTTTGGAGATGAGTGATGATACCTGAACATCTGAGCCCTGATGTCCCTTTGAGGGGCCAAGAGCAGCTTTTGGAGAGGCTCCTCCATTCTGCCCTCTTTATTTTTTCACTTGGAGAGACTGCAAAGTTTATGGTGGTCGGGGAGGGGGCAGCAGGACCTGGAGGAGAAGGACCCGGCATGTCATTAGAGGTGCCAGAGGTCGGGGATCCCAGAAATGACACACTTTGACCCATTTCCCTGCCCCACCCGAGCCGGCCGGGAGGGAATTCCCGAGGGGGCAGCACAGGGGGTTTGGAGCTGCATCCACAGCCCTGCCCTCCACTGAGGTGGATAATTCGGTATTTATAGCCCTTCTCTCCAACAAGGTCTATGACACCTCGGGGACCCATTGGGGAAAGAATGCTGATTCCCTTTATGAATTTTTGATGGGGGAGGAGGAGCAAGGGAGGCCACAAGGGGAACTTCTGAAATGTTAATATTTTTTTCTTTTTTAGGGGTGCTGTGAACATCCCCTCTCATTATGTTTGCTAGGATAAACTTCCCTGAATGTCTCTTCTCTTCAATTCTCCCCTTCCCACCCGCAAAGCAAGAAACAATAGCCCGGAACTCTCATTTCCATTCCACAACTTCAGTAATGACAGAATATTCAGCTGCTGTCCTCCTCCAAAAAAATCAAGATGCTCAGTAAGCAGGGTATTTTCCTTGAATATGCTCTAAATGAGCCTCCTTTGTTCAGCTTTATTTTGGTGGTCCGTGGGGGTGGCACTCCTGGGACTGGGAGTGTCTGAGTGTGTTTCAGTGCTGAGGAGGAAATGAAGGGTTTGCTTTTATTAGAGAGTATGAATGCACATTACTCAGCTGTAATTTTTCTTCTTCCCTTCATTAATACAAACAAATGTTCACCCCTGCCTGCTTTTTGCAGGTGAAATGTTCCACCAGTGTGACCTTAACCACAGCTTTAATCACAGAGGGGGTTTTGAGGGTTTTTTTGTGAGGTGTTTTTCGGGTGTTTCCTTTTTTCTTATTTATAATTTAAACAAAGCTCTGCAGAAGTAAATCTGATTTTGTGCCTTTCTCTGCTGATTTTGGTTTTGTATTTAATTATAACTTTCTTTGGCTTAGAGTGATGTAAGGTCCATGTTGTGACAAAGAGGAACCAGTGATGCTTAATTTTTGTAAGGGACCATCAGACAAGGGTTAAACAGGCCAAATGGATCCAAAGTTTCATTGATAAGAAAAGACAGAGTTAGATGTGGTGAAAGAAGGGGAATGATGACACAAGTGTTCAGATAGTGATTTTTTGGGGAAGAATATCTTTGATTTTTAGATGAAAAATGTGTGCATCAGAAAGGAGGTTTGACATGATTTTCCAGAGGTGCCATATCCTTGTAGAGGCAGGGAATTGATGAAATAAATGCTGTATCCCTGATTCTGTGAGCAGCTGCCTGGGTGGCCAGGACAGGTTTCGCCCTTCCATCTTCCCCTTCCCATGGGGGTTTCAGAGGGTGTGTGGTGCAGTGCACTGGCTTTGGCTGGGACCTCCTGCTGCTGCTGCAGCACCATCAGCACCCTCAGAGCCACAGCATCTGTGCTCAGCTGAAATCAGGGGGATTTTGGACTGCAGCACAATCAGCACCCTCAGAGCCACGGTGTCTGTGCTCAGCTGAAATCAGGGGGATTTTGGACTACAACCTTCAGGTCAAGTATTGATGCACTCCTTTCAGTCCTATGAAAATAAGGATCTGTGATAGATGGCACTGAAAGATGCAGGGCCAGGACCAAGTTTTAGGAACAGGCACAGCAACATCTCCTCTGCTCCCTGTGAGGCTGCAAGGACACTGGACATGCTCTGCCTCTCTCATCTCTCCAGCAGTCCCTTCACCTGGGTTGGCTCCATGTTCAGTCTGAGGGTAGTTTGGGCTCTGTAAGTTGTGTGTCCCCCTCTCCCTTCCAGTTCTGAGGACAGGGTGTCAGGCAGGGCAATTTGTGTGATGCTTTTTTGGGTGCAACAGGTTGGCAGGTAGAGCTGGTTTCAGCACAGTTCACCTTGGGAATTCCTGGCTGTGTGGTTTCATTGGGGCCTGAGCACTTTGGATTACACAAAACTCTTCATGGTAGAATACAAATGTTACATCAAATAAAAAGGAAGAAGAAACTCTCTCCTCCCCATTTGGAGCTGGCTGCTCCTTCTTGTTTAATTTGTGTTCTGCTTTCACTCACTTTCATTCTGCCTCTTCTTACCTTGAATTAGGGTTTTTTGTGTGCTTGAGAGCCCTGTTTCTGTTCCCAGAACCTTTACCCACTTTCTTCTTCCTTTAATGAGAGTCAGGGCTGCCCTCCACGAGTTGTGAAGCCTCTGAGATGATGTAAAATGATGTTACAGAGCTCTCTGTCAAAAGTTTTGCATGGTGTGGTGAGTTGAGCCTCCTTCCCATTGCGAACACTGCTCTGACCAGTCAGGAAAATCCTAATGCCAGTAGGACATTGAGATTTTGAGATTATTATTGAGATTTTGATATTATTATGGGCTTTTTACTTTGGGTGGGGCAGGTAATAAATGCAACATCTGCCATGTTTTGCTTTTCCTATTGATTTCCAAAACAATGTGAAAGCAGAGGCAATTCCCAACGTAGCCTCGATGCTGGAGACACTGAAAACATGTGTTTAGCTTTGCTCTGGTGAGCAGTCCTGGGGAATCAGCCAGGGCCTGGACTTTGGGGGTCTTGATCTGTTAGATCAGGAAAGTGGGAATCAGAGCTGTTGGTGTCCTGCACTGCTCTGAGGCGTGGAGATTGTCTGGGAGTGGGATGAAGAAAAGGGCGTCAGGGAATACAGAAGTCTGTTCTGTTTTTGACTTCAGAAGAGTCAAAAAAAAAAAAAAAAAAAAAAAAAAAAAAAAAAAAAAAAAAGAAGAAAAAAAAAAAGAGAGAGGAAAAAAGAGGTCTGGATTTTTGCCTTGGATTTCCCATCTGTCCCCATCTGAAAAATTTAAGATACTTTCTCTGCCTCCCATCAGGGTGTAAAACTTAATGGATTAGATTGGCTGCTTTTTGATGGCACCTGTTAGGAACTGTATTTTCAAGCCTGGTGGATGCTGTGTTCCCTTCTGTGAAATCTTTATCGTTGTTGCTTTTTGCAAAGTCAGGATAACTTTATTTTTGATTTCATTTTCTCTTCTCAGACTGGTCCTCCACAATTTGACTTTGTTTCAATGTTTTCCCTCTCTAAACCAATCCTCATATTTTTCCTTTGTCATGTTTCTCATGCTTCCTGTTTCCCTTCACAGTCAATGCTTTGCAGCAGCCTCGCAAGGTAAATTTGACTTTTATTCTGATAATGATGTCAGATTTTTTTCCAAGAAGCTTTACTGCTCCATTATCTTCAAGAATCACAGGCTCAAGGTGAATCTTAATTTCATCATTCCTTTTTGTTGCACCCGGACCTATTTCTTACCTCTTCGCTGTTGTTGTCCATTCCAGACCTCTTCATGAGGGTTTTTTTTTGCCCTCTTCCCATGTTGTTAAAAACCTTTGGGAACTTAGAAAAGATCTCCCAGACTCTTCTATAAAATAACCTTTAACATTAACTTTTGTGATGATCCACTTTTCCATCTTGGTTGACTTTGCCTTCCTTCTTTCTTCTGAACTGTGTTGGAGTTTGTGGAGGAAACCTAATGGACCAGCAGTGCTTGTGCAGGACATTGCCAAACTCACTGAAACTTCTGCCAGTTCTTTGCAAATATTTGTTGCCTTACTTGGAAGTCTTGTTGGGAACAGCTCTATGGATGTGGAAAGCTTTTAGTATCAGGAGGGCCAGAGACAACAGCTCTCCTACCTCGTTATAGCAGCAGAATACAAAAAGCCTTCACACAAATGTGTTAAAAGGAGGCTGTTAGGACCTCTTAAATAGAGCCTCTAATATAATTAGAGTGAAGGAGGCTGTTGAAAACACTTATTCCCATCATGATGAAAGTGGGCTAATGCAAACATTGGTACAACCCCCACAGTCACACAAACAGAGAGTCCTTCAAACCCCTGTAGGAACCTCCCCATCCCCACAAACGTGCAGCAGACAGCCAGCATTTCACAGGAGCCTTGCTCACCATAATAAAAACAAATTAGCCAGACAGATACCACAGGCATCTGTCAGAAGAATCCCTGATCTATTTTGAGTAACTTGGAGCATCTTGGTTCCCAACAGTCATCTTGACATGTGGCTGCACCGTAAATTGCTTGGGGAAAAAGCCAGGCATTTAGCAGTCGTAAAAGAAAAGGCTTCCTGCTGCTGCTGGGAAGGGTTTGCTGCTCCCCACGCTCCCTTTCCATGCTCCTGCAGCAGCTCTGCTTCTTGCTGAGCTGCAGGTAAACCTGTCTCAGCTTTTCTGGCACGTCTGTCTGTCTGTCTGCCTGTCAGTGTACCTTTCAAGGAGTGCAGCTCTTCCCTCTGGTTTCCGCGGTGTGACAAGACTTCAGTGACACTTGCGATGTCACCAGCCTGTGACAATGGACTTTGCTGCTGGATGGGGTTGGTGGTGTTTCATCTGCTCCTTCTAGAGTGACAAGGGTCATTTTTCTGAAGGGACCTGGAAAAGGGCAGGTCAATGGGGACAAGAGAAGAGAGGCAGATTCACTCCTGGTTCCTCTCTCCTGGTTGTTTTCTGGTGGCTTCCTCCTTAACCCATCACTCATGGAGACAAAGTGCCACATGTGTTGGGACTTTGACAACTCCCAAATGGACATTCAGTTTCCAAAGCAAGAACTAAAATCCCCCTTTCCTATCCCAGCACACAGGAAATCTTTCATAATCTTAGCAAAACTGGTAGCAAAGTACTCATCCAATTAGGGAGCAAGAAAATTCTTCAAGTTTGATCCAGCAGGTACAGCTCCTGTTTGGTTTGGTGGCAGTGAGTCATCGAGCAAAACCAGACACCTGCCCTGCTTCCCCAGCCCCTCGCAAGGGGTTTGTGTCCCTTCCACACCCTCCTCCTGTTCTACAGGAATTATAAATTCTTATATCTGCATAAGTTAATGGGCTCCTTCTTGCTAAAATTGCTGGTGGGAGACAGGAAAGCACTGCCTGTGTTGTTACACCAGTCCCTGTGTGTTGTATTAATTGATTGTAGAGAAATACTGTATTCCAGTGATTATCAGAGGACAATACTCATTCTAGTGGGACCCTTAATTTTATCTGGTGTGGAAGAGGAAAAGAAGGATGAAGTTAAAACTTAATGCTTAAAAGTGGCCTGCTTTCAATTGTGAATTTTGCCATGAGCTTCCGCAGTGACTTGGGGTTACTCAGTTCTGCAAAACCTTGGTATTCCTGTCCAGGAAATGGTTATTGTAGCATTTGTAGCAACTTATTGTAGCATATTGTAGCAACTCCTCCTTGTCTGAGACTCTGGGGTTCAGTACTCACAGTGTTTCCTGTATGATGAAGATCCTAAAAGGACTGAAATTTGATGATTTAGTGCAAATATTTCCCACAGTTAGCTTTGAAGATGATTCAGTGGCTGGAACGTTGCTCCTGCTCTGTTGGGCAATTATTTTGGAGGAGCTGTTGCCGTTTAGGATCTCATCTCTTTCCATTGTAACTTCTTGTGAGTAAACAGAGAGTATTGACTGCTGGTGGTGGTTATCAGTGAGTTACTGCTTTGGGTTGTTTTGTTCAGCTCCAGCTTTGGAAATGCCTTTTTTCTCTATTCCCTAATTGGATATCAGTCAGAAAACAACCCAGCCTTGGGAACATGAGATTTTAATATGCAGTGAAAAAGTACCTTGAGACTGAAGCCTGTCACTAGAAGTCATCTGGAATTGCTTACCATGGAGTAAATTTACTAAAAGCTGTTCTTAATACTGGAGTTTAAAAGGTGGCACCTAAAGAAATCCTCTTAATGTCTCAACAAGCTGATGTTGACAAGTTCTTTGCATTAAGGACTTATGGCAAAGTCCAAATCCTTCCTTGGTGCATTAGACAAATAATTATAGGAAATTTTTATCTGGATTCTTTGCTCAGAGGTATCCATTCATAAAATATTTAGAGTAACTGCAGAGAAAGCAACAATCAGTTTGAGGTTTTTTTTTCTTCCTTTCTTTTTCTTCTCTCTTTTCAGAACTATAGGAATGAAACCTAGGCTTTACATTTTTAGCAGAGATATTTTCTAGGCGAAATTGAATTTTTTTTCCCCTGTAAACTTTGATAAATCCAAAAATTATGGGGAATCATACCCAAGTAATCACTGTGCTCAGAGGGTATATTTTGCAGCTCATTCCCACTTTGTGTCATTTTCCAAGGTTTCATGCCCAGAATGTTATGATAGGTCCTAAAGATGTCAAGTGACCACTCAGCACCTACCGGGGCCCACAAACCTTTTTGGAAGTCAGCAAGTTCAGTACTTGGCTGGGCTTTAAGAGCAGGCTGTGATGGGAGATTGCCAAAGTAGCCAAATTATCCTGATTTTGAGTCTGAAGTGGGGAAATAACACGGAAAAAGTGTCTGTGGTTTGGAGGAGCTCTGTTCAATAATGATTTAACCATTTAAACAACATCCTATTTATTAATATCTTTTTATGAAGCGTATGATGCAATGTTTCATCTCCTGAACCTCTCCAACAGAATCAGAAATTGCTCATAATTTGTATTATTGATAAATGTTGCATAGTTGTCTATTTTTTAATTGGATATTGGTTTAAACATTATTTAAGAATCTTGGAAAGATTTAAGCCAGTATCATGAATTCATTTTCTGGCTTTAAATTTTTACTTTTCATTGGTAGCTACATAAAATCTGACAAACATTCCTGAGAAACCACTACTATTTAAATATAATTCCATGACTTGTTGGTGTTTTTCAAATACACATTAATTTTGTATGGTGCCTAATTCTCCGTTTTGAAAAATAACATTGATGTAAAGTAGTTGAATGCTTGGGGTGCTTTTTAATTATTTTGGATATTATTCTGGGACAAAAGTAGCACCATATTTTGAAAACTACTATTTAGATAAATATAAAAGCATGCATTGGGTGCCTCTTCTCAGTTATTTTGCATTGGAAGTTTTAAGTGCAGATAGAGATGGAATGTTTAAAACACATGATTTAATTAGAGAACATATTGAATGAACACACAACTACATGTGTTAGAGCATGGAAACACTGAATCTGATCTGGATTCTTAGTTGAAGTATGCAAACAATGCCTTGGGAAAAAAAGGAGGAAAATTTGCTCTTCTACCTATTTGCTTAATTTTTTTTATTTTCCCCAGCAAATTATTTTGCTGCCTAATTTATCAAGCAAATGGTGTTAGTTTATAGCCAGGACTGAGGGAGTCAACGTGTATAATGACAATAACAAACAACAACAACAACAACAACAACAATAATAATAATGATAATAATAATAACAGTAGTAGTGATGATCATGATGATGTTGGGCTTAGTTCTTTGGATTTTTCACAGAACCAGAGGTTAATTTAGCTACTACTGGATTTCCCAAACATGAGTGTCTTTGTTCCAGGTGGTTTCAGAGTGGCCCAGGGAAAAGGCCCTTCCTGTCCCAAGGCGCTTCCAAGAGCTTCTAATTTTACATGATATAAACCCATAAAAAAATGTAGAAATTCTCCCCTTGCTCAGCTCCCAGAGGTGCCACTTTGGCCTGGAGTTACTTCGAGCTGGATGTAAACTTTCATTTGTATTTTTTGGGGGGTAGATGTTGGGTTATGACTTAAAAGAATGAAAGCACTGAAGGAAGGGTGTCATCCCCAATTAATCTTGTACCTCTGGGTTTCCCACTGCTCATGGCTGTGGCCATTCCTCTCCCCCAGTGGCAGCCCGGTAACGAGGAGGGAGGCACAGCCAGGAGCTCGATTGTTCTGGATGAACTCTCAGCCATCCCCTGGGAATTCTGGTACCTTGACCTCCCTGACCCTCAAAGTGCTGAGTGTGGAAAATGGGAAGTCTCCACGGACCTCAATATGCACAAGATGTCAGAAAAAATGCAGTTCTTGGAAAACTGTACCTTTTTTTTTTTTTTAAGGTTTATCATTGTGCTAACATTACAAGTTTTCCTCCTTTTTGTTTGGTTTTGTCCCCAAATACATGTTTTAGGTTTTTCTTCTTTTTTGTTTTGTATCCTTTCAGTAATGTTCATGTTTTTATTGCATTTTCGGGGGTTTGCAGCTGTCCCAAGAGATGAAAAAAAATGTGAGAGAGAATTTTTAAACACATTTACATCGCAAAATTGTGTTGTGCTCCTTCTCCTGCCTCCACCACGGGGCTGGGTTCTCTTTTAATAATCTCTTCCCCGCATTCAGCCAAAAATCTCTGCTGAACTCTAGTAAACTTCCTACAGCTCCTTTTGGGCTTGTTAAGGGCTGAACTATATTTCAATTTTGATATTTGGATGTTTCCTTGGCAACAGCTTTTTTTTTCATTTGGACGCAGGGCAGGTTATGGATCCTTCACTTGCTGCTCTGGATTCCCAGGGATTGTTTGGGATGGACAATAACAGGGCTGATTGCAGAGGGGCTGCTTGGCACTGATGTTGCAATTTCTGGGTTCATAAGAGCTTCCAGATATTTTCTGCCAATATCCAGAGATGTGTATGGTGAGCAGACAACTTGCAGAAAGTTTAGTCTGTTTAAGATTTCAGTTCCTGAGCCAAGGTTTAATTTTTTTCCCCTCCCCCTCCTCTTTAGAGGATGGAAGGGTGTATTTGGTTCACCATTTCTATAGTGCACCTCTTCAGAGTGTGGGTTTGTGTTTTTCTTGGGTTTTTTATCTAATTATAGTTTTTTTAAATGAACACTCCTGCCCTCCCTCTTAGTTCACTGCAAGTGTATTCTCGCCTTCTTTCCAACGTGATCCATAATGCTGGGCATGGATTTAAGCATTGAGAGTAAAAGTTCAGCTTAGGCTGGCTTGAATAAATTAACTTCTCATGTCTTATGAGAAGACTTAAGTGTCTATGCTATGAGAACTTAACTGTCTATGCTTTGGTTTCTGTATCTTGAAGGAAAACCCACAGATGTTTAGAAGGATCTGAGACTGGATTTTGAAGGGGTTTAAATGAATTGCTGTTGCAAATGAGCCCCTTATCTCAGCACAGATGCTGAGGCAGCAGCACAGGCCAGGCATTGTTCTGGATTTGCTAAATTATTATCAACATTCCCTGGTTCTTGATGGGATTTCATTACTGGAGCATCTTAATAGAGAAGGTGTACTGGCTTTTTAATTTGAATGCTCTTGACATGGATGATGGGGTTCGGTTTTTTTAAGATGCTGTTCTTGATGAGGTGTAATCATTTAGACATGCCAAAAAAACTTAATTAACAGAAGAAATCAGCAGACATAACTAATGTAGTTAAAAATATATGTACTGTATGTGAAAAATTCTGATCTTTTAGTCTTGAAATAGGAATAATTCTTACTGTGTCTGGTCTGCTACTTGAAAGTAAAAATACAGAAGGATGCTGAGGACTAACAGCTTTTTAAGGGATACGGGGAAAGCAAAAGGGCTTCTTTCTTTATCATGGTCACTTTAGACCTTTGTAAAAGTTTAAATCAAAACCGCCTCTGTTTTTCAGCCACTTCAGTATTGTCAAAGCAAAAAGGCCCTAACACAGAAAAATCAGGTTTATTGTGCTCCACTAGAAAAATAAAAAAAAATACATTCAGTACATTATCAAATGAGCCTTAAAAAAAAAAAAAAATTGAATTCTTAATTCCTGCAGACTAAATCCTTATTTACCTGAGAGACCAAACATCTCCAGTGGTGCTTTTCTGGTCTTCAAGGTAAATAATGAACCCTTTGCAGAAGTGCTTACTTAACATCCTTAGCCGAGGTCCCTTCCAGCTCCCTGGTGTAAATTATGTGTTTTATGAGGCTGGTAAGAATTAAACACACAAACCAACATTTAAATAACATAGGGAGGGTTATGAGTGTGTCCTTGCACTCTCATCTGTGCACAAGTGGGCCTGGGCCTAAAGATTAAAGGTTCTAGCAGGAGTTATTTATAGCTCAGATAATTTTGTCTTTGCCTTTTCTTTTCCATATGAGACAGAATTTGTTACTAGCAGTCTTAACTTTCAATTTCCTGGGCTTTGTCAGCTTAAGCCAGACATTTAACCTCATTCAAAAACTTTTTTATTTATTTAACTTTTTTCAGATTTTATGAAAATTTGAAAAAAAGGACTTGGATCAAACAATATTGAAGAGCAAAGTTATTTTTCATTTTCTTGAAACAAAGAGAAGGTGAAAAATGCTGATTTTTTTACCACTACTCCCCCACAGAAAGAGGGGAGGTTGAGGCAGGAAAATGTCCTGGCTGTTTGACTTTGCAAACACAGTTCCAAAATCCAGGTGTATAATTAAAGTCAGTGAGTCAGAAAACTGTAAATATTACAGTAGACTTCATCAGCATGAAGGGTATTTATCTGGGGCTCAGAGGCTGCAGCAAAGAAAAGATGAGGTTTTTTGGGGGTTCAGGTATCTTCATCTTCAAGTATGACACACACACAAACTTATCAATTTTAGTGAGAGATTTAAAATGCCAACCACCATTTGCCTGCAATAATTTTTCTTGCAAACTGCTCCTTCTGGACTTTGCTACAATATCACTGAGGGTTCATAAGTCAACACCCAGAGCCACCAGTGGTGTTTGCATCCTGCCCTGGGATGTTCCTGGCAGTTTTCTCTCAGGAACCCTTTTTTTAGGGGTGTGAGGTTTCCAACTCCCAGCTCTTCCTGCATTCCAAACACCTCAAGGGAATGCAACCAGTAAGTTATGGAATCGTGGAATAATTTGGGTTGGAAAAGATCTCAAAGTCCATCTTTCTCCACCCCTTGCCTTGGGCAGGGACACCTTCCACTAGCCCAGGTGGCTCTATCCAAACCATTATGGGTACAGCTGAGGCGAAGTATTTTAGGAAGCTTCCTATCAGCTTTCCATAAATCTTGGTAAATCTGGAGAAATGGCAAATTAAATCAGTTGTGGGCATGGAGCAGCACCACTGGAATGTGCTCATGCAGGAGAATGTCTGTGGTGAAAAAAAATCCTGATTATACATGGACTATAATTGCCAGGAGTTCTTGGAATAAAGAATGGGAAGAGCAGCCATGGAGACAACACAATATTGGAGACAGCTCTGGGTTCAGGGGCACCTTGTAGGTTATTTTTGTGGCTCTGAAAATCTGAGGTATCTAAGGATGTGTGTAGAGTCCAGGAAGATTTTTTTATAAAAATAACTAAATAAGCTGAGTTAGAAAAGCCAAGCCTTTGCCTCGTGCACCTCAGTTCCCCATGTATGGATCCTGCTACCTTGGAATGGAGAAATACAAATATTCCTGCAGATACTTAGGAGAAATACAAATATTCCTACAGATTCTGAGGAGAAATGGACAAATGATGATTGTTTTTTAGCAGATTAATGGTATTCTTTGCACTGCAGTGCTCCCAACACTCCATTCTGGCTGGAAGGGTTGTGACAGTGGGAACTGTGCTTCCTCTGGAGTTTGCAGGATTCAGAGACTCACAGCAGGATCCTGCCCTCTGATGAAGGATTTTCCAAGCCACAAACTCAGAAGGGGCAAAAACAATTCCCCCAAACCTTTCCTGAGAATGGAAGGGCTCCAAAAGCATTCCCAGTCTGTGCATTCCATGGAGGTGTGAAAGTATGGGAGAAGTGACCCAGAAGTGGCTCTGTTTGTTGTGGGCTCTTTTATTGGGGGAAAGAAAGCAACTCTTCCAGTTTGCAAGTCTGACGAGAGCTTAATTAAACTGATTTTCTGTTACTTAAAGTACCCCTCCACCTGCTTCTGTGGGACTCGAAGATGCTCCTGGCTCCCAGAAGGCCGGGGCAGATGGGGGACACTGGGAGGAGAGAGTCAAATTTGTTTTTTGTTCATCCAGGCTCCTGAGTCTTCAGATGCTTTGTTTGGATTTAAATATACAGAAATAAAAGTGGAATTTAGGTGACTTTTATGGGGAAAATTCCCAAATAAGAGCAAATTCTGTATATGTTTAAAAAACTTATTTCTTATCCAATAACACTTCAGATTTTTCAAAATGCTGTGTTTATTGTTTAGTTACTCACAGCTTTTTAAAAGAGTTGTTAGACAATTATTTTTTCTTTCTGTGTTTTTTATTTTATTTAATTTTTTTTTCTGGGATCTTTATATAGAAAATTGAGGTTGGAGAAGAAGACAGCAAAAGGAATAAAAATTTAATAAAGCACTTTCTCCCTCTTGTCCAGTCATAGGAAAAATGTGGGAAAAAAAGGAGGAAAAAACCCTCAACAACAAGTTTTGTTCATTTAAATAAAAAAACAAAATAGTATTTTACCAGCTCTGATTTTAGAATAAATTATTCCTTGTACAGCCCAATCTGTCAGAATTTCAGTGTCATGATGCAACATGATAAACCTTATAAATAAGCATTGTATAATATTTAGTTATTATAATGGGCATAATACTAATAATTCGGGGAGTGTGTAGCACAGGTGATTGAAGCCACCTGGTGCGATGCCGAGGAACTGCACCGGTATGATCCTTATCCTCAGCATCCCGGTGACCGCCAGGAAATCATGGAATTCTGCTAGGGAGGTCAAGGAAAGGGCTGTCCTTGGTCTGTTCTTCCCATTTCCAGCTTGGGGGGAGGAGGAAATAAGTTCTGAGTTCATTCCCCATAGTCTGGGTTTACTCCAGGAAGGAAAGACTTTCTCAGAGGGTACCAGGACAAGGATTTCCCAGAGGATCTGTGGGTGAGGAGATGCTGCTTTAGGACCCTTGGAAACTGGTCCAGTCCCTCTGGCACCATCCCTGAGGATTTACAGGGTTGGCCAACAGCCAAACCAGCACCCAGGCTGAGCTGCCCGGCTTTTGATGGAGCCCTGTTATCTGCAGCATTACCACACCCGGCAATAAACTGTTAATTACTCTAAAAGCTCATTAACATGAGTAGTTCCATGTAAAACTGGCGAGGAATGCTGCCTTTGCGCAAAATATTTGCAAGGCAGTGTCCTGATATCAAATTGTCTCACTGGTTCCTGTCCTGTCTCTTTAAAGCAGATGTTTCTCTTGCTTGGGGAATGTGTGAAAATTTGGGGTGATTTCTTTCTCTTTTTTTAAAGTTCCTTTCCTGTAGTGCTGTGGCCTCTTTGTCTTCCCATCAGTTCAGCCTCCACAGTAGATTCCCAGGCTCCTCTTTTCCCTTCTGTTCTCAGCAGTGATTTAATAAATACATTTCAAAATCACTTTTTCCTTTCTCCTCCACCCAGCTGCCAAATCCCACCCCCAGAATGTGCATCTGAATGTGAACTGAATTCACATCCGTAGGCACTGATAGTTCTGATTTCACCAGAACTTAAGATGATCTGGACTTTTTTATTTTAAACTAGTTCCCTTTTTATTCCTTTTTTTCCCTTCTCCCACTGCCTGTGTGTTTTGGATCTGGGGTGAAAGTCCATCTCGCAGTTAGAATGTGAATTAAATATTAGACTGTGGAGAAAGGGAAAATCAGGGTGACCAGGTCACAGTTACCACTAGATACTGTGCTGATTCTTCTGCCAAAAGCTGCTGGCACAAAGTAGAATTCCCTAAATTCCCTATCCAAATTTGCTCAGTGGTACAGTAAATATTTTTGTTCTTGTTGCTTAACGTTTAGCAGCAGGATGCTCAAATGCAGCGGGACTGCCTGATGTGTGTGTGCAGCTCTGCTTTCCAGTGCTTGGATATTTATGGGAATTTTCTGCTTCTGAGACCTCAAATTCAATTTCCATTGGCACAGATCTATGGTAATTCCCATGGATTTCGGTGGCACTTACAGCACAGAATCACTGAAAATTTCAGTGGAGCACTGGGGGATGGGGATGTCCGCTTTCCTTCCACTATCCCAGGTTACTCCAACCTGGCTTTGGACATTTTCAGGGATGGGGCAGGCACAGCTTCTCTGGGAATTCCATCCCAACCCCTCACAGGGAGGAATTCCTTCCTAATATCTTATCACACTACACCACAAGGCTGCCATCTTCAAATTTTTCTCTCCCTCAACTGCTTTATCTGGCGTTATCTTATCTTTAAACTTCCTTTTGCTTCTTGTATGCAATAAACTTAGATCAAATTATGCGTAATAAGGAATTAAATAGCAAAGTTCTTGTCTTCTGTTCATTCATCCCCTTGGCTGTAATGAGTGCAATAAAAATTCATGCAAAGGAAGGAGTGGTTTGCAACTCGGGACAGAACATGGCCCCAAGATTTCTGCATTTAATGTACTTTTAAAACCTGCATTTCTAAGCTGGTCCTGCTGCCCCATTGGTGAAAAGCAAAAGCATTAAAGCCCTGAATATAAGTGAAGTAATGCAAGACAAGATCTGTCAGCACAGGCTTTAATGTTACTTAACAAAATATGTTACAGTAAATCTTTATAGACTGTGTAAGTATGTTGAGTTCTAACTAAGTAAACCAAAGTAAACATTTCTCTTATGGGAAATTGAATTCCATGTGGTTAATGCAGAGCCATGATTAATTCAGAGGCAATGAGAATATAGTAAAGTTATTGACTGTGTCTGAGAAACAATTTAATGTCAGGGAGAAAAAGGGGGAGAAAAAAGAAAAAGTTTAAATACCAGATAGTAGGAGGGGAAAAATAGAAGTGGAGTTTCTGATCTTTAATTATAAATGAAACCATTGGTGCTGTAGGTATTAAAGTGGCATCAAATATTGATAATGAGATCCCTGCAGTATTAGGGAGGAATTCTTTGCACTGAAGATCCCACTCTGAGGGGATGTGTGTGTGAGCACATGAGTGTGAATTCCCTCCCTGCCTTCCCCAGGAACAGTGAGACTGAGGGCTCTTGGACAGCAGCCTCAGCCCCAGTGCTCGGCTTCATGATGTTCGTTTTAACTTTAAATGATTTTTAATATTCCACATATGGTTTCATGGTTTTAAGCCTCCTCACTGGGAATGAACAAGGCTGTGGTATTATGATGAATAGTGGATCAAATCCAGGAACACCCACTTGCTTCCCTACATATCAAGCATGTGGTGCTCCCATTAAATATGGGAATCTCCCTGGGGATTAGGGTTGTCCTATCTAATCCAGCCCTACTTTGTTCCCCCAACCCGAATTGAGTAGGATGCATTGTTCCCATACATTCTTCTTTTAATTAAATGCAGTAGATATGTCATGTCAATGAAATATTCCAGGTCTGTTTTTACATCTGTAGCCATTTTCTCCTCCTGTACTTCCATTTGCCTTCTTGGAAAGAAACTCTCCATTAAATACAGCCTTGGATTAGTTGATTGGCTGTGTGTGTGTGTGCTGCCAAAACAGTTCAAATAAAAACCTTAATGTTGTTTTGTTTTGTTGGGGTTTTTTTTTGCCTATGTAAAACTAGACCATAATGTCACAGAGATACTGCTCCTCTGAGAAGCTGGAGAAAACCCAGCCTCCAAATTACTTGTGTTTGTTTTGCCAAGTGGACGGAGTTTGCAGCAATAGCACTGAGCCTTTTCCACCTTGTTCCTGCTCTAATCCTTGCAGGAATTAGCATGACAGACACCGAACTGGGCTTGTTTTGTAGATTTGCTGGAATAATTTGATATCTGATCCAGTGGATACAAAGATGAACCATTATTTAAAATAGAAACCCTCTCTGAGTATATGCCACACAGATTATCCAGGTTTGGAAACTCATTTCCTTTTAAGAACCCAGTGTTCAATTATTATTTTTAAAATGCTGGATTACAGCTTACGAATTCTCTGGTGGTTAAACCGGAGCCTTATTATAAGGGGAGCTACAAGTAAACATTATTAATTATAAAAGAAAAATTGCTTAAATTAGGTTTTTTCCACACCTGCTTCTTTCTTAATTAGCTTGTAGTCCACATATTTCAGTCAGTTGAACTCTTTAGTATTTATTCAAGCATACTTGACATTAACATACTGTTTGATGTTTGATATCCTGAGTTTTTAATTTACCACATGACAACAAATGGTATTTATGAAATATCAGTGAGCTGGAAAAATATCCTGTGTTGCAGTCGTGTGCTGGAGTGAGCTGAAAGCTGCTTCCTCTCAGAGGTTTAAGAAGGGCTTAAATGCACAGGGGGAATGTGTGCTTCACGCTGATACCCCTGGTTTTATCCTTAGCAAGATTTCCAGGCTGTGGGGGGTGCAGAGCTACCAAGAGGGAAGCAGACTTGATCTGGGAGGGGGGAAGAACCACCAAAATACTTTCAAAATGTTGTCATAACTTAGGGGTTTCTTACAAAATGGGAATTTGTTCTGACACACGAGTCACCAGAAAAATATGTGGCATCCATTTGTCTGGGTTTATTCATGTTGTTACATTTATTTGGATTATGCCTTCCCCATCTTCTGATAATTTACAGTGATATTTACAGTTATTTGCATCAAAATTTGCCACTCTGTGTCCCAGCAGTGCTGGGAGCTGGCCTGGCTCTGTTGGGTGCTGCTCACCACAGTCCCTGTCAGAGAGGGAACTCGCTTTTAAACCAGATTGTACAAACACAGAGCCCAGAAACCACAGCAGCCTGTGGAACAACTTCCTGAGGATTTCACAGTGGGGCAGTGGCAGCAGTAGGATTAGAGCATATTCCCTCAATCCCAGTCTGTTATGACAGCATTTTATGACAGCAAACACCATGGTTTATTTATTTACTTTTTAAGGGGGCAAGCTGAGGTATACCGTGCCCAGCTGGATTTTTTTTGGTGTTGGGGACAAGCCCCAGTCCCTCCGCTGGTCCTTGGGCGCAGCGTTAGCTTGGGGCTGGCTGAGCCCCTCTGTCTCCGAGTGAATAATCTCACATTTGTAATTCCTGAGCTTGTGGCCAAACATGATGGTGCTGAGCACTGGCCAGCATTAAACTTGCAAAAATTATTGCCAAAATCTTGATACCTGCTGTGCTGGGCTTCGTGTGTCATCTCTGCAAGGTTACAGGGGCTGGCTGGGCTGGGGGTGAGGCTTTCAGTGAAGGGTGTGAGAGATGTGAGTAATTTGTTAAATCTGCTGCAGATTCTCTTGTGCAAGTCTTGTCCTCCTCAGGCTTTTTCCTGACAGCAAAATTTTCTCATTTTGCTGAATGGCTCTTACATTAAGCGGAACTTGGTGTTTTTCAACAGAGGTGTGCTGTTAATCAACTTCTTGGTTTATTCATTAAAATACTTCAGAGATCCCAAATGAAAAGTTTTGAAATACTAAAAATAGGAAATTTCAAGCCAATTTAATTTTTCATGATTTTGAGTCTAAAAGCTGAATTCTGTCTTAAAATAAAACTCTTTATTTTAAAAGGTGATAATAAAATATTTTTGCACTCTTAATGCCTTTGCTCCCTGTGAAAAGTGTAACAAATGGTAAATCTGCCTTTGCTTTTTGCACACTGAAACATGAGGTGTGATTCTGTATTTGTAAAAATGCTGTTAATCATGAGGATGACATTTTTAGGTTTTTTTCCTAAGCCATGTGGTTAGAAGATCAAAAGTGCAACATTTTTGAGGATAAATATGTATCACTTTTGTGATCCTTACTTCTGGGTCAGCAGGAACGACCAGAATTCCAGCAGGAGTATCCTTCTAGTGAGGGAAAAACTGGTATAACACCCTAACTTCAGGTTAATACTTGTATTTTCAAAAAAAGCTTGCTGGTTGTTTTAGCAGACACAAGTTTACATGTGATCTTGATCATCAGTAAATCACTTTATCTCCAGTCATGTGGCTGTGTGAACACACCTGGGTTATCGCTGCCTGGCTGCTGCTCCAGTTTGATGGCAGGGACTGGCTCTTTCTGTGCCATTTAAATGCTGATAATCAATAAAAGGAGGCAATAAAAGAATATTTGTGCTTGCACCTCATGCCTCAATGCCCCACACCAGGAGATGCTGCTGGAGTGGGGATGGGCTGGGCTCAGACTGTGCTGTGTGACAAATGAAGCATGTAAAGAAATATTAAACACGGAGGTTGGAGAAAATCCCTCATGTTAGAGCAATGTTCTAAACTGAGGAGAATATCTTCATAAGAATAAATGGGAGACAGATGCATGGATTGCAAGGGGAAGGATAAATCGAGTGGGCAGGAAGCTCAGGTTTAATGTTCACACTTGTTAGCAGGTCAAGATAACAGGAGAGGGGATGAAGATTTATTTAGAGTCACCGGAGCTCATTCATACAAAACTGCATTGTCTTTGCTGGGATCTTCACTCTGCATCTTAATTAACACGGGATAAGGATGCACTTAGCTGGAATTGTGACTTCTGAAAAGAAAGCTGATCTGGAAGGCTTCAGTGGAAGCCTTTCACTGACCTTGGCTGACTTGGTCTGGACCGTGGGGTTGGAAGCTCTGTCAGAGTGCCTTTGACACACCAATGTGGGTGAAAAACTCTGGCTTTAGGGATTTGGGAATAGAATAATTGCTCTGATGGGTTCTCAGTCCAAACAGAGAGAAGAACAATTATTGACCCTGAGGAGGAGGTGGCAGCATTGTAGGAGAGATGAACAGGAGAGCTCAGACCAGTCCTGGAGTGTTGCTGTGATTCATGAAACCCACACTACACTTCACACCCTGTTTGACTGTCTGGTTCAGAGACACACAGAGAAAACAGTTTTTCCAAGGCTTACCCTTACCCCTGGCCTGCCAGGCTGTGTCACTCCCTGTCTGGAAGCTGAAACCTCACTTTATTCTCCTCATAATTACAATTTGTCTCTGGCAGGTGGACTTGGCCACATGTCTGTTGCCTTTGGGCAAAGCTCGTGGAAGAGCTGTGAGAGGCAGTGTCAGCCCCCAACACTGCTGGAAAATGTGGAAACAGGACCAGAACTGTGAAAAACCACATTGCTTTTAAAATTTATTATCATTACTTTGAATAGAGCAAATAAAATAAATAAATAAAAAGGCAATGTAACAAAGTTTGCAACATATTTGTGCCATAAAAGCTTCCAAGGAGGCAAAACTGCCTTTGAAAGGCTGAGCTTTAACACCAGTGCTGTACCAGCCAGGGACACAGAATGTGTTGGAGCACAATGCACACAGGGCCTGAAATTTTTACCTGTGTCTGGGCGTGTTTTGAACCTAAGTGTTGCTTGAGTTCTCTCTCTCTCACAGGGAGGTCAGTGAGAAGCTTAAGGGAGAGAGTGGGATTCTGCTAGCTGCAAAAACTAGCAGCTCCCAACAAAGTGAAATACATGATCTCCCCCAGAATTAGGTTATCTCCTATCTGAAAAGAAGAAATATTTGAATAATGGTAGTTCACTGTCCAAAGTTCAGAGCTACAGTCATTAGGTTAAAGGGAAAGGCCCAGATCTAAGAAGAGGTGAAGATTTTGAAAGCTGCAGGTTGAAATTCTGAATTACACCAGAGGGGAAAGAACAGAAGGACCTAATTCTGCCATTACTCATTGGATGCAGGAGTTATTTTGGAGAGGGGATGCTGCAAATAGTCATGCCAGTAATATTTATGTAAGTTTAAAAGTCCTGAATAAAATTGCTTATGGAGTGGTCATCTTACATAAGAATGGAAAATACTTAGAGAGAGGTGGAGAAGTTTGTGAGGATGCTTTGAAGTGGGAGTCCAAGAAAATGCATTGGGATTGCTGGAATGAGCTGGCCTGGAGGAAGGAGGTGTTGAGAAGCTGATCTAGAAGAAGATTCGATGATTATGGAAGAAAGGCACCAAACCCAGAAGTTATGAAGGGAAGAGGCAGCCTTTTTAATTTACAGCTTGAGGGAAAATTTCTCCTGTAACCCTGGTTTGTTTAGGGCTGCTTTTACCTCAGCTTCTGGTCCTTTCTCTGATCCTCTGTGATCTGTTGGTGCCTGACACCTGCTCAGGGTGAGCGGCAGCACTGGGACTCTGCTTCCCATTTATTAACAGCATTTCCTTTATGTGTGAAAAGGGGACTTTTTGCAACCCCCTCAGAACAGTTCAGTGTAATTTAGAACCTGGAAAGTTCTTTTGCTCTGGACAGTTTTAGTGAGAACTTCAGTTCTGCTGCAGTTCAGCTTTTGGGCTCCACCTGCATGAAACACACCCTTAAATAAGCACTGAGAGGATGATTTTTCTTTAAAGACCACAATCCTAATGCCAGATTATTCCACAGGTCCAGAGCCAGATCAACAGACCTGTGTAGACAAGACACCATAGACTCTCTACTTGATTTTTTTTTATTTTCAACCATTAAAAAAACCCCAACAAAAACAAACCAAGAAACCCCCCCCACGTATAAAGAGGCTACTTCAGATTCTGCAGAAGTAATAATAAAACCAGACCTAATGGGTCACCATATGTGGAGAGGAGTTCTCTTGGGTCTTAGGATATACACTTAGAGAGTGAAGCAAAGAAAAGGAAAAAAGCAGTAATATTGGCAACTGTTGTTAGGTAGTATAAACAATAGCCAGCCATTGGCTTGAAGCAGAGGATCAAGTTCCAATAGCACTCAATAGGGAGCCTTCCTTAAAAAATTAGAAGAAGCTGGGTTGGAGCTGGTCCATGCTGGGAATGGCAGAAGAAGCAAAAACAAGAGTAAATGAATGGAAATTAAGCAGCAGGAAATGGGGATTTGGCACAAGATTGGAATTTGAAACTGCAGAGAGGTGTCAGTGATAAAGGTTGGATAGAGTTTCTGGCCAAAAACAGAAAGAAAGAATGCAGATGTGTTCATTGAATAAAGTACAGATGTAGAAGCAAGGAGAGGGGGGCTGATGGGGAGTGAGGAATAAAGAAAAGGAAAAAAAAAAGAAAAAACTGGAGGGGAAATAATGCTGAAAGTAGGTGCATTCATGTTTAATTTTTTTTGGAACAATTTTTCTCTGTGAGTCTGTAGAGAATGACAGGTCTGGGCTCAGCTCGAGCATTGCATTCTGCGGGGAGCAGATTTTTACATTTAACTTATTCTTGCCCCTTGTGTGTTTTGGCGCCACATTCCTTTGGACTGTGCACTGCTCCACATGGAGGTGTGAGGTGGGACTGGGGATCTGTTCATTTGTCATCTGACAGAATCTCTTCAGGAAGAGGAGCTGATGTCATTGCTGGGACTACATGGTTTATGTTCGGGACCTCTCATAAGGAGCCTGGGATGTAAAGTCTTCTATGCAAGTTTTTATTGATGTTATCATTTTCTCAATTGTTTTTGTTCCTTCCTACTTCTCAACAGTGGAGTATTTATGCCTAGCTCCAGGCATATGGCAGCAAAATCAAAATTTATCATGTATTGTTTAAATAAGCCCACATTGTGGCAATTGACAGTGGGTATGTTCTTGCTAATTACAAAGTAGGCTGATTTGCTTAAACTGTTGAGATTATGAGCCCATTTCCCCCTGCAGTTGGGCAGGCTAATGACAGTTTTGTTTCCCTTTCTGCACTTCATCTTATGAGTGATGCTGTTGTGTTCTTTCCCCAAAGTCCTTTAATGGCCCCCACTGCTTCTGATTTCTTGTGTGGAGATCTGGCTTCTCACTGCTCCAGTGATGAGGGGAAGTCCTGTCGCTCCTGCTGAACACCCAGTAAACCCAAAGCTGGGAGCTTTGGAGGCACTCAGCCATTTGTCTCCTATTGATTTGAGCCCATAAAATAAGAAATATGGTGTTAGCAACTTGCCAAATAATCCCATAGCCTGGAGCAGAGCTCAGGGTAGGATCTCGACTTTCTAAACTTAGGCTAGGCTTCAGCTATTGAACCAATTCCTTCAATGCTGTGCTCACAGAACTGGAGCTCAGGGAATAACCAGTCCAGGGATCTGACAGTGTCCTCTTTGCAGGGGAGCTGCCTCACCCTGGAGATCCTACAAACGTAATTACTTTTAATTGATGCCTTGTGCAAGGCAACAAGTTTAAATCTATATAAATATAAAATCTGTTACAAATGTCGTGGTGGGTTTCTGAAGGGCCTGATTCTCTGCTGACCCCTGTCCTGTGTGTCATTTGCCAAGCAAGATGTCTGCTCCATGGCTAACGTTAATAAATGACCTGCAGGGCTGCATGAGGCCAGAGCTCCCTGCGAACAGCAGCCAAAATGAATGGCAGCCTTTGAGTAATGTTGGACCAAACAATTCTGTGGCTTATGGATTCGTGGTGTTACACCCTCATCTTGTAATTCAATCTGTCCCAGGCCCTGTTGACTTTTTAAAGAGCCTGTCCAGGAAAATTGTTTCCCTACCCAAGGCAGTTGCAAAAGGCCTTTCCATGTGTAAAGGTGGGTAACCCCCTACAAAGGACTGGTTATTTGACTTTTAAATTCAGTGTAAAGTTCACAAAGAGGATTTAATGTATTATTGTGGCTCAACACAGATGAGGGAAAAAAGATATAAAGAAGTTGAGTAAAAAACATGACATGGAGAGATTGAAAGGAAAACAGAACATGGAACGGTTAAACAACTACTTTGACAAAGATGACAGGAAGTTTACTAGAAAAACAGGATTTAATAAGAGAACTACTTATATTGATTTAAATCTGTTCCCTCCCCCTAACCCTCCTACCAGGAAAGATGCAATTCATCAAAGTTATATTGATTAATAAAAAGAAAGCTGTGAAGAGCCATTAAAGCTCCCATTTCAAGGCTAAAGCCAGCTTCTTCAAGGCTTTATGATGAACTTTCTTGCTGCCTTTCTTCTGAAATGGTGCCTGCTGCTGGGTCAGGTCAGAGGCCAAGTTTGAGGTTAAAGGGCCCAGTGTTACTACAAAAGAACATAGAACAACATAGGATTTGATTTGATGTGCCAATCCTTGTGTTTCCTGGTTGTCTGCCTTTTTATGTAACCACTGGACAATTTTCTGATTCAACCCCCTGGCATCTTGCTGGTGCTCAGTGAAACCAGCCCAACCTTCCTGGATTTTTTTGGACTGACCATTGAAAATCTGTGGCTGGATTGTCCTAATGAAAACTGTGGCAGGTGCTGTCAGCCTCAAAGGCTTGGATCAGGGAAGTGAGGACAAAATATAGACCATTTGATTGTCTCTGAGCTCTGTCCTAGATCTTCATGCTTTGTGATATCAGTTTCTACAAAATATTCCAATAGATATTGTTATCTGAACTTCATGAGAGCTTAGATCCCATGATCATGGCAATTAATGAGCCTGGTTTTACAGAAAGGAAGACCTTAAGCAATCTAAACCAACAATAATAAATAAAACCTTCCATATTACTTATAAGATATTAATTTTATCTATTAATAAACTTATTATAGGTTGTTTGCTATTTTACTTCTAATTTTTGCAGTTTAGGACTAGACCATCTGACTCTGGATTTTATTTTCCATTAAACAGAAAATAAATGATATTTTGGCATCTAAGCATCGTTTGATATTTAGCTCAAATAGAAGATGTCTCCACTTGAGAAAGTCTTTATTGTCTTTTGAGCTCTAGAATGAATTTGTAGCTTTTTCACAGCTGTTGTTTTGCTCTTAACTATGAGTAGCGGTTCTACATTTCCTTTATGCTTCAAGGTATTGTTGAAAAAAATAAACCTGCAAAATGAAATATGTTTTTAATGGACACAAAATTTAAAGGAGTTATCCCAGGTTTTTAAGCAGCATTGGCCACCTTCTTTATTCTATTTCTCCATTTCTGCTTCATATCTCATCCCCTCTCCCCCCACCCTTCCTTTTATGGAATCTTTTAAGTGTAGATGCTACTTACATGCCTAAGCAGCTGTAAAACTACCAGTGCAAACCCCCTGGAAATGCTGAACAGATGTGCAGGGGTGGGATACACATCTGGGTAGCACTGTCACCACATGGGAGCCTGAACCCTGCACCTCCTTCCCTCCCTGGGAGGGCAGAGTGAAAAAGGGCTCTGCTCCAAGGTTTAGCTCCTTTTGCTGAAGCTTTTCACTGGGTAGATTGGGAAGGGAATGTATCCTCACCGAATCATGGAATGGTTCGGGTGGAAAGGACCTTAAAGTCCATCCAGTCCCACGCCTGTCATGAGCAGGGACACCTCCCACTATCCCTGGGTGCTCCAAGCCCTATCCAGCCTGGCCTTGGACACTTCAGGATTCTATGATAGGGTTTAATCTTAGTCCTGGATTAAAATTTGGACAAGTGCACTGCTCTTGTCCAAAAGTAACACAGGAGAAATCCTATAGGATTATGGATGACAAAACTCCATGTGAACACAAGGCAGAGATGCCAGAAGTTGTAAAATTAATGCTTAAACCCCCTCAAACCCCGAGGCTGGAGTTGATGAGATTGTCTTGAAGTACTGAAACATCATTGAAAAAAAAGGCAAGAAAAAAGCTCAACAAAGCAAGAGACAAAAAGGTGAGAAACAAGAGAGGTGCAGAGGGTTGATGTTTAGTGGTTGTTTATCAAATGCTTTGAAAAACTGCATCTGAAGACACATTTCTGCTGCTAAGAACATATACCACACTAATAATAGCCTATAGCTTATGGTATTTGGCACATGTCACCGCAAAAGTGTTTCCAGCAGAGTCACAGGCCCACTGAAGTGCAACCAGCCCGAGGCTGGGGGATAGCAATCAGGCAAGAGCTGCCACATGAGGGCAAAAACAACTCCTCAAGAGAGCACCAAACCTTTCCCAGTTCCACCAAAAATTCACCCCATGAATACCAAAGTTAATGCTGGGCAGACAGGAAGCTGCCTTTCCATCTCTTTCCATTCACATGGAAAGTGATGGGATTGTTGAGGGTGTCCTGTGCAGGACTTGGATGATCCTTCCAGCTCAGGAGATTTGATGATTCCACTATTCCACCCAGCCTTTTCACCCCTGTGTGCTGTGTTCACACCCTGCATGGAGCACAGGAGAGCAGGTCAAAGGAAGGGGATGGAGAGTGAAAAGAAGCAGCAATTTATTGGAAAATAAAACAAAAAGGAAAGGGGAATAGTCTATTGGCCTGGAAAAATCAACCTTCTGATTCATGCTGGCAGGGAACTGGTGTGGGATGGGGCTGCTCTTGGACGTGGTTGGCGCTGCCATCTCTTCTGGGAATCCCCTCCTCAATGCCCACGGCTCTCTTGTGCCTCTCTGTACCCACTGTGATGAGGCTGGGTTACATTCCCTATCTAAAATCCCTGCTCCAGTGAATTACTGACTCATTCCCTTTCCACAGACTGTATCCCACACCAAAAATGAGTCAGACACCTCTTCCTAATTACCCACTTTACAATTAAAAAACGCCTTTGTGGCCAAGCAGTGGTTTGTCAAGAATTAACCTGTTAATTTATCTGAGAATGCTGGATGGGATCTATATCAGTGACTGAAAGTTTTATCATCCACTGGAATCAGAAATGTTTCCACAGCTCAGATCTTGCTGTTATATGCAACTCTGGCTGTGACAAAATTGATCTCAGTTTTAAAACTCCAGATCTTTGCAACATGCTTAAAATGATCTGATTGGGTTTGGGCGTTTGTCAGTCTGAGCTTTCTTTGTGTGTGATGGGATTCCCATTTAAGCCTGAATCATTCACTGGTTTGGTGGGTACCCTGTTTCTGGGGACATCCAACTTTCCTGATTTAAATCTATCTGTGAGATTGTTGCCCACAGGATAAATGGGACATGGCATGACACACATCTAATAAATGTTCTGGGCAGTTTTATTTTATTAACAATGGAGGGAGATCAAAATTCCCAACCTCTGCTTTAAGGTACATGTAAAATGATTTAAATCCTATATTTTTTGTAAGATGGGAGACCGACAGGGTGATGACTGGAGAAGGAAGATGGTGCATTTCCACACTCAAAAATAGGACCAGATTTGAAAATAAGGTTGAGAGGACTTCCTGACCTGTGGGGGTGGCTAATGGGGCTGTTTTTGTGTTGAAACTATGTGGAAAGTGCAGCTGTGAATAAGGATGTGTCTGAGCCACAAGGTTTGGATTCATTTCCAGATTCACAGGCATGGGTGTTGGGATGTGAGGTTGCAGTCTGAGCTACTCCTTGGGTTGGATCCAGTTTAGATCCTTGTATTTTTCTTTTTGAGCTTGTTTTGTTCCCTTCACTTTGCAGCCTAAACTGGTGGAGGTTTGCAGCCCTTGAATTCCCAGTCTGTTGTCAGGGAGGGCAGAATTGTGCTGGAGCGAAGGAATCGTAAATGTCCTTCTGGGGAGAAAATGGGTCCTCACGTGCCTGATGAAATATTTGCAGCTTGGATGTTAAAGCAGCAATGCTTTGACTGGGCATGCGGCTTGCATTAAAATTGGAATAATTGCTCCCTGCCTCGTCTCTGAGTGATCCTTGCACGTTTCCCAGATTTTGGATTGCTTTGTGCAAATTGCAATTCCTGCTGCAGGGAAGCTCTGAGGCTGAAGTTCTGTGCAAACCATTACTGCCCCAAACAGATCCCTGGAAATGGGCCTGCCTGCAGCAGGGAAGTGGGATTTGGTTCTTCCCCCAAACTGCAGCTCCATCACATCCCCCTAATTTCAGTAGTTTGGCCAAATGTTTAATTACTGCAATTACAAAAGGGCATCGTGCTGCATGTCAGTCATCCTGCTTGGCAAATATTTGCACATAACCAAGATTGAGAAGAAAACAAATATACAGGATGTGCATATGTTCTAATTTCAATGTGAAATACTAATCTAGGAGCCTTTTAATGTGCAGCAAGATTGGAGCAACACTTACAGAGACTCCCTCTGAACTGACTGAGAGCTCCGAGCTGGGATGAGCATCCTTTTGGTAGGAATGTTAAATATGTGTTCCATGAGTTTTTTGAAGAAAAAGCTCCTTTCTCTAAGTACTTGGACACTTCTGTGAATGTATCTCTAAATTTTGCATCAATGTGATTTAATTCACCTGAGTAGTAGCTGGAAAAAATATTTATTTCTTCCCTCTTCGAATTCTACTGAGTAAATATCCATAGGATCCTACATGATAAATTATGATAGGACCATATGGTTTATTCCCAACTGAATATAGGACTTCTGAAAAGGAGGATAGTGGCATAAATTTTTTTTTCAGTACCATCATTGTCTATTTACATCAGTTTCACAAGTATATATTAGGGAAATGAAGCTGTTAAAATATTCCTTTTTTTTTTTTTTTTTTTTTTTTTTGAAGGGCCACTGTGGGATGGTGGGAGTAGGTTTTGATTCTAAGAGAGATGTTTCTGACAGTCAAGCCTGTGAACAAATATGGAAGAAAAATCTAGAAATGTGTGACTTTTTTTTTTTTTGTTGGCTGATATTTCTCTGTCGTATCTATGTTTTTTTTGATCAAGACACTTCTTTCTGTGCAACTTTTGAAGAATCATCTCTGGACAGTGACACAGTTGCACTCCCACTCCTGTGGCTTTTTCCTCTATTAAAAACCAAATGATGTCATTAGGGTTTCCTTCCTAATTTTCATTTCTTTCAGGTATTTATTTGGTTCTTTTTAGCTAAAGCTCTCCAAGATACATCTGGATGTGTAAAATTCTGCACAAGGTTAAGATATGAGGCATCTTGGTGTATATTAAGCCAGGCAGACTTTTTAACAACCATGTAGCTAAACTGATTTATTTTTTTCATTCCTCCTTAATTTCTTTTGACTCTTGTGGGGGGCAGGGGAATAAGCAGAGAGGAAAGAGAAAAATAATAACATTAACACAAAGGAGCACTTCTTACTAAGAGTAGATGGGTAAAGGCATTGGAAAAATAATACCTCAAGATGCATTGAAACATTTTAGGGAATTAGGGAATTCTGATCTCCTGCAAAAGAAAAAAAAGGAAGGGGGGGGGGAGAAAATTAATATTAAAGACAAGCTGTGAGTTTCCATCTGGCCTTGCCGCTTTCGACTAACGCTTCCATGACGGAATTCATCTGTCCATCAACTGTCAAAAATTCTCCTGTCAGTAAATCCCTGGGTACTCTTTCTCCAGCCCACCCCACTTAAAAGCATTCCGAGCCACAGAGTCCTCCGAATTCCGAATGGCTCCCCTGGCTCCCTCCCTTCCCGGCTCTGCTCTCGCTGCTCCCGTAGTTGTAGGGCCTGGTTGTTTGTTCGTTTATTTATTTGTTTATTTATCCATTCATTTATTTACTTCCTTTGGAACCAGGGTTCTGGGGGGGAGAAGGGTGGGAAGAGAATGGGGGAGCCCTCAATCATCTGGAGGTTAAATTCCCACCAAGATCCTCCTTAGTCTCCCTCTCGCAGGCTGACAGCAGACAGTCCACATCTGTTTTAAAACACTGAGTGGTTGTGAAGTGTGAACTCCCCACTGTTTAATGTAACTACATGACTATTTAATGTACACAGTGGTAGAGCAGCCCTGAATGCCAAACTGTTGTGACATGCCTGAAGGACATATATAAACATAATATACAGTGGTTTATTGTGACAAAGTACATCTAATACCACAACCAGAGAGGTATTGCTTTGCTCCTGAGTGGAGTCAAATGGGAGCAGAATACGATTTATCACTGATTGTTTTTTATTTTTTTCATTGCAGGCATAAGACAAATATATATAGAAATTATGTTCCTTAAATTGCAGGGAAAATTAAATTTCTACAGGACATTATTTTTTTTTTTAGCTGAAGATTCATCCAAATTTGTGTGTTCTATGCTGTTATTGATTGTGGGAATAGGAGAGAAGGAAGCAGGAATTTAGACATCTCCTGTAAGGCTCCACCACATCACATGGCCCAAAAATCCCATTTCATTGTCCTGATTAAACAGGTTACACCTCCCAAAAATTTGTAGCTACTCTAATCTTAACCCAAGTATTGATTTTTTTTATTATATTCTATTTTTTTTACTGAAAACTCAACTACCTTTGAAACAGATGCCTTTCGTAGGGTGGGAATAAAAGTGGGAGAAACATAAAATCTTTAAAACTACATTTTATTTCAGTGTTTTCCCTTCAAAAAAGTGTTGGTTGCTTGTGGCTTCTGACACCTCATTAATCAAGTGATCAGAATTCTGTATTTTACAGCAGCAAACCCAATTAACCTTTGCTAGCTACATAGCAGCCAAAAATAATTTCTAATTGTCAAAAGGGGAAAAAACCTCACCCCAAACACTGCACCTCTGAAGCATATAAAGATTTCAAAAAGTGAGATTTCTCTTTTATTTTGCAAGCATTTAATCAGAGAGGAATTCTAAACTCCGCATACGTGGATTTCTTTTTTGAACTTCTGGAAAGAATGAAGAAATTTGGAGCGTGGAAGGTTCAAAGGTTTGACTCTGCCTGTTGCAGAGGACCAGCCCGGAGCGTCCCCAAATCCCTTCGGATGTGGGCTCAGGCTCCCCTTCCCGGTAACTCGAGATGCTGTTTGCTAAAAACCCTCCCTTCCACAGCGAGGATGTTGGTGGGAGACAAAAGATGATGGGAAAGTCTCAGCTCGGACAGTTTTACTTTGGTGAAAATTTCATTTTAGCCTGTCCAACGCTCTCTGCGGCGCTGCTCCCTCTTGCAATGAGTTTCCCATCCTGCAGAATTCCCGTCTGGAGCATCAGTGGCAGATCTTCGTGGCACTCAAGGAGGGAATTCTGCCAGCTGGACAGCTCTGAGTGCAGCTTGTGACCTGAAGGTTTCCTATTACACCCGAGTATCACCACTTAGGGGATACTTTTCACTCCTGCACTCCTCAAAATTAATCAATTTTTAGTTATGGGCTGTATTTATTGTTTGCAGAGAAATGGCAGTTTTAGAGGCAATCAGAACTAAGAATTCTCTTGGGCAGCTTTAGATTTTGAGTGAAGATTATTTTAAAATGTCTTTTAAATATTAATTGAGGGGAAGGATACTGCGATAAGTAAATGGGAAAAGTTATCCAAATGGTCCTTATTTTCTTGTTATTATTTCTCAAGAGTAAGGATAAAGACTTTGTCAAAATTCCATTGTGGATCTTCAGATATACCCAATTAGCCAGTTTTGAGGGAGGGGCCCCCAGTATGCAACCTGCTTGTCTACCACACAACCATCTCCTGCTTTCTTATTTCTCTCTCCTTATTTCTCTATTATTTTTATGCTTTTACATTATTATTTAGTTCTCTCTCTCTTTTTTTTTTTTTTTTTTTTTTTTTTTTTTTTTTTTTTTTTGGTAATTTAAGCCATCAGGAGATCTGAATACAAAGTCACACTGAGGTTCAAATCCTATATGAGCTTATTAATGGGAGTTTTATTGCAAGCTTTTAGTTAATGTTGTGATGAAATTTGCAGTCAAAATGGAGCTCAGCTTGTAAATAGTTTCATTTATTCCTGACACTTAGTATGATTATTTTTTTTTGAGAATGGTAACATTCTTTTTTTTTTTTTATACGTTCATTACAACCCAAAATTTGATTCAGGCATTTGAATCAAATTTTCAAACATCTGGACTTACCTTCAAGAAGTATTTCCCATTCTAGGTATTTTTCCTAGGAGTTAGATTTCACCAGCCACACTTTTCATTACAAGCAGGGCATCTCCATCCTCACTTTGGCCACAAAGTGCATCACCAAATTGGACACAAAGTGCATCACCAAACTGTGTCTCAGGGAGGACCTGTGAGCTTGGGAGTGGCTCTCTTTTATTGTGTTTTATTTATTTTTTCCCTCCTCTCCATGTTCCCCTTCTCCCCCTGCCAGGGGTGCTCAATCCCTCGCAAGCAGAGGAGGTCACAAACACTGGTGCATATGCAGGAGCCAAACAAATCGCCTTTCTGCGGGGTTGGGTGACATGTGTCACCCCTGTCACGGTGGGACAAGGGAGGCAAAGCGCCCAGACAAAGGCGGGGGTGGGCTGGCCCCGCCCTGGCAGAGCCTGACCCACACGCGGGGCTTTGTGCGGCAGCTGCCGCCGCTCATTGTTCCCCGCGCCGCTCCCCGCCACCCCTGACAGCAGCCACTGCCGCTGGCATCCCACCCCGACATCTGTTCAGCTTTATTGATGCTCTCCTGGAGGAATTCCCAGTGTAAACAGGGAATTCTCCACGGGAACCCCGTGTTGTAAAAGGGATGAGCTGCATAATGCAAAGATTTAACCACTATTTAAAGGTGTGACACTTGATTGAGAGTGACTTGATTTTTTTTTTTTTTCCTCTCTCCCCTTCTCCCCAGCCACCCCTAACTGTATTTGGCACAAAATGTCTGGGTTGACTTTTTTTTTTTTTTTTAAATTTTGGGTAGAATTTCTTCTCCTCCTCTTCCTTTCTCCCCCTCCTCCCTTCTTTTGTTTCATTGTCACGATGAATGAAAACTAGGAAAGGGAGAACACCAAAAATGGAAAACGAAGCAAAAACATTGCAAAGGTGGGAGAGAAAAACCTGGTTTGTGTGGAAAGGAGTCTGGTTACTCCTCTAAAAGCTGTCAAAGCCCACCTACTCCTAGGACTGACAACAAATGGCTTGAAGATCTTTCTGTCTCTCTACTGAGAATTCCTTCTGAGAGGGCTGGAAACTGGGACAGAATGTTCAACATCCGCAGTAATAGGAAATAAAACCATGTACTGAGCCATAAAACCTCTTTATTCCTATACTTTCTCCCAGTAGTTTTAAAAGGCAATCCTGTGTGCTTCCATTGTGCCTCAGCTTTCCCCACAAGTAGCAGCAGATCTGCTCCTGTGGAAAATATTCCACTGGATTTTGGCACCCCAAGAGCTGATCCAAAATCCATACCAGCTGATGAGGACCAGCCCATAGATTGGAAGTGGCTCTGGGTCAGGATATCGGATGCTGAGGAACAGCACGAGGGGCTGGGAATTGCTGTGTGTTCTCATCCAAGGAGCACCACAAGGAGACCAGAGCTGGCAGTGTCTGGACTGCCTGATTTGTTTAAATAAATATGTGAAAATAAATGGGGATGCTTGAAAAGCAAACAGGAGCTTCTCTGCTAATCAGATCAAGCAAAAATGTACTGAAAAAGAAATCATGCTACAAAAGTCCTGTAGAATTTTAACAGGATATTATTCTGATATACTGATATTATTCTGCTGGAATTGCTCTATAAACCATTGTGTCTCAGGCTGGAGGTCCAGCTGAGGTTCCCCAAGCACAAACACATGATTATTTAAATTAACTCTGGATCTGGCCTATAAATCCTCATTCTTTGTTCAATTCTGGTGTATTTTATTGTTTTGTGTGTTAGGTATAAAAATTTCTGTTATTGGATGACACACAGGTAGAAGAACAAACCCCCAAACAGTGAAGTGTAATAAGAGACACTAAAATAAGACTACACTACACTACACTAAAAATTACACAGAAGGAAATAAAATGTTATAAGTGTTTGAGGAACAGGAAGAAGGGCTATGTGAAAGAGAAATCTCTGAAGTCTGAAAATGTTATACTTAAAATCAATTCAAGGTTAGACTGTGTTAAGCATGGAGAATACTCTGTAGTTATTTTGGTTCTTCCTGGGATATAATCTTCCAGGCTGGAGTTTTTATTAAGTTTATGGCATCACTGGGATGAATAAAGTAATCTCAAACTCGTAGCAGAAATGCATAGTCTGCATTGGTTTGGATTAATAAAAATTTCTGAGGTGGTTGTTACGAGGAAAAGTCTTAATGAAATGACAACATGAAGTTTTATTGGATTGTCTATAGGATTTCACAGTCAGTTGTGTTTTTATTCCGTAATTCCATTGGATTGTTTAAAAAATATTGCAAATCTACTGATAGCATCTAATTTTTAAATTTAAATTAAATTTAAATTGGAACAATTTTATAGGAATTTCTTTTAGGAATCTCTGGCTAAGTTATATTAGTGCCTTTTGGAATTCTTTCCAAGAAGGGGGGTAAATGTCTGAGTTTGTTAAAAAGGAAAAAAATCCAGAAACATCCTCCTTCCCTCAAGGCCAGTGGCAAATTGAGCATCTTTTCGTGGAGCTGATAGGAAACATGGGTTGGAAAAGATGATCTTCAAGGTCCTTCCAGCTGAAACCAGTCTGAAGTTCTGTGAAATGAGGGGTCTCAGTGACCAGAGGGATCATCCAGTGCCAGCATAAGTCCTTAGGAAAGAGAGGCAGAGCTCCCCAAAAAATCAGAGCAGGATCAGGTCCTGGAGATTATTTTGAAACTAAAACCAGGACTGTAGGGAAAGAAAGAGGAGACTCCTAATGAAGTTACAGAGAGGTGAGTTTGATGGCATTTGTAAGAGTGTCTCTAATAAGAATGTCTCATTTCCCCCCTCACTTCTGCTTTCCCCTTGCTCCTGGTAGTGGAAAATCAGGAATACAAACACCAGGGATGTTGATGGATGGCCAAAGTCATGGCCAAATCCCACTTTGTGCTTCCTGTACAGCTCAAACTCAAACACAAAGAGAAATTGCTACTGGAATTCTCCCCAGCAGTCAGTCAAGACCACATTTAACCACATCCAATTTAGAGTGGAAAATTCGGCTTCCCCTCAGAACAAACCACTGAAAGATTTAAGGATGTAAACAATTCCCTTGTAAGATTTGTTTGGAGCATGAAGTGATTATGGTTTCATTAGAACCTGCCTCTTGCTGGTGTCCTGAAATGCAGCTTTTCTCCCCTACTAGGTGTAAATACTTGGGGAAAATATTTTTTTTCTAAAAAAACTTAGCAAACATTCTGTGTATTTGTCTTAATGTGAGAAAAGTGACAGGAATAGTGTGTTTATACACTTAATAAATGTGTGTATAGCACCTATATGTGTATGAATGCGTATTTGCACAAATCTATTTGCATCCAGGTCAAATAACAGCTGTTATTATTAAGTTCAGCTTTTATTATCAATTTGTTATTCATTTTATTATCAATTTGTTGGTAGATTCAGGCACTATGAAAACCAAAAAAACCTTACAAACCAAAAATCCACATCTGAGCTTTTCCTAATCAGTTCCCTCATTTTGCTAATATTTTAATGACTGTCAATTTACTTCAGTGGTGCCATTTGCAGAATTTTCCAATTAGCAGGAAACCTGTTCCACCTTCTCCCATAATTACAGGGGACTAGCTTCAGATCAGCTGTGGCCAGACAGCATCTGATGCACTTGCCAAAATCTGTGCACTGTGGGTTTTTGTGCGTGAGTGTGTGTGTGTGTGTGTGTGTGTGTGTGTGTGTTTGTGTGTGCGTGTGTAATTTTTTTTTAACCTTTGCATGAGCTGGCACAGATTTTACATCTCTGTTGTAGGCAGGGAGCTCCCTCAGTAGTGGCATGTGTCAAAATATCCCAATAATTCCTGATAAACACACTGCAGCGAGAACACAAATACCAGGCTAGCCATGCTTTGATGGGTTATGATGGATGCTTAGTGCCTTGTACTGACACATATCTGTGTACAGCTGTGAAAATCAGGTAAATATTCAGTCTCTGCTGTGTTCCACTCACACCAGATGATTTTATTAAAAAAACATCTATTTGGTCACTTTTTATCACCTTTATCTGCTGGTGTCTGTCACACAATGTCCTGACACTCTCTGATATTACCCCAGCTGATCAAAAAGCAATCAGCCCCTTTTTTTTAGAGCTGCTTAACCAGCTGATATCACAGCCCTAACAATGGAGCGGCAATAACTATTATTGTTACATGAAAAGAAAATATATTTAATAATAAGCTCATTGATTTTTAACAGCATCTCTGTGTTGCCTAATTGATGGGAAGTTGTATGTTTGTGTAGCCAACGGGGGTTATGAATTAAATATGGTCGTCATTCCTTGAGGGATGCATGTCAATGCAAGAAGGATGGAGGATCTACATCTCCCCCAAGCTAAACAATCCCCTTGTAAAAGACGTACGAAAGCCTGGAATGGGAGGAAGGGGGCAGGTGGGGGAAAGGGAATAAAAAGCATCCATCACTGTTTATTAAGTGCTGCTACTTGAAGGTAAAAGGGGTATTGAACTGTTTTCAAATTGGAAGAAATGTAGCTAAACAAAACATTGGTGGTGATATTAGGCTGGTGACAAATTTTATTCATTTGTCCACACAGCAGTTTGGAATGATTTATGCCTCTTGGCCCTCTGAGCCTCTCTGCATATGCACACTCACTGAAATTCAGTGTCTTTGAGTAAGAAAACAAAACTCTTTTGGTGACAGCCACGAAAATATTGGGTAAAAGCATCTGTAAGTGTTGGATTTTAAATTCAAGTCACTGAAGAGGCTGGTGAGCAGTCCTTGGTAAAAAATCGGCTCATCTGAAGATGTCTCAAAGTGGGCACTTAATAGAGAGTCTCTGGGCACTTGTGCAGACCCAGGCCAGACTGTGCTTTGCTCAGAGGGACCTGGGCAATGCTGGGGGATGCCAAGGACTGCAGTAGTTTATTTTTTGGAGATTTTAAGGATGCTAAGCTCTCTGGAAGCCCAAGTTCCCCAGGTCTTGAGCCTAAACTGTAAATTAAAGGGAAGCTCTGAGCTTATGACACTCCTGATGAGCAGTGGCAAGCAGAGTGTGGTTCAGCACTTGTATGAGCCATCTCCAGTGTCTCACTCATGTGTGTACAGTCTGTCACAGGACCTAAAAACCCCTAAAATGCACTCCCATACATTTACTGGCGTGCTTTAATCAGGAGTATTCTGCAGACTGGCACATTTCTCCCCTGAGGTGGCAGTTCTTGGTCTGTAGTGAACGCGATGGTTGTTACCTGTCACTTTTAAAGTTCCTCTTGCCCAAGTTTTATCCCATTCTTTCCCCACTGTAGGATGATTTTCTGTCTGTTCAGAAGTTCAGCTTGGCCAAAGAGGGCAAGGTTTGGTGGGTATCAGTGGGCAGTAACTATTTGACCATAAAATGCACATGGAAGGGTAATAACAGCACAAAATTTGCTGTCCTCAAGGAAGTTCTGAGGGCTGCTGGACCTTCCAAGTCTGGGTAGGGCTTTGTCAAAAGGTTGTCAAAAATTCCTATTACAAGGTCTCTGAATCATAAATGTCATTCTATTTTCTTCTGTCTGTTGCTGTTCCGTGGTCAGATCTATGATTTTGCTGTGATTAACGGCAATTATGTGATGCAGAGCAAAGTTTGGGGTGATCGTATGTGTGCAGGGCATGGAGTTTTCAGGTACAACTCCTGCTGCAGTAGAATATTAAGTCTCAATCATCATGGAGATCCTGCTAACTTTTAGGAAGAAATGGAGCTGGAGTGGTTGTGTTTGTCAGAGCAAGATTTGTCCTTGTAAACAACTATGACAAAAACAAAACCAACACCACTGGGATGGTAATTAAATGGGTAGGTTCACACCAAGGCTGTGACAGGCAGAGTTTGAAACATTTAGCTCAAAGTTTAGCCCAAGCAGGGAGTTCCCTACAGGATGCTACAGGAAAATGAAAATCACCCTCCCATCCAGAAAAGGAACAAAATGCTCTCGGTGGGAGGATTGGTTCTGAGAAAGCAAGAGGGTTTATTAATCAGGAGAGTCACAGTTTTGAATAATTTCTTACTGTCAGATTCACCTCCCACTTCAGACACTCCAAGGTGGGAGCAGTCACTGGTAAAACAAAACTGCTGGATCCAAGCAAGGCTTTGAAGCCGATTTCCACTCATTGTTGGTCCTTAGAGGCTCAGGAAAGGGACTGTTCTTTCTCCTGCTCTTTTTATAACTGCTGGGACAGCAAGGCCCTGATCCCTCTTTAAAGGTTTTGGAGAGTCTTTTAGTAAAAATAATTCCTGTCACTGAGAGGGAAAGATGTTCACAAGTCCCCAGGTGTGGCCAGCCCAGGCAGTCACAGCCTCAGGAAGCCAAACCAAACCATGGCAGGGAATGGGAGAGGAAAAGAAATAGAAAAACAATTTCACCTTTTTCCAGAGTTTTGTCCTTTTCTAAACTCCAGCACAAACAGTGCCAAGCATAATAACTGCCCTATTATTTTTGCTCAGGTGCTCAGGAATATAAGCTTACTCAACACGGAAAGAAAATGAGCAGGCTCTTATTTTATTAGAAAGAAATGCTCTGTTGTGTGTAAAAGACACTTTTCCCCTAATATTTTACTTGTTAATGGGAAAGTACAAAGTAATTATGTCGGAAAGATTAAATGGTTTCTAATGCCTCATTTCAAGAATTGTAGTGAATGTTTTCCTAAGCTGTCCTCCAAATTGGTAGTCTAATTAAGCAACAAAAAATTATGTTGGCATTTGCAGAATAATTACAAAAGCAGAATTTAGACTGAAACTGTTCAATAGTTGTTTGGGGTTTTTTTTGGTGGAAGGTAGAGATGAAAAAGAGGACAGGAGAAGGGAAGGAATTGGGATCTATTATTAGAGGAACTGATTAATTGTCTAAAAATTTTTAAGTGTCATGGCAGACATCTGAGTTTCTGCCTTGGCATTCCTTGGTTTGATGATTTCTTATGAGTGTGATCAATAGATTTAAACCCCAAGAGCTTCAGAGCTGTGGCACATCCTTGTAGGACAATTATTAAGATGTGCAAGTCTTTTAGTTCATCTGTAGTAAATCCTCATCTTCTAGAAAGAGATATAAGGTTTTGGTTCTGGGTCCCCAGGAAAACACATTTTGCCAAAATTAATGTCTGTACAGTCACTTAACCCTAAGTCTCTCTATTGAACTGAATTTTTGGCTGTAAGGTCTCACAAGGCAAATGTTGCTGTAATTGTCCTACTAAAAAATGATGCACAACTTCCTATAGAGACCCTTTAGAAGCATCTCCTGGCACTCCCAGTGCAAACCCAACTCAGACTGAGGTTTTGGGGGCTCTTTGAGTTCACAGCTTTCACCAGAGCTGGAATTGTACACTTAGGCATGAGGAAACTTCATGGAGTTGATTTTCTTGGTAGCAAAAAACACCTTTGAAAATCTTCTGGTCTTTTATGGAGCATTTCCACCTCTCCTGCTGCTCCTTTTGAGATGGATTTTGGGCCCAGTGGACCATAACTCCTGTAAAATTGCTGTTCCATAGATATTCCGGGAGATACTTCCTAACAGCTCCAAAGGAGCCTTTACAAGGGATTACATCATGATGTGGAGTCATTGAAATCTTTCTGCATATTGGGGGAAAACTCAGTTGTGCAATGGAGTGGAGAGGGAATAGACAAGAGCTGATTTCATGGAGAAAAGTCTTTACCTTCTCCAAATTATTATAACTTTGTTTTATCTATCTATCTATCTATCTATCTATCTACCTATCTATCTATCTATCTATCTATCTATCTATCTATCTATCTAATTATAATTATATATATATATATACATAATTCCTGTGTGACTTTACATAGTTGAGAGTATTTGAGAATATCAGGGAAAAATCCTGTAAGAAATAGTAGAAAGTTCAGTCATCACAAAGCTGTCACCATTCTCAGTTACAGCAGTAGAATTTAAGAAGTGATTTTTAAAAACCAATTTATCAAAGCTACTTCATTGTAGCACATTGTGTTACTTCCTCTTATACTGACTTGACTTCAGTGAGGTTAAGGTTGGTTTTTAGGAGGTTCAAATTAAAATGAAATGAGAGCTTAACAATGGAGGCAAAAATTAGGACAGCAAATTTCCAGTGCTTTGAGTAGAACTCACATTCCCTTAGACTGAAAGTTTCACTGTCCGTCCTTAAACCTTAAATCAAAGCAAAACTACTTAGGCTTAAGTCAAGCAACAACTGCAGCATTGCATTTGGGAGCCTCAGAAACCACCCTTGCTGTTTGGTGAGCTTAGTCAGAGGGTCTACAAAGCAGAGAAATGGGAACATTACCTTTTAATTTTTTTTTTTTAATCAAACCATATGAAGAAACAGAAGCTTCTACAATGGGAAAGCTCAGGATCTATTTTTGCTTACAAGTTCTGCACAGTTTGTGTCAAACCTTGCTCAGCATCTCTGTGAGTGTCAGGGATTGCACTGATTTAATGCTTTCCAACAAGCTGTAATCCTTCCTTCCCCTAACCCATCCTGACACTGTAGGGACTGAGTCCTTATCCAGTGTCTCATCTGACAAGTTCTCCCTGACGACAGCACGACTCCCATTAGCCTTCCTTGATGTCTATTTACCATAGCAGCTTCTCAATTATTTAAAATGTAAACATCTGGATTAAATAAATGAAGAAAACATCCAGCAAATGTTTCAGGCACTTGAAAACTTTTCTCCAGGAATTATGGCTGCAGTAGAACTTGGGAAGGGGAAAAAAAATTCCAAAATTCACTGCACACATCAGGCTCTCGTCACACCAGGGATGTGGGCAGGAAGTCCTAAACTTGGGAGCTGCCAAGAGACCTTTCTTCAGTGGAGAGCACATTGTGATGATGCATCTAGAATGGTACCTTGTTATTTAAGGCATCCAAACAGGAGGATTTTCCAATCAAGAAGCCAACTGTTGGCTGGCAATCTGTGCTCTTGTGGATGTGTGTGTGCCTGCACATAGAACATGTAGTATATGTGCGCAGAAATCCATTGGACATCTCCAGGAGATAAAGTAGGTTGGCTCTTCTCCCTGAGAAGTCTTTCAAGCTCAGTTAAGTGTGCGTTTGTGTCCAGCTTTGTCACTGCCAGACTCTTGACGGAGCCTCATTTCTGACTTTTGCAACACCTCCTTCAGCACCAACCTCAGTCCCTGGGACCTTCACAAACTGGGGAGGAATATCAGGATTTGAAGTGAGTGAAAAATGTGTTTGGAAACATCTGGAGCCCTCACACGAGCTTATTAGTCTGGTCATAAAGCAGACCCTTGCAGAAGTCTTCCCTTAATGGAATTAAAACCAATCCCAAACAACCCTGTGTGGGAATGACCAGCTCTGGGTGGGCTCTTGGTTACTTTGGGAGGCTGTTGGGGACTTGGGGTCCTTGTCCATCACTGGATGGAGTTGTGTGATCAAAAACTGAGTGGGGATAGAAAGTTTGGTCACTCAACTTGTCCCAAACTACCCACAGTGTTCAGCCTCCTGCAATTCCCCTCAAGCAGATGCAGAATCCTGGAATATCCTGAGCTGGAAGGGATCCGCTGGGATCATCCAGCCCAGTCCCTGGCCCTGCACAGACACCCCAACAATCCCACCCTGGGCATCCCTGGCAGCACTGTCCAAACGCTCCTGGAGCTCTGGCAGCTTTGGTGCTGTGCCCATTCCCTGGGGACCCTAGGCAGTGGCCCCTCTTGTGGCCCCTCCAGAACCTTCCCCATCCTTGTAGCCCCCTTTGGACATTTTGAGTCCAAAGCCAGGTCTGTAACCACCATGGAAAAGGGGCCCAGGAACGGGATATTTTTGCGTTGCAAAGAAGTGCATCTGCACTTTCAGTGGGTGGAAGGTCAGGAGCTGAAATTATCAAGTGTTAACTTAGGGTCTCTCCCAGCAGCCCTGGGAATGCTCTTGGCTGTAGCCAGAGGGAAAGGCTCTGTAGCTGAACACAAAAACTTCATGAATATAAACACAGATATGCTGGGGTGATCGAGGGGGAAATCAAAGCTGTGACCTTCCCCACAAAGCCTGTGCTGAAGGAGCAGTTCCCTCACCAGAATTCCGTGTCCTGGAGGAGGATTCCTGCTAAACCCAACTCTGAACACGTGAACTCTGTTCACTCAGGTGAGCGGCAGGTTCTGCACTGTCTGCAGTGATGTGGGAATAGGTGTTACAAATACACACCAAAATGAAAGCAATCTCATGCTTCAGGGTGTAAATTGATCACTGGGAAGGTCAGGAAGCAATTTTTCTCTGCTGTTAACATCACTGCACAACGTGGGGTGCGTGTGGGTGTGTGCACACGTCAGGGAAAGGGATGGAAGGGAAGCAATTTCTCTTGTAGCATGAAGTTTTGGCCAGGGGCAAAATAACTTCCTGCAGCCACAAGTTTCTAGCAAAGGGACTGTGCGAGTGCTTTGATTTTACCTTGCTGGGATTTCTGGGTGCCCAATTTAAAGCACTTCTAAGGAGTGTGGTTTTGGTGATGTATTTCAGGAATATTTGGGCTGTTTTGGAGCTAAGACTTGGCACTTGTAGTTGCTCTTCTTGCATTAAACCTGTTCTTAGAGATTGTCCTGGTCCTTCGCGCAGCTTCCTGCCCTTTCCTGCAGCTTCATATTGAGATCCTGAAAAAATATCGACTTTCTTCACTGATACCTCACCTCTTCGCCAGTTAATAGAGTTTGTACCCAAAATCCTGGTGCTTTTTTTGTCTCTGTATGTGCTACATCAAAGAGTAGTGAACAGGTTAATTAAATTTGGAGGCCAGTACCCAGGGATGAATGAAATGATTGCAGTACAGGGTGGGATCACTTTAAATGTACTAATTTTTTTACAGCACATAAGGTATTTTCTTGTTCCTCATAAACTCAGGATGGTGTATGTGTGTCTAAAATACTAAGTCTCTGGAAAACGAGTGGATTTCTGAGGATATATGTTAAAATATAGGGAAAGGTAGAGTTCAGAGTCCAGAATTTTTCTCTTTAAAGCAAAATTGCATCACCACATACGGGTAGATGTGCACACGCACAATCTTTATCAGGACTTGAAACAATAAAAACGTGAAAAATCATTTCAGCTATGGTAGATTCCATGGCCAAAGAACTGGGAAATGGTGGGAAGCCCTGGGCATCAGAAATCTGAAAGATGTGGGTGTTGATATTTAGGGTTCGCCTCATGCTGTGGCTGCAAAATCTCTTATTCTGACAAAACTGGAATAGCTTTAAAGAATGTCCAGGACTTGCTCGTGTACCAGAACTGTGGCTCTGGAGATACAGATTCTATTTCTGCCTCAGCCATGTGACTTATATATCTTTGGGCCAATTCATCCATGGTTTAAGAAAAACAATAAGTGCAGGCAGAAACGTGGAGGGAAAAAATACAGGCCCAATAATGATTTCTTTTTTTTATAACTCATTACATCCTTTCAGTCTGCTGAGTTAGGATGTTGGAAGGCAAGAAATGGAGATAGATGAGGCAGAGAGATGTTTTCTTTGTTCCTCTTTAACTTCCTCTGTCACCTGGTGAGGTGTCCAGTGGCTATTAAGAAAACAACATCTATTGGGGCTGTCTGTAAATTTATAACACAGAATTGTTAGAGCTGTTCCATGTTGAGTCCGTCAGTCCCATGGTGATTTCATGATATTGCTGTACTTTGGGAGTGGGCAGGATTCCAAGAGTGCATTTTTTCTGTATTTTTAATGTCAAGATGATATTTCTTCCCCCGAAGAGAGACCTTTGTTCAACACGTGCCATTCAAAGCATGTCTGCTCTGAGGAGGTTCTGATGAGTTCAAGCACAGCAGAATAATTTTCTGTCTTACTTGGACCAAAAAGTTGTTGGCTTTGATATTTATTTTAAAAAAAGAGTGATTTCCTATGGACTGTCCAGTAGGAAATACTAGAAAGAGGCTTGGTTGGCACGCAGTAACAAGAACTTGTCCTGTATAAGCTTTTATGTTTTCTGTTTATGCAGAACCCAGGTAAATTTAAATGATATATTTATCTGAAGAAGGGCACTTGTCCAAGTTAATAAAAAATAAAAGAAACTTCAGGCAGAAGTACCTGATAAGGATGTTACATGCATTGTTTGGAGCAGACAAGACACAGTCAAAGACTTGAAGTGATTCAGCAATTTCTTCAGATAAGAATTAATTTTTTTCTTGCTTCCTTTGTTGGGAATCAGGCGGTCTTGTCACAGATTTTGCTTACTCACCGTGGAGGCAAACACATGGTGATGTTGGTGGTGCTGAATTTGAGGAGGATTGAGGGGAAGACAAAACAAGGAGCAGCAGAGCTGAAATACTACATCCCAAAGTAGGTAAATAAATACAGGGAGTGAGGCTCCAGACAATGTTTGTAAATAAAATACTCATATTATTGTGGGCATCCTTGTTTGCACAATATCCTGTGTTGTTTTGGATCTCCCTCTTTACCTACATGATTATTTTAGAAAGATATATTTTAGATCTTAATACTGGGCTGTTTTAAGCACAGGGGTTCTTTGTATGTCAGTTTGTGGCCTCTAACCCAGCCCATTTAAACCTGCTCTGGCACATGTCCTTCTTTGCAGCCCAGCTCTCCAACATGAAAACACAACCCTTCATTTTAATCAGTAGAGAATGAATCCAGTGCTAATAGCACTTAATTGTTTCTCTAGAATGCTCTCGGTTGGTTTTGGCAGCTGGGACGAAAACAATTCAAAATCCCATCAAAGGAGCTGATCCCCATTCAGCATGTCCAGGGTGAGGAGTTAAGAGACAGCGTGGAGTGGCATCAGAGCATCTCATGATCCTACATGAGGTTCTGTCATCCTGCCCTGCTCACTCCGTGATCTTGGAAGGTCTGAGGGGAAAAAGCAAAAAAAAAAAAAAGGAATAAAACAGACACAAAAAATCTTGGTCCATGCCTCTGAAAATAATGTGCTGACGGTCTCTTCAAGCACACACCTCTATTAATCTTGACTTTCTTGAAGCCTGCCCGCTAGTTTGAATTTGTTTGCGACATCAAACATACCTTTTCACATATGTTCTTTCCAGATTTTTTTTAACAGTTACTTAGCAGTTTATAGAAGGAAGTGAATGATCTCATCAAGCTGCTTAGAAATTAAAAAAAAATCTGTGCTTATTAATTATGCAGGATTAGTCTAATTATAATTCAGCAAATTAATTAGCGACAGAAGGTGTTCTGAAACATTGGAGTACATTTGCATGTTAAATGGAGAGGCTAGTCTGTAATATATGTAAATTTATGCATGGCTTCATAGTTTAATTTAAAAATTTGCAGCTGCATATGGTATGGGAGCAGGTGAAAAGTCAGTTTTAGTTTAATGATGCTAACAAACATTGGATGCTGTCCTGTCTTAGGGAAGGAATGTGCTGAATGCACCCCTATCTGCCAATCCATAAATCTGTCACAGGAATATAATGTTACACCGATGTTTGGATTCAAGGTCATCTGTGCCTAGACCCAGAAGTACAATAGGTGCAAATATACCCTCTGAATAGCCCTGGAGAAGGGAGGAGGCAGAATGTGCCTGGATCCTGAGCTGCTGGGATGTAAATCTGTCTCTTTAGCAAATGAACGCACGTTTATTCCACACAAACCGAGTTTGGGGACAGATCCCTTCACAAATGAGCGAGAGCTCTGAGCTGAGTGATATCCACTCTGGCAGGTGTAAAATGGGAGCCTAACCTTGGTTCCATCCCTAATGTTCACATCAGTGCAGCTCTGTGATCTCTGGGAGTCGCTGGGAAGCTATTTCCAAGTTCTGCATTAACTGCAGGGTCAGGAGTTTTTGTGTGCTGGGCTCTGCTGTCTGGCAAAAAGCGTAAAAACCAGCAGAGCCAGCAGAGAGAGGCCACTGGTGTAATTGGTGCTCACTGTTCAGCCTAGCATGGCTCAGCAGACTGAGGTTTTGGAGAGAGATGGGCTGGCAGGATGGAAGAGTCACAAGAGAAAGGAATTGTAGGTTTCTCTCGATATGGAAAAAAAATGAGTGGCGATTGGGGTCTGTGCTCATTTAAAACTCTGTCAGCCTTTCTGGGATCTGCAGGGTTTGCAAAGTAGATCTGGAGATAAATTTGCACCTGTGTAGAGCTCTGAGGATAAAGTGATACCAAAAATGACTGGATTTAAGTGGGATTGCAGAGCATCCTTGTGTCTGTGTTTGGTGACACAGCCCAGCTCCAAATCTTGTGTGTGCTGCTGATGCTGACAGGAGAGTAAAGAACAAGTATTTGGCCATGTTTTCCAAATCCTGCTGGGTGTTATGTTATCCTGCTGGGTGGAGGCAATGAGGTCTATGAAATTTGTGTCACTATTAAAAAGAACCAGTAAAATCCAAAGTGTGGACTTGCAGGAATGGGATGTGGCTGTTGCCTGGAAAAGCAACTGGCTCTGTCCGATGGGGCAGGCACTGAATTTCTCTGTACCTCGACTTCCCCATCCCTGAGATGCACAAAGGCATTTCCCCCCTGCTGTCCTTTGTGCCTCCCTTCCCCAATAACAATTTCACAACGTGGCTGGGCTGTGCCCAGCACAGTTGGAGCCCACAAACACTGTAATAAACCAGGGAGTATTATCTGAAGGTCCCTTTCAACAGCCCATCAGCCCAATCCTCTCCTCTATTACTTCGCTGCCTATTGACTTTTGATTATGCTCTGGCATTTGGGCCAGTGCCAAATGGCATGAATAATATGGATCTTGCAGGATAAATAAGCTTTTACCCATTGTCTTGGAAGTTACTGGAAAGTTTTGGTGTGAGAGGACGGGGAAAGCCCAAAGGATAAAGGGGAAACTGCTCAAATTGCAAAGAGTCCTCCAAAGACATTTTGGAGAACAATTGCAATTACAAACACGCTTTTAGTGTTGTGTTTCATTTTCAATTCGAGCCCATAGAGTTCAATTATTATTTTCATTAATGGTGTCAGGTTTTCATCAGACTGCACAAACAAGGAGGTTTTCCTTGGAGATTTTGATTTTTTTCCCCCTAGCAAATGTGGCCATGGGAAATAAGTACATTGAGCACCGAGAAATGACTGCCTGGGTACCTGTTAGGGCACTCTCCCCCAGCCCTTGTTTCTTGAAAATGGGATCCTTTTGCAAAAGAAGAAGCATTTATTTACCCCAAGGAGTGTGAATTGCAGTTGTGGGAGTGTATCCCTGCTCTGGACGAGGGGGACACAATCTGCTTCAGAGATGAAAATTGCAAAACGTATAGAAAATCCACAGAAAATAAATATCAAGTTTCCCGACACATTTGGAGGTTGGGTGACACATTGCAGGTTTATATTCAGTTATTATTGATTTGAAACTAAGCTTTTGAAAAATAAACCAAACCCACTAGATAAAGGATGGAGACAAATATATTGTTCCAGGCTGCAGAGAGAGGGGATATTTGAGGGACAATTGTTCTGTGGTTGAGGGAAAGGACTGAAAGTTGGACATGGATCCATTGCTGTGGACTTGTGTGCAATGTTCTCTCTTCATCCATCTGAAATACAGGATATTTTCACCCCATGTCTTCTTTAATCCATTTTAGAGAGTGTTATCTACCCAAGTGTGATAAGGACATCTTGGCATAGCAAAAAAATTATAATTAGAGGCAGTTTTAAGATGGGTTCTGCCATGCTGTAGTTTTAAGGTTGCTTTTTAAGTTGGTCAGGTCTCTTGGACTCCCTTAGCTGACTCCCTCACCCTGTTTTTGTTTTTCACACCTGTCTCCAACATTGGCTTTTTTGAACTCAGGGCCAGAAGAAATCAGACCCTTCTGCCTTCCCCTAGGTAGCATTTCAGGGATTAGGCCCTAGATAATGTTCCCACACCAAAACTTAAACTTTGACCCTAAAATCTAAATTGGAGTGAGTGATTGCAAGGAAAGTCGCTTAGAAAAAAGTCTAACCAGACTGAGGAAATTACTTTGAATCAAGACAAGAGGGTGGAGAAATGTTTTTGGTTTGTCCCATCAGGAAATGATGGTTTTGTTGGGGTAGGAATAACAGGCATAGTGTTAATCTGCTTTCTGGTTTGTTTGGTTGTTTTTTTGGTTTGTTTTGTTTGGGTTTTTTGTGTGTGTGTTTTTAGTTGGGTTTTTTGTTGGGTTTTTTTGGTTGGTTGGTTGGTTGGTTGGTTGGTTGGTTGGTTGGTTGGTTGGTTGGTTTTATGTGTAGCTGGAGTCTTTCTATTAAAAAAACCCCAAGTGACAAACGAGCAGCCAACTCCTCCTGGCCTAAGCTTGGGATCTCATCATCTGACTCTTGCTCCCTTCTCTCCTAGAGAATCTCTGACAGACTTAGAAAAGTCTCCTGACCTACATATGTTGGTTTTCACGTTTGTTAAACTGGGTTCACACTTTATGCACAGGAATTTTGTGAATATTAATTAGCTGCTGTTTGTAGACTATCATATAAATACTCTGGTTCACTGCAATAACTCCACTCATTTCTTACACAGTGGAAGGTGTACAGTCATTCAAAGTGCCTTTGTGCACTGCCTGATCCCATACTGACTGTAACTCCTGCAAAAAAATGGGAAATTTTCTCATCAGCTCCCTATTAATACACCCTGACATAATAGATAAGAATTACTCCAGAGATAAATATTCAGGTTACAAAGAAGTCTTCTACTGTGATATTCATTAAAATCAGGATGATGATATCAATTAAATGCAATCAGTTTATTTGAAACAGTGACCTGCAAATCTGGCCCTTTGAAAGGAAGGAATCTGAAGTTGTGTGGGGCACTGGGTAGGGTTACTTGGCGCACTTATCTCGGAGGTCTCCAAGATGCACACAGGTGACCTGAGGGGAGGATCTGACCTGATCCAGAATTCCCTTGCTCTGATGGAATTGGTGTCAGGCCCTCACTGCAATAATAACACTTTTGCAGTTCACAGTATATTTAAATTTAATATTGTTTAACTGATACTCATAAGAACAACAACTGTTTTTTTCCTTTGTTCCCTTTGTGACTTTGGAAGCACTGAATTATTTAAGCAGAATTGCACCGTATCTTTATATTTTCATTAGATTTTGGGATCGCAGGATTTGCTGGTAAGCATTATCAGAGTTATCATAGATGGTAGGCGTGTTCTCATGCCAAAAAATGACTGAGGCCATAACTCCAAATTCCACAGCAACCCCAAAAAGCCAGAATTATTTCCTTTACAAGGGAGAATTTTTAGGTGTATCCAGAATTTTAGGTGTATCCAGAGGCTGTTCCCAACATACAGCCAATGTTGGACCTCTTGATTCTGTACCTCTGTTTTAATGAAGCATAAAAAGTGGATGGGGGAAAAAATTTTTAATTTTTTTTTTTAAATTACACCTTCTGCTGCATGTGGGACTGAGATTTAGGGCTTCTGCCTAGTCCTGCCTAAGTCACCAGGAAGATTTTTCTGACTCCAGCAGTATTTGATTGAGGTCAATTTGATTCTTCTCACTCATCTGAGGTGGATAAACATCCTCAGAGGTGTGGAACATAGGTTCCAGTTCTAGCCAGGTACAGAACCTGATAATTCAGGCATAGACAGGCAAGATGGGACTGTGGGTCAAAAACTGCTTTGAAAACAGCTTAACTGATGCAAGACCTGGCTTAATTTGCCCTCACCCTTTCTCCATGTCCATGGAGAGCCCCGTGCACCCCTCAGGTGTGTTAGGAGTTCTCCTGGTGCTTCCCCACCAAGGATTGCTCAAGGTATTGCTAAAAAATAGTCGAGATAACACAGCTGACTTTGTACTGAAGTGGAAAAGGGGCACTTAAACGATTCATCAGCTGAATTCCTGGGCTTGGTGGGAACTCCCAGCAGGAGGAGCAGTAACTTTTAAAATAGCTCTAAAAAGAGGGAGGCACATTTAAGGTGGCATTTTGGAGACCTCTCAAGTGCATCAACCTGTACCCAGTGAGGTCAACAATGAGAGAGAGACAACAGGAACAGAAATCTTATATCTTAATTAATTTTATGTCTGTGCAGTAAGTCAATCTGCTTTTCTATAGCAATGCCTGAGTTTTCAGGGGTAGTTATTGAAATGTGTTTAGATTTTCCCCCAGCACCTTGAACTATTGAAAGGATGGGCCAAGGTCCATTTGCTTGGCTGGAGCCAGAGTCATCTGCTAAATTCCCACCCAATTCTGTCCTTAGCAAGGCCAAAGATTGGCCAAGAAACATCAAAATCAGCTAATTTGTTTATATTTCTGTTTTGTAAAAAATACTATTATTTTTGATGTATCTATAGGCCAAAAACTGGCTAAAGTGCCTCATTTAAAGAAATTAATAAAATCTTTCTGCAATTCTCCTGTTACCCCTAAATGAGCTTCATTTAGTGCTAAACCTTCCCTCCTCTTTGCTCCCCCAAGTCATTTTTATTCTAATGCTGCAATAAATATTAATGCCTTTCCCAGATGCAACCTCTTATTAAAAAAAAAAAAAAAAACCCAAAAAACATTTATGCACACATATACACATGTATATATGTATATGGGTATATATATGTATATACAACAACCTTCCAAATACTTCATGCAGGTGCTCACTTGCAGCTCAAATTTGACTGGAGGAACTCTGAAAAAGAGAAAAAGAAAGATGTGGTTCAATTGGGAAAAAATAAAAAGATAAAAATCCCCAAGTGTGCAGCTAAATGAAATTAAATCTAAATTTTGGGGTGATAGGAGGGAAATTGTCATAGTGCAGCATATCCTGTGATCTCCAACAAACATCTTAGCAAAATAAATATGAATTCTGACACGATGTTAAAGTGAGCGAGGCAAATTTGTGATATCTTAAAGCAGCAAAATTTTCAGCATTTTGAGCTGTTCATCAGTTCCAGAAAGTCAAGGCACCTCTAAGACACCTCAGTAGGATCCCCCAAATTGCTGAGGTTAAATATGCAGGCTGAGCCTCCCAGGCTTCGTGGATTTGGATGTGTTTGGTGCAGAGCAATCGGGGAGAATTGGGAATGTTCAGTGCTGCGGTAGCTCTGGGAGAGGGGAAGTTTTGTTTTCTGTGGATTTTTTAATGGCCATCACCCCCCTTGGCACAAATAAGCCCAGGTTTAATTGGAATCCAGCTTCCTTTTTCAAGTGTGCTGTTGGTTTGTGTTCGCTGGGGGTCTGAACCCTGATTTTCTGCAGGCATATAGCAGAAAAAGGGGTGTCTCGTTCCTTGCCACGCCGTGTTGCAGAGTTTGCTCGTGGATGCTGTTAAATGTACATTTGGAACTTTTGCCTCTCTATATCTGCCTTTTAGGGGTTGTGTCACTCAGAGTCCCCCAGGATCTGCGCTCTTCCCAAAATCAGCCCAGTTGACAGAGCAAATTCTCTCCCAGACATCTTTCCCTGCTCATTTTCTTCATTCTTTGGTTCATGTTGATAATTTTTCTCATCTCAATCAAAAGGGATGCAAGCATTCAAAAAATTAAAAAATAAGCTGGCCATTTTCCTGCTTAATTTATTTTAAATTTCCTTAGAAGTAGCAGCTCATGGATTTTTTGGGTTTTTTTGCAGTTTTCCTGCAGAATGATCAGCCAGCAGCTCATTGATTTTCATATAAAAGTTCTTTGTCTTGGTTCATTTTATAGTTTAGTTCCATTCTGGAGTTTTCCTTTGCATAGGCACATAGCCTGTAAGCTGTTTATATAACTGCAAATATTCTTTTTTATATCCCTAAGAACAGGGAAAGATAGAAAGGAGTGTTTGTGAGTAACATTTATGCCTTACATTATCCTGTGAATCTCCGAGGGTGCCAGCGTGCAGGGGATTTTTCCTTCTGAAAACGTTTTTATGGATAAAATCTCACCAAATCTTTCATATAAAAGAGGTCACAGGTTTTAGCATGGACTCGACAGGACTTATTTAATAAAATATATTCAGTGCTGCTCCCAAGGCAGGAAATTCTGTAGGATTTTTAGTTTGGAAGCCACGCAGGTGCCCAGAGCTCTGCTAGCAGAAATTGCCCTCTGAGAGCTGAGCACTGACACCTCTTTCCTGCTGAACCTCAATGTCCTGCTGAATGGAGACCTGAAATGAGAAGGAAATACAGAGAAAATAACACTCTCGCCTCAAGATAAGAAACATTTTCAAAATATCTAATATATTTGTGAGAGATTTAAAGAAATAATAGTTTAAAAATAAGACATTTTAATTGAAAAGGGTCCCTGGCAGCGTGGATTTCGTGGCAGTGGTTTTACATGGCACAATCTGTGCCTTTTTTGTGGGTGAGGTTTTCGGAGAGGTTTTGTTTGTTTGAGCAACACACAAATGGATCCAACCCATGGCTTTTTCTTTGTATTTTGGGGCAGATGGAGGAGAAATCTTGTGGTGGGAGTAGTGCAGAGAAAGTGTCACTAACAAGGGAGAGCAGATTTCTGTGTTATTGTCTTGTGCTGGGGCTGTTTTGGAGGGTGTTGTTGGTAAACCCAGGAAATATCCATCTTTCTCCTTTAAAGTTCTAATTCAAGGCATGAATGTGTGAGTTCTGAAGGGACTTAGGGACTGCGGTAAAAAATCGTTGTCATAGTAACAGAAAGGGAAATAGGCCTGGCTCACCTGGGACTTTAACTTACTGCAAAAGCAGATTTTTTTTTTTTTTTAAGCAAAGCACTCAGCAAGAGAAATAAATAAATAACTTGTTCTTTGTATTCAAAATCAATTCTTCAACTATTTATTTTTTCTTATATCTGAATCTTTTTCCTTCTAAATCTATCTCGAAGGCTTTGATTTATTTTTTTAATTATAATTGTTGTGGTTAAACCCGTCTTGTCTGACAAATAGAAACGGAAGGAATCACAGAGAATATTTTCACTTGCAACAGAGGATGTCAAAAAATTTCTTGCTTATGCCTGAATTTTGAAGACTTGTTTGTTTTGTTTTTAATCCAACAACTGTGGCTTTTCACACAATTTCTTTACCTCTGAAATGTCCGGATTCAATCAGAAAACAAAGGGGTGAATCCTTTCCTCCGTGGCTGTGAGACAACATTTGGTGGAATAGCTTAGGGAAAAATTCCTGCTTAATATTTCTAAACTCTAGAAGCTCCATGCAGTGTTGAGTGAGTCACCAAACAGGCTGGAGATTCAGCTTGGGTACATGACGAGCTGAACTCCCCAGAATAATAAACCATATGAAGATGGGTGTATGTGACAGGGCAAAAATAATTGGCACGAGAACTTTGTGGGATATTAATGGGTTTATCTGCTCGGACAGCGTGAGCTGTCATGTTTCACTTGAGCTCATGTTTTCCTTATCCTCCCTCAAAATCTCGGTAGGAATAATCTGGACTCATGGCAGTTCTGTTCCTCTGCTTTAGTGACTGGAATCTTCATCAGAAAAAAACACCATCAGGATGAAACCTCATCAGATTCTTCTCTGAGCTGTGTTTGCTCTTGGGTTTTTCATACATTCCAAGTCATTCTGAGGCTTATCTGCCTTGGAGTTGCCCTGTTGGTTTTGTGGTTTCCACAATACCATTATCCTTCTATATTGTTTCATGAAAAATCCCTCCAGACAGCCAAAGAAAGACCTTGTGAGGGAGAGATAAAGGAAGAAACTAAAATTGTGTGGTCAAACCTGTGGAGAGGGAGTGGATGTAGATCAGAGGAATTATGTTCACTTATACCATGGTGGATTTCAGTCACACTGGTTATACTTTGCCTTTTTTGTAAATTCTGTTTATTAGAGTTTGGTTTGTTTGTGTTTTGATAAATTCTTGTAGTCCTGTAAGATCTGCCATCGTGCAAATCACTTCATGTACATTTTAAACCAGAATATAACAACACCTTTTGCTGTGGTTAATAGAAGTGACGTGGTTCTTTATCTTTCCAGATTCTTCCTAAAATTTTTTCTCAAGTGCAATCAGAATTGCTTGAAAACAGCAGGAAACCCAAGAGATATGAGACGGTTCCAGGTAAGTCTTATAAGGCTCAGCATTAACCTGTCTGCCTCTGTTCTTTTCCTTTCCTGTCTCCTCTCTCCTACATTGCTCCTAATTAATATGATGATAATCTATGAAAAGCCATATCAGACAGTGTTAAAGTTTTTCTCCATTTGTTGTATTTAAACCTTTTATCCCTTTTTCTTCCCCTTCCCTCTTTTTCCACCCTGAATCCCCAGGGGGAAGTGCTGTACTGTACCAACCAGCAGTGGATATTTGATTTGACACCCTCGGGCAAAGCACTCGCACGTACAGCTGCCCACAGCAGGGATCGTGCTTGTGATATTTAGAAGCCTCAGAATTTTTCAAAGTAGCTCTGTACGTGCTACACAAGCAACCTCCTAATTTCCTACATCTTTGCCTGTTATCTTTTGCCTTCTAACACTCTCATGTCCTCCCTTCAGCTTCTTTAAAAAAAAACCAACAAACCGAGAAGCCAAAATAGTGATGGTCACTTTAAGATCTCACAGCAAAAGCAACAAGCCCCGTGGGACTGTGACCCAGCTGCTTTGCAGTGAGTTCTGCCGCTGGATTGTGAATTCCAGCTCAGAGAAACACCTGAGGAGGTGGAGTGTGGCAGTGGGGAGAGGAGAGGCGGGCACGTCCCTGGCTCTCATGCCCTGACCTTTTAGGCAGCTCTGTTTAGTAAAAAAGAGGGTTTCACCTGTAGCTCAGCCCCTGTTAAAGGGAATGGTCCAGCTTTGACAGCCTGGATGTGCTGTCAGGTCACCTGGGAAGGGTGAGAAAAGTGGGGCTGGAACTGACTCTGGAGCAAGGTTGAGCCACAGCGATGAAATCAGGTGGTTGGGCTGGACCCCAGCTTTTCTGGGTGACCTTTGATGAGCCATTTTCCCTCTCTTTTAATCTCTGATTCCAAATGAGGTTGCTTACATCAGCTTCCTGATGTATAAATGGAGTTACAACTCCACAGGAGTTTACAGAGTTGTGTCAGACTTTCCATCAAGATGTGTTCTCATAGAAAAAGTGATTTTTATTTTTCTTCTGCTTCTGCTAGCAATGAGAAGTTTAATAATGAGAAAAAGAAGTTTCAACTTTTACAAGAAATCCTGCAAAACAAAAGCTTCTGAAAGATCAGAAAAATTAAAGAAATGCAGGCAAAAAATATAAAAACCATGTACTAGCTTTTTGTTTGGAGCACGAAGAAATTTAAAGAAAAATCCATGACCAACCTAATTTTTTTCACCAGCAGTTTAAAGAGACTGCAGTGACTTCTTCACTGCACGCTTTTTAGAGATGATAAGACATGAGGAAAAAAGAGGTGCTCATTGTTAGGGAATTTATACTGCGTTTTTTTTTCAAGCAGCAATTCCCATAAAGAAAAGAACCAGCAATTAGTTATCATCTGCCAAGAATGCTAAAAAATCTGGAAAGCAAAAGAAAACCTCTTTTACAGCATGTAAACACATCTTGTTGGCTCTTGGAGCCAGTGAGAAGAACTGATTGTGGAATGTCAGGAAGCATAAATAGTCTCCTTTTTGGGGGGGTTTTGTTCTGAATTTGTAAAAAATTGTGCCCAGGGCTCTCCTGATTAACACCTTGGGACCTGAAGCACTGCCATAATATGCAGAATATTGGTTGTAACTGCCAAAGAGAAATTCTGGACCCAAACACGTCGGAATATTGGAGAAATTCAGCTCTGCTTTCAAACCCATGCTGGCTACTCCCAAAAAATCCTCAATTCCTTGATTTCCATCAGATGCTGAGCTGAAAGAGGAGTTTGGATCTAATTTTTTGTGGGGGGGCAGAAATCTCTCTGTGGTCTCAGCATTATTCTCAGTGTCACCTCACCCAAATTGGGATGCGACAGAGACCAACAGCCTCAGATGTCCAGGGAAACCTTGAACAGGAAAACTGAACCAAATCCTGCAGGATCACATGGATGAGGATGGAATTCCTTCTTTCCTCAGCCCATCCACCTGGCAGCTCCCCTCTATGGGAGAGAGCCTGGCCTTGCTTTCGATCTCTGTACCAAAATCAGCACTTTATTGAGGAGAATGTGCTGGTATAGACTCCTCAGCTGGGTTTTCTGCCTCCGAACATGCCAAGCTGGGAAAACAGAGCCTAGTGAAACTCCAGGGTTCTATTTCTCCGAGATAACTTCAACTCCTCCTGCACGTTCAGTCCGTGGGAGTTTGTCCCCTTTGAGTCTCAGTGTGAGAGTTCAGTTCAGGCCCCCACATAAATCAAGATCAGGCTTTAAAACCACTATGTTCAGTTTACTTTTTATCAACCCTCCCAAAATGTCAACCTTTTCTTAGAGTTACAGAATGAAAACCTTTGAGACAAATTGCAGAATTCTTGGGTTTTGAGTGAGAGCAGGATCTTCATTCAGGTTACTTCAAAGCTGGACACATGGGTTGCTGAGCTTTGCTCTGGGCTGCAGAGGTCAGTGTGGATAAAAAAAGATACAAAAAGTGGCTCAAATTGCTAAAATTTGACACCTTGGGAATAACAAAGCTGTGTGTTCCAAAGCAAATTAGCCATGATGAACGGTAAGGACAATAGGCAAAGACAGCTTATTTTCTATCTGCCTCCTGGTTTCTAAGGATAGCATCATTACTTCCCTGAACATAACCAAAGTTAGGAGTGTTTTTGAACACTCCAGTGGCTTCTGGACACTTCTTTTATTTTTGGTTGATTTTTTTTGGTGTTTGTTGAGTTTTCTGTTTTAAAATTTTGATAAATTTTTTTTGCCTGCTGCTTGTTGGATATGGTCTGTCAGCAACCCTGAAAGTCAAAAGTGAGGGGAAAAAAACTTTAAAATATTAGTGGTCTGTTTGCACACTTCGGACATGTTAATTTTCATTTTAATTGTTAATATATTCACCAGGCAAAGTAATGAATGTGCAGAGTTGTCTATTAGGCTTGAAGGGATAGTTGTGCATCCTGCCAGTGCAGGAACCTGTGGGCAGAGTAAAAGCAAGGTCAAAAACCACAGTGCAGTAGAGTGGTTTATTCATTTCATTATTTAATTAATTATGTTTCAGTCTTGGGCCATATCTGAGACCTCTGCTGGCTTTCCCCCAGTAAATTATTTGTACAGCTGTTGTTATTAAGTCCTTCCTTTTCCAGACACTTTCAAGCACTTAACTTTCCTTATGCAAACAGAATTCTGCAGCAATGCTCACCTAAGTGTGTTTTAATTCCTATCTGTGTTCTTCTGCAGAACCAAATATTTTCATTTTCAATGGTGTAGTGCTTGTCAAAACTCCAGGAGACATCAGGATACTCCTTTTCTTCTGTGGTTATTAAACAAAACAGCAGAGAGAATCCTTCTATCAAAGTTCTCATTTCAATCAGTTCTGAAACCTGGGCCTGAAAGGGTCTCGTCCAACACCATTTTTGCTCTTTAATGGAGCCCGAATGAAAGCCCAAACCTGAGGCTTTGTTGATGAGACACAAATACAAATAAGAGATGTGGAAATAGTGCCTTACAATGCATCCTACTGAGTTTTCCAGCATGGAGCGATGGTTACTCATGACTGGAAAATTGTCAAGCAAATGCTTTTGATTAAAGATGGGTGTGAAGCTGCACAGTTTGGGCTTGGTTTGGCTCATCCCCAAAGTTCCAAGGCACTGGGATCCAGCATCCAAGCCTGGCCCCAGCCTCACTTCCAGAGCCATTACGAGATTTAGATATTTCATACTATACTGGTAATATATTAAGATAAATTAAATGTTAGGTTTCACGTGTATCATTTAAAAAAAAAGGAGATGGGGAGAGAAAGGAGAGGAAAGGTTACATTAACACTGTGTTATAAATTTAATGCAGCTCCAGATGCCTGAAGAGTTGTGGGTTTTTCAACTATAATTCTTTAGTTTGGAGAGCAACACTAGCTGCTTTGTGATCCTGTTGACTATCAGAAATTTGCTTTGATATTAAGTAGAGTTTCAAAAATAAAGTGAAATTCTCTTGCCTTCCTTTTTTTAACCAAATGCCATGATTTCGTGCTGTTGAAAACCATGTTTTACATCAGAAGTCAAGGAATGTGTGATCATTATTTTAGTGGGTTATTTTTTTTTCCCTGTAGTAACATGATTTTATTGTGAATCACTACTTCAGTGTCTGTTAGTGGCTAAAGCAGGGAATGAGAATCTTTCTAGAACTAAAGGAAAGGGAATATTTCTAGAAGTAAGGGATACTTTCATAGTTACTTGATGGCTGCCCAAAACCCACAGAGATTGAGCAATATGTCCTTGTCAACTGAAACAAATATTGGTTATTTATCAATTAAAATAGTTCCAAATAAAGCTGGTGGGTGGAAAACTGAGGCAAAAATCATCCTAAAATTACCTATTCAAACACAGGGTTTGAGTTCAGCTCCTCTGCAAATTGAGTTTACATAGGTATTGTTAGTCAGGGCTGTGTTCTCAGTGAGGGATTCTCCCAGGAATGGAATTAAAAAAAAAAACACCAACAAACCCCCCCCCCCCCCCCCCAAAACTATGCCCTCCATTTAATGAGGAATTCTCCTGCAGAACTTGATTGAAGCCCAATGATACTTTAATGGCAACGACTGATGTGTAAAGGGGGACAATAATTCTGTGGAATTAATATGAGGCTCTTCAGCTGAAATGCTTCAGCTGAGACCTGGTGCTCACACATTAGGCTCCCGTTGATTGGGAGTTCTGCTTCCTCCAGGAGCACAGTGATTAAACAGTGCCAGGGAGGGGTAGGAGGCAGCAGAAATTGGTACTAACAGTGGTCAGCTTTGAACCAATGTCCTTTTTTAGGAGCAAAAAGAGAAAGGTCAGTAATTGCCCTCTGTTTTCAGCAGAAAACATGACATGGAATGTTTCCTGGCAGGTAGCCCCCCTTCTCTGGATGCTCTAGGGAGGAAGAGAAAGGAAAAATAACAAGGTGCATCCCTGGGGAGGTTTCCTTCCTGACCTCAGAGTGGTAGGATCAGTTCATCATCAGGCACGTGAGCAAAGCTGGCTGGGGCTGGGATTTCACCCAGCTCACTCTAATCCAGAGCTCTGAGGGGTCTGTGTCACTCAGGGAAATTGAAAACGATTAAGAGGGGTGGGATGATATTGGGAATTAGGAATGTAGGCTGTAAGAAGCAAAACGGATGGCAAGGATATAACATAACTGCTCTAAATTGGAATCCTGTTCAGGCTGATGGGGAAGCAATGTGCCAGAGATCCCTGTGGTCAGGCTGGGATATGGATAGGGATCACTGAACTGCTGGTAGAGGTGAATGCTACATGGAATAATCATGATGGGGGACTAATTTCCCAGGTACAGATTGCAAAACAAATGCAGCTGTTGTCAGCAGAGCCTGGGCCTGTTACTGGAGGGGGCAGATTTCTTCATCGGGTACTGACTGACCCAACAAAGGGTGATGTTATTTTAGATTCTGTGTGAGTTAGGGAAGGACTGACTCAATTGCAAGAGAAAAAGTACTCAAGGAGCTTAATGTGCTCAGATCTGAAGGCCAAATATCCATAGGGAAAGAGAGTTCCCAGAGTGATGTCTCATCCATTAAAAACAAACCACAGATTAGATCCACTCAGTCTCACACTGCCAGCAGAAAGGAGGGGGATTTGTTGCATTGGGCCCCTCTGATTTCTTGTTTGGGTGCAATACACTGGATTAACAACAGTCAAAAGAGAGCAAAATGACATTGGAACAGGTGCAAGAATGAGTCATTAAGGGGGCAGGGGCTGGACAAGAGCTTGGCTCAAATACTTGCACTGAGGAGGGGTGGAACTGCTCTCTGAAATTACCCTCAGGTAGGTCAGGATGGGAAATAATAATTTTAAAGCTAATGTTAAGTATAAACTGACTAGGAATAAATTTAGGCTGTAAGACATAAATTCCCTCATCATCAGGCTTTAAAACAAGATGAGTGTCAAAGGCAGAAGGTGGGAATGATTGCAAATGATTTTATGAAAGCGGCTCCATGGTTTGGCTGTGGATAATAGCAGGAGACAAGGTGTCAGTGACGCAGGAGTGGTGTCCAGCTCCTATGTCTCAAGAACCTTCAGACTCCCTGGGGTGAAGGCCAAGTGCCCAGATTGCCCTGTCAGCCCCCAGTTTGGAGGCACAGGGTCCTGGAGAGGATTTCCCAATGAATTCCCTAGAAGTTTTGAGCAGAGTGAGGCTACTGGCATTTTTCACATTGTTTATCTTATTCCTAATCCAACTCTGAAGCAAACCCATCATATCCAGGCTCTCCTCCTGTGTTACTCCCTCAACCAAAATTTCTGTTGACATCAATGGGAGTCCTGTCCAAGTCCAGGCAGCAGGATGAGGCCTGACATCTTTCCTTCCAGTCAGATGGAAAATAAGACTAATACTAATACTAATACTAATATTTTTTTTTTTAAAATCCTTATAGCAGTTTGTTTTTTTTGAAAAGTTAAAATAACATGGTGCTGTGACTAGAGAGTTATAAAGGAAAGTGTATCAGGAATGCAATATTGTTTCCAGATGTACAATGTCATAAAGAATTTTTTCCACACTTGGAATGGTAACAGGAATTTTTTGAGAGAGATCATTTACACAGTGATGAGATATGTTACATGTAAGTAAATGCCTGTATGCCTGGAATGTTTGTACCATATGTCTAAATAGGTGTCTTTGACAGATACAGATTTTATATCTGGGGATGTGAATGGATTTGCATATCTGTGATTTGAAGAGCAGCACACTTTAGAATATAAAAATACTGATATAACATAGTTGGGGGAGGGAAATTTGTAGTACCCAGGTGAAGGTTTGTAAAGAAACACAACCTCCTGAGCTGTGCAGGGAGTTGAAGGAGGGGCAGTGCAGCTCAGAGAAGCTGAGTTTAAAGTGCTAAAGACACTTTGGCTGCATGTCACAGGAGGTGAACCCTCCCTGTGGGTTCTGAGCACGGATTGCACTACAGAAATCCACCTGGGAAACAGAAATAATGTGGAGATACAGCTCCAGCATTTCTCCAGGACTGCTGGGGAATCATTGGTTTATGGCTGTGGCCTCTCAGCTGATAAGAAGACCTTTGCAGATTGGCAGGGAGAACCTCAAGGAGTGTGAAAACAACTTTGAATCCCGTAATTCCCCCGGAGTTCTGAGGGAGATGGGATCTGTGTTTGGAAGGATGAAGGAATAACACATTGCCCTCTCTCTTTCTTGCTTGTTGTCCTCTGAAGCCCCAGCAGAGGTGACAGGTTGGTCCAGCTTTTGGGTGGCACAAAATCTTAAGTTTTTATGCTGTGCCTAAAATTTGGCCCTCAGCCTCAATTAAGAGAATCCATGGCCTATCTGACCTATTTTGTTGTCCTCAGATCATTCCCTTTGGATTAAATTTTGCATTAACAAATAATGTTAGGTAAAAGAGCATCCACTGAGAATAGGCAAAGAAGCCAAATTATGATACACAAGAAGTGTTGCCATCAGGGCAGGAAAAGAAAAACTCACCAGAACCATTTGCCAGTGCTGTGGGCAGAAGTCCGAATTTAAATCTCCAGGGAAGTTTGCACATCACCTTTCATCAGCACTAAATACAGGTTTTTTTAAAAAAGGGCTTGGACTATTTTATGACATTGGGAGAACAAGTGTTGTTGATAAATACATGTTCAGGAGGGTATTGGCAAAAGTGCATAGAAATGGTTAACAAGGTAATGGTAAGAAATGTTGACCTTGATTTGTTTAGCTAAGATGTAAAGATTTTTGAAGGTCAAAGGTGTTCTTGTGTAGTGTTTTGGAGTCTAACTGTGTCTGACCCTATAACATTAAGCTGCTGTGGCCTGCAGTTTTGAAGAGTGAAGCAAACCAGGGGGAAAAAGGGAAGGGGGAGAGAACAGGAAATGGAGTGAGGTGTTTCAGGAAGTTGTCAGGAGTTGACTGATTGATTCCAGATGGAAAGGGTCACCCTTCATGACCCAGGAAATACTCACTGGGGGAAAGCAGTTGGCTTGTGAAAGGGAAGGGCCTGGGAGTTAGAGACCATGGTGGAATGCACATTCCTTCTCCTTTTATCCATAAAACATTGGTTTTTAATCTTCAGAATAAAACAATTGTATTGTGATCTCCATCAGGCAAGAGGGAATGGCTGGGGCAAAGTGAAGAAGTTCAGTCATTTTGATGTCCGTGATCTCAAATCTCCTTTCTCCACACCATGGATGAGGAGTTGGGTGGTGGTGGTGTAGCAAGGACAAAGGTCTCTGCTGAAATTCAGGTTACAGCAAAAAAGGTCCCAAACTCTGAGAAGGTTCTGCTCCAGATCTGAACTTTGCATCTCGTCCTGTCCATGAGAATGCTGTGTTTATTCACCCTGGGTCCCAACCTCTGACAGGCCAAGTAGCTCTGGTCCTCTTGTCATGAATGGGAGAGATGGATAAAAGTGGAACCACACATGGAGAGAGGTCTAGTGCGTCTTCCACTCCTGCTGGCTCAGGGAGCAGAGGATGCTCAGCACTTGTCTTCTAGACTGGTTCTTGCCATGACTCTGACATTGCTGTGGGGGACTCTACATCTCCTACCAAAATGTGGCTCTTGTGTTGTGCACAACCCAAACGGTGATTCCAACACTGACCTCTGCTCTGAGACAGTGACAGGACCCAGGGAACAGCTGGAGCTGTGCCAGGGAGGGTTAGGCTGGAGAGCAGGGAAAGGCTGGATACTGGGAAAGGTTTTTCCCCCAGAAGGTGCTGGGCACTGCCCAGGCTCCCCAGGGAATGGGCACGGCCCTGAGGCTGCCAGAGCTCCAGGAGCGTTTGGGCACCGCTGCCAGGGATGCCCAGGGTGGGATTTTGGGGTGTCTGTGCAGGGCCAAGAGCTGGACTGGATGATCCCAGTGGGTCCCTTTTCCACTCAGGACATTCCATGATTCTATTCTATGTGTGAACACTTGAAGCCTGCCTCTATTCTCTCTTCCTGGGAGCACATGGGTGTGTATTTATCTCACTCATGTAAGTTAGCTCAGAGGTGTCTCTATGCCATAGTGTAACTGTATATATAAGACACACTTTTTATTTACATTTGGTTGCAATTTAAACACTTGTCATAAATATTTCAGACACTGGAATTATTCAGGCCTATTCCCCTTTGCCACAGTGTGCTCTGGGCTGGCCAGTGAGAGACTAAAATTTATTTCCATTGTTTAAGGGAAAATAATGAAGTGCATCTGAGTGGGCTCAGCTATGTCATGTGGGAAACGTTCCCTTTGGATGGAGTCACACCCCACCCTAATGGGAATGAGGAAATCAGTTGGCACACAAAAGCAACACATTCTGTGACAAGAATGCTTGAGAAGTATAAGAGTACAGGATGACAAGAGCCTTTTGGAATGAATTAGAGTTGTCTCGAGAAAGAAAGTGTTCTTTAAGCTTGCCTAAGCCTGGGGAGGGCAAGGTCTCTCCTGCTCTGTGCTGGATAGAGTTTTATCAATAATTAGAGCTTGACATTCTCTTACCTCGGCTGTGACAGCTGAGGCTGTGAAAATCCATGAACTCTCCATGGCTGTGCATGTAGGTGTGGCAGTGGGATGGAATTAAGCTCATTTACACCAACAAATGCTCAAAACCACTCAGTCAGAGGGCATCTTCTTTCAGGAGTTAAAACACTGTGGTTTTTTCCCAAAAGTTTGTAGTTTGAAGTCACACATCTTTCTGGATTGATGGGATTCAGAGCTTTGGATACTGTAAAAGCTAAAGTGGGATTAATTAACATATACAGTTATTTCCTCTAAGAATTCAAATTGGAGCCCAGTCATGGAGGTTGAGCTTTAAAACCTTCTGCTTGGTTTGGAGTGCTCAGGCTCAGATGATTTTTCAGGAGGCACCATGCACTCACATGTCAAAGCCAGGCATGATATTAGGTCCTGTTTTCATGGCGTTTCCATCCTGCAGGAGCTGGGTCATTTTACAGTGAGGCATCTATACAGCCCACAGGATGCAATTAATGTACTGAATGAAGGCTTAAAATATTTTCTCCCCTTCTTAGACCCCTGCAGGGTGCGCTGCCATTTTACAAAACAAAGGTTTAGCTGAACTGAATAGTTAATCCTTAACAAGTTGAATTTTGAATAAATTGTTTACCTGGCTGTTTTTTCCTTCTCTTTCTAAATATGCAGGTGGTGCTATCAACAACAGTGAATGTGGATGGGCATGTGCTGGCAGTGTCTGACAACATGTTCGTGCACAACAACTCCAAACATGGGCGGAGAGCAAGGAGACTCGACCCCTCGGAAGGTGGGAGCTTTGTCTGGAGAGCAGAGCAGAAATTTCCCATTCTTCCATTTCTGTTTGTTTTCAGGAGGGAAGGAGAGCTAAGGGGGAATTGCAGGGCCTCAGGGGGTTTGGGGAAGGCAGAGGCAGGAAAACAGTGTCTACTGCATACAAAATATGATCTTCCTCTCATCTAAGGGACTGCCCCCCCCCCGCAATTTATTAATTAGTATGTACTGCAAAGATGAAAAACACTGAAACACCAGGTATTACCTAAATTTCAGCTGTCTCATTCAGCTGGGATAGATTTGATTTCAGGCAAATTAGGCAAGATGACATCTTAGTTAAACAGAGCCATTCCAGCTCAAGATGTGTATGAAAAGTGTCACTGGTTCCCTTAAACAAACTGTGCACGGAGCCTAACGATGCGCAGAGGGAGCTGACACTAATTGATGTGAGTTTGTTTGGCTAAGCCAGACTCATGGCCAGCTCCAGGATGGGTTGGGGACTGTATTCAGACAATTACAAATTCTTGTATCTGTTAAGTTTCAAAATGTTCGGCCCCTCCTCTCCCTCTTTGTTCCCAAAACATTCCACCTCACTCATGGAGACAGTGCTCAAAAATGACTGGAAAATGCTGGAAAATGCTATCAGTGCCTGCTTTTCCCTCTCCTCTTCCCTTCTCCTGAAAGTGAGAAGAGCTGGTGATGTTAGTAGAAAAGACAAGCAAGGGTATTATTTCATTATGATGTTTTGCTGCCCCACTTCTTAACTGTGCCCTGTATCAACCTAAAACAAGAACTAATGAACTGGAAGAAAATGATTGAATCAGTAAAGAATTCAGAGTGGTGTTAATTCTCCCCCAGCGGGCAGTGAAATGGTAGAAGGAAAATCCCAGGATTCCTAGCCTAGGAAGCCATCCAGTTTTTCCTTGACTGATTGGATGTGATTGACTGGCTGTTCAAAGGAGTCTCATGTTTTTGGAGCACTGCCAAAGTTCCCCTCCACCTCTGACCCTGTCAACATTGGGAATAGAGTGATGGATTGACTTTGGTTATGGCCTGGAAACCATATTGGGTTCCTGATGGGATGCATAGTCCAGAGGCCTTGAACATATGGAAGAGAGAAATAAAAAAAAAAAAAAAAAGACTCTATAAAATCAAGAAAATTATTAGAAATTATCTCCTGATACGAATTGGAGGAGACATTTGATATTCCCATATCTTCCTTCACCCATTGACAAACTTAATGAATGTGACTATACCTTTTTTTCCACAGGGTTTGTATCTGTGGGATCATATGCTAATGAGTGGGTGTTATTTTGTTTTTTTAAGTAGTCTCTGCACAATCATTTAAGCGTTTCATTTTTACACCCACTACAGTTGGCCTATTAGGCTTTAATGACATGATGTTAAGCGCCAGTAATAAATAGGCAAGTAATTAACACCTGCAAGGCAGAAAACACTCCTCTATTTATTTTTCAATATACTGGGGTTTGTGGAGTGATGAGCAGCCTTCATGGGTCAGTGGCTGGAAGGGACTTGTCCTAGGCCTCTGCCAGCAGTGGGAATTCAGGAGATCCCAGGTGTGCATGGGTGGAGCTGCTCTCAGCTGCAATTTTGCATCACTTGGGATGTTTGATGCTCCCAGGAATTGCTCCAGGGATTTACACCCAGGCCTCAAAGCTCTTGGGGGAATAAAAAAAGACACCTTAAAGAGAAGTTTTGATGTTTTTTTGTTCTGTGCAGCCACACCCTGCATCAAAGCCATCAGCCCAAGCGAGGGGTGGACCACGGGGGGAGCCATGGTGATCATCATCGGGGACAATTTCTTCGATGGGCTGCAGGTGGTGTTTGGGACCATGCTGGTATGGAGTGAGGTGGGTACAGCTGCCCCTCTGCCCCTGAGCTGGGGAGACTTCCCTTTTCTGAGGGGTTAATTCCTGTTCTCATTCTGTGGTGCTGGGTGAGGTGGGACATGGAAACCTCTGTGAAGGGAATTCATGGGAAGTGTTTTCATTGCTCTGTGATATTATTGAGTGATACCCAGAATGGAACTGAACAATTCTAGGTGTCTATAAAATCAAAGAAATTATTAAAAATTTTCTCCTGATATGAGCTGAAGGAGACATTTGATATTCCCATATCTTTTTTTACCCACTGATGCACTTAATGAATGTTACTCTACCAATTTTTCCACAGGGTTTGTTATTTACACAAGTTTATTTACATAACCAAAGGTAGAGAAATAAAGAAAGAGTTTAAAGTTGGGGAGGAGAAAAAAAATCTATATGGGCCCAGGAATAATCCATCAATTAACCAATGGGCTTAACAGTACAAGTTTCTTGATGACAATTTATCCTAAAATGTGTGATCCTCTCCTGGAGGCTAGGATCTAACCCAGGTGTATCCCTCTGCTGATCTCTAGTGATAATAAAAAATAAAGAGTTTTTACTGAGGCCTTTGGTGTCAGGATAAGGGGGAATGGTTTTAAAGTGAACAAGGGCAGAGTTGGACATGAGGATGACATTTTTTATGGTGAGGCCCTGGTACAGGTAGCCCAGACAAGCTGTGGCTGCTCCATCCCTGGAAGTGTTCAAGGTTGAACAGGACTTGGAGCAATCTGGGATAGAGAAAGGTGTTCACTGGGGGTAGGACTGGATGATCTTTAGGGTCCTTCCAACCCAAACTTTTCTGTAATTTACTCGTGAAGTAAAAGAACAGAACAGACCCCTGATGGTGCCCTCCTGTTGCCATTCCCAGCTGATCACGCCTCACGCCATCCGCGTCCAGACGCCTCCCCGGCACATTCCCGGCGTGGTGGAGGTGACATTGTCCTACAAATCCAAACAGTTCTGCAAAGGAGCACCAGGCAGGTTCATTTACACAGGTGGGTACCTGGGATTTGGGCTGCGGGAGCTGTGTCGGTGATTGGTATTGACAATCCTTAGTTTGATTAATTAATTAATTAATTAATTTACCCTCTCGCTATTCCAAGGCCACTCTGGCAGTGGTGACATTTGGGTGTGTAAGGAGGAGGTTTCATAAGGCATTTTTACTGCACATTAATATTTTTCCCAACTGCTGTCACAACATGGATCTGCCTACAGAATATACAACCAAATATTTATGTTCAACCTGATTATATTTGAACTTTTCTTTCTTTCTTTCTTTCTTTTTTTTTTTTTTTTTGGAAAGAGTCACACTAAGACAGATTGTTTGAAGAAGAAAATGACAAACTGTTGGAAAGATGAATATAAAAATTAGCTATTTATTTCCAGGGTAAATCTAACTGGCACAGTGAGGCTGTTGTGGGAGTTCATCTGTGTCCTGTAATGTGTCTTTATGTCGGGCTTCTGCAAAATGTGCTATGCTGGCACTGCTGCACTTCTGGGGCTCTCAGTGTTTTCACTCCAAAGTGCTCTCACTCAGGGATGCTGCAACCCGGCCATCAGCCTCCTCTCATCGCCAAAATGGGTCGTGTGGACTTTTCCATTAGGTTCCCACATGGAAAACTTCCTGTCAGAGTGAAGCCAGCAGGATTCTGTAGACGTGTAATGATGTGCTCAAGATTACAGCAAAAACCCAGACAAATGGCTCACTGGACGGGAATGGCAGCTGCTGAACCAACTTTAGTGTTGAAGTAAGAGATGAAATGTCTAAAATGAGAGATAAAAGCCTGTTTTTAAATCACCACACCCAAACATTTAGTCCCCGTGTGTGCCTTCATCTGGTGAGGATACAGGTTGCACACACATCCCTGTTCTGAATTGCTTTCCTTTCATCAGCGGCTCCTGGAATAAAAAGACATTTGTTCTCTGCTGCTAATCTTGTTGTAGCTTCATATTCTGCTTTTAATACAACACAAATTCAAATTCTCTGCTGCTGTAAGTGGTTCCATTATAGTTCCCTTGGCTTTAATAACACACCCGCTTATGCCAGCTGAGGGCACGTCTTGTAGGCTTTCCTAGTTCAGCTTTGATCACAGCTCTGCATTTACTTTGTCACAGAGTTGCTAACCTGGAAATGTGTATATCAGGGAGATTTGGAACATAATTTTCCTTGCTGAGCAGAAATCCTCCAGGGGTTACCTTGTCAGAGCAAAGCAATATAAAATCATCTGTGGGAGAGGTTGGGCTCTGGGTTGTGCTGTATCAGTCTCTGTGCCAGGATCCAGGGATGGGAAGGTGCTGGTTTACTAAATCTTGTAAGGAGATTGGAGTTTTTGTTTTCTGCTTGTGAAAAACAACACTTACAAGGATGCAGAGAGCTCTATGAATTGGAAGAGTGAGTTCCCTTGGACAGATAAAGCTGAGGTGACAAAGCATTTCCTGCTGTCCCTGCTTTAGCCTGTGAGGGACATGGGGAAAAAGAGAATTCCAGGATCTGAGGGAGCTGACAGGAAAACCAGAGAGGGACCCTTCATCAAGAACTGTAGTGAGAGGACAAGGAGTAATGGGTTCGAACTGAAAGAAGGGAAATTTAGGTGAGATTTACGGAAGAAATTCCACTCACTGGGGGTGGTGAGGACCTGGCACACATTGCCCAGAGAAGCTGTGCCTGCCCCATCCCTAGGAGTGTCCAACACCAGGTTGAACAGGGCTTGGAGCATCCAGGACTAGTGTGATTGCCCATGGCAGCAGGGTAGAACAAGATGATTTTTACAGTCCCTTCCAACCCAAAACATTCCATGATTCAAACTTTGATGCCACAGGTGCCTTTTCTCTGTTAATACCTTAAAGGTTGGGCACCCCGCTGCAAAAACTGCTCTCCCTCTGCTGCAGCTTTATGGTTTCAGGATGTTTCTAGAGATGCCTGGGCTTTGATTCCCCGGTTTTCCCTGTGCTGTGCTTTGTGGGGTAAATCCAAGGTGAGCTGCAGAGCTGCGCTGAGGCCCTTGGACGTGGCCCTTTCCCACATCTCTCAGGGTGATATGAGCACTAGCTGCTGCCACTCGGGGTAAATCGTGCATCCTCCTCCTCCAGCAGTCTGATGGGCTTTGATGTGTGGTGAGATAATTAATACTTTCAATGTCAGCACTGTGCTGGGTGGGTGTCGCAGCTGGGCCCCACAGAGAGGGGCTGAGCTGCTGCTGCGGCTCTGGCAGATGCAGCCAAGTGTCATGGAAGAACTTGCTCAGCTGTGGGAATTCTTCTTCCCCTCCTATTCCAGCAAGTCAGAATAGCTGTGTTTCAGATGAAAACACAGGTTTTGAAGGGTAAAGAACATCAAAGAGGAAGCATTGTCCAGACTCTGAGCCTCACATAAATAAAGTCAGGTAGCTGGTGACACATTTAGCTCCCTCCCTATTCTTACACAACAAATCTGCTGTTAAGACAGTCGTGCTAGGGAGAGGTTTACAGGCTCACTGATAATTGATTTTTTTCCCTAGGTGGGTTCTCTTTTTGTGCATAAATTATATCATGCCATGCCCATTTTTTTAAACTGTTTTGGGAAGTTCAAGAGACCCCTTGAGCCTGAAACTCTGGATTTGAGGATTGCTAAAGGGATTTTGTACCTGAGTCCATTTTCTGAAGGGTTTCATTTCAGATATCTGACTTCTAGGAAATAATGAACAGCCTACTTGTGTGTCAGACCCCTTTACGGTCTCTGAATCAATGAACCCCAAAGCATTGGGATATAATTCTGGCATATTTCTATGTAAAACACAGATAAATCACTCCTGACCCAGCAGCTCTTTTCTCAGTGGAAGTGGGATTGTGGGGAAGCTGCTTAAACTTGCTGGTGGATTCTTCATCTTTGGCCTCCACTTGGGAAGGTGTCATTTACTCCTCCAAATACTTGGTATTGGTTTTTCACAGGATTTCACAACAGAGATATTTTTGTTCCATTAATGAGTAAAACCAGTAGCGGGCAATTTTGTTGCAGGCTGTACAGAAAACCTTTGTGCTGAAAGACATAATGTACACATTGATTCAGGATGGCTGAGTCCTGAGAACAATTCAGCATTGTTGGGAAATGATTTGCTGCTGTTGATCTATCAGGATGAAACTGTCCATGTCAATCCATTGGAAAAATGTCTGTTGAATAATAGCCAGCTTCTTCTCCCTGAATTAGCATTTTGCATATTCCCACTAGCTATTTTTAGTAACTTTATATATATTTGAATTCCTGTATATTTCACATTTGAATTCCTATATATTTCACATTTCTTTAGCTTTAGATATATCACTTAAATGAATAGATTTGTGATCAAGAAGAGAAATGGCACATAATGATGTTTAAGCTCTTCAGAGAATTGGCCTCTAATTCTCAGGATTATTGGCAAAATAACACACCCCCAAAAAAACTCCTCTTCCCAAACGGGATGTAGATTCTGTGGCAGTTGAAATGTGTATTATTAAACTCCTTAAGCAAACCAGAATGGCTCCCAGTGGAGAGCAAAGACATTCTAAGTATAGCCAAGACTAAATTCTCAAGTCTGGGTTTTCTCTGCTCAATTCCCACTTGATTATCTCCTGTAATATTTAAACTTCATGCCATGCCATAATTATTTAATAAAAAGTAAATATAAAATGTATCTCAGTGGGGAATGTGACCTTTTACATTCATGTTGTTATACCAAAGGCAGACAGGGATAAACAAGGGAACAGGGATAAACAGGGAATTTGGATCAGCGTAGAAGTCTGTCTCATTTGATGGGTTCTTCTCCTGGTGCAGGAGATGGTTGTCCTGTGAGGTGCTCAGGATATTTTGGATCATTCAATGAGAACCATCAGCATCTCTTGTAATCAGGGGTTTTCAGCTGTGCCAGTGCCAGTGCTAGTTATTTTTAAATATAAGATTTCTCCCCCCTCCAAAAGAACCACAAATGGTACAAGAAGGTTTAAGCCAGCACGGACTGAGGGTAGTGCTAAAGGACTTACATATGTTACTTATTAAATGTGTCATGAAATTCTTTGCAGAGTCCTCAGCATGAATGTGTCGTTTGTGTTAAAATGTGCATTCTGAAGAATAAGGGAATTCAAAGAAAACATCCTTGTAACTGTGCTGGTACACAGTGGCACTGCTGAGATGTTGGAGGCAGGCAGAGCCCGAGCACACAGAATGCAAGCTGACTTTTGGGTTCTGCACCAATTTAAATTGGAGTTTGAATAATCAGAAATTCGATTATTGTTGCTGTGATTTCCTAGCAGAGACTGGGAAAGTGTCTGAAGTTTTCTGAAATCATCAGCGATGCTAGTAGGGCTCTCCCAGCTACTGCTAACTGAGGATCTGGGTCAAAATATCCTGGTTTATCCACCAGAGATTAAGATCATTACAGGGAAGTGGCAGCGTATGCATAACACACAACTGGGGAAGGGAATGTGTCTAATGAATAGCTGTGCCCTACTTTGGGACTGCAAAACATTGGGGGCATGTGTGGAATGTGTTTATTAGAGGAGCAAACACAGCTGTCTGATTTCTGGCTCTGTAACCAGCAGAAGACCTGTTCTGCCGTTTATTTGTCTCATAATTTTCTTTATTTCTGTCATGGTTTTGTCCAGAGTGAAACATTAATCCTAAAAGGAGTATTTTGTGACAGTGCTGCTGCATCTTGCAAATTATTCATTCAGCCTTTGACAGAGGATGAGAAGTCAGCTAGGGAAACTGGAGTAGTTTTAAGTGCAGAAGTCATGATTTCTTTGTTGCCCTATTGAGACAGAGACATATAAAAATACATGTTTAGATACACTCACATAATGTGGTGGGGTTTAATGTTTTCCTTCCAGCTTTAAATGAACCTACCATAGATTATGGCTTCCAAAGACTGCAGAAGGTCATCCCAAGACATCCTGGGGACCCTGAAAGATTAGCTAAGGTAAAATAGTTTTGAGCATTTCACTCAGACCACCAAATGTGTTCTTTCACTTCTAATTCATAAAAGACACACAATTATACCTTAAATGACAATCACATCTGAATTCACCAATTAGTTGTAAGTCTGTCAAGAATAGGACTGTGTAGAACCCACAGTGAATTTTGTATGTTAGAGTTCAAACAGTTTCTGTAATTTTGCTGCTAAATTGAGTCCAGTGAATCTTCCCAGTTCATTGCCCTTATGCTCTGCCCTGTCCCTGGTGGCAGATCCCACAGCCCAAATGCTGTGTCCATACAAAGAAATGTATTGAATCCTACACACGTTCGTGTGTCCATGCAAAAGGATCCATTGAAATCCCCGAGGGAGCTGGGACATCTGGGATTTGTCTCCTTTTTGGTGCCGCTGAGTTGGAGCAGGTTCAGGACTCTGGAGAGCTCCGGGTCACGGAGGAGCCCCGGACACGGCACGGCAGAGCCAGGGATCAGCCCCCGCTGTCTCGAAAGGGACTCGTGGGTTGGGGGGGGCTGCTCTGACCCACTGGGAGGGCTTAAATTCCTCAGATACCTGGCAAATGACACCTGAACACAGCACGTGAACGCACCTAAGCTTCAGAGTGACCACACACAAACACTGGAGTCACCTGAGAGAATACTATTCTATTCTATTCTATTCTATTCTATTCTATTCTATTCTATTCTATTCTATTCTATTCTATTCTATTCCATTCCATTCCATTCCATTCCATTCCATTCCATTCCATTCCATTCCATTCCATTCCATTCCTCTAAGAATTGTATTTGTTTTTTAATTTTACTTTAGGCTAGTCTAGTCTATTCTGTCTTATTCAATTTATTATTTTATTTTATTTATTTTCTTTTACCATTTTATTTTATTTATTTTTTTACCATTTTATTGTGTTTATTGTATTTATTTATTTGCATTTTATTTATTACATATTTATTTAATTAATTGTATATTGTATTTATTTTTATTTATTATACTTTTATTTTTATTCTTG